>CM060955.1:40832550-40907550 GCA_030765055.1 Mantis religiosa
TTATGGTTACAAGGACCTATCTATCCCCCATCCTGCCAGTCATCATAGTAAACAATGTCTCAAAGTTATTATCCTGCTGCTCGACCCTGGCTTTATCTTTGTTAATAGAAACCTCTCATATAAAGCACTGATTACTCCACGTGGACATAACATCTGCCATTTGTGATTCATGCGTATTCTATTGGCTGAAGTAATGCTTAACTCATGTCCGAGAAGCACGTCAGTGTTCTCGTGCTGCCCAAAAGGCTGCCCTGGCTTTATCTTTGATAGTACAAACAGCTGACATAACGCACTGGTTATTCTTGGAAGTGAGATGGCTACTGGCGGACTTCTCGGACGTATGCTCAGCACCAATGAACGCATTCCAGTGAATGGAATGCACAGGAATCACAAAGGACACATATGTTATGTCCACGTAAAGGAATCAGTGCGTCATCCGAGAATTAGCAAAGATAAAGCCAGGATAACCATATGAGCAGCACAATAATACCCTTCTCACTTTTCCGAGAGTAATTAGTGCATTATCTGAGATATTTGTATCAACAAAGATCAAGCCAGGTTAACATTTTGAGCAGGACAATTGTACCACGTTGTTTTTTGCTCCCAACTGCTCTAACTAGTTTCGAGAACTGTCTCACACTGTTGGTTAATATAAAGCATTTGTATTTCCTTTACAATTAAAATAGAGTGCACTGCCTTAATTTGATTATTCTGAACTCCTAAACCCTCGCTCTTGAATATAACTCAGACATCTGCATTATAAATTGATTTTAATATACTCTAATTAATTATTGTAATTATTCATTTATTCCCTATAATTCCTTTTTGGGAATTTTAAATCTTACCCATGTGCCGTTTGTTTTTCCTCCAGTACCTTTTATCTTTTCCTCGCCTTCCCGGTTCGAGGCGCGGCTCCAGGGCCGGCCGTCACACCCATCAATAATTCCAGTATCAAAGCTCAATTACTTTTGTATGACATTACTGTTATTACTATAATTATCCTATTTTCGTTTCAAAAGGTCTTTTAGCAACCAAGTATATATTTTTTCTGGGTTTGTTCTTTTAAAATGTGATTTTCAATTAGGAACGCCACAACTTGCAGTGCTGTGTTATGACAGATGAGGATCTATTCAGTCGCCTTTAATTTTCAGTGCGGGACTGTTTGGTGAGAAGAAAACCCACGTATTATTCAGGTACCATCAGCTGATTCAAACAAATCAGTGGAACAATTTTCAGTTGCAGAAATTCCTTCTTGAATTGAAATTGCAATGGACTCATCACAAACCTGTTTTACACAAATTAAGAGCATATTTGTGTCAATATATCGCAGTGATGGAGCAGGCACTTTCATTATTGCACACAGTAAGTTCATACCCTCTCTTCCAAATCCAACATACCTCATGCCATAGGTCAAACTGGCATTTGCTTCATAAAGAAGATACCGAAGATTTTAAACTTTGAGTAAACTTTGAGTAAACCACAGTAATTTAAATACAAAGTACAAATAACACCGTATCCTTTTCCACTGCCACAAACAGTCATCGGATCCCATACATATGAAGGGGACGAGAAATGAAGGGAAATGAAGTTGACGAGTCTCGCAGTATATAAATGCTAACGTCAGTCCCGGGGACAAACGCAGGGATGATCCGGTTCGCAACGCGTAGCTTTAGTTTCATTACAATTACTGCTCGCCAAGTAGGTAGATCTGTCTTCCAGGAAATGTAAGGTGTTTGATATATTATGTTAATAGCATTTCATTCATAACAATTATGGAACAATCTCCAGTTTATAAATAATTATTTTTGGGTATTATCAACATCCAGCTTGAAGAATATAATTTCGAACCGTCTAAAAACAGTCGAGATGTCTACAAAATTAGCAATATACAGAACATACCACCTAACAAACGAGTAAAAATTAAATTGTCCAGTATTCTACACAGATATATTGGTTTTTCAGTGCTGCGTAATATAATAAATAAACTAAGTCTCGGACAAACACATGAAAATCGTTTCCACTCATATGCACCATTAACGTCATGTGACGTTGAACGAACTTTCTCCCAATATTTTTATATTCTTTCAGCAAGAGGCGCAGAAAATTCACATTCGACAATTTGCGAATGTACATGGTGGTTCACTGTAATTCCCGCACCGAAAACAATGAACAGGATGGCACATTGTAACGTAGGTTACATTTTGTATCCCTAACGGAGTGTATACAGAGCGCATCGGTATACTTGTTGACACTGGCGTTTGTTGATGCCTGGCTTGGCCTTGTATAATACCTGTGTGCGTACATTGATTGCTAAGGTGTATGCGATCCGATGTCTGGTCGTTAAGATTCAAGTTTTTTGAGCCACATGAAGCACAACCATTATTTATTGTGTAGGAGAGAATGGTTATACTCTACCGGTCAAAAGTTTTCGATCACCTATCACAACTATGGATTTGCGGATAAAACAAGGATTTCGTTCAATATTCTATCATATCCCCGTTTTAATAATAAAATATGTATAAACAGGTAAATACTACGTGCTTCTGTTGTGTATTTTACTGGTTTACAGCGCAGAGGAGTGCTGATGAGTTCCCACAACTACACTGACGTGCCTTTGTTTGCATTCGAATAGGTCCCAATCCTTCAGCAGTCTCTGTAGCAAGTAGTTCGCATTGGTTTACAGTACATTGTGCGCATCTAGTAGTGTGTTTGTATATTCATTAGGTTCATAACACAATACCCCCCAATGGGACGAAAGAAGCAGACTGGAATTGAAAAATGTGCTGTTATTATAGCTCTGCATCTAAAGGCTATTCTAGTAGGACAATGGCAAGAAAAGTTGGCGTAGCCCAATTTACAGTGGTTTACATTGCAGCGGTTCAAACAAACTGGTGCCAATGCAAGTGTTTCTCGAGCTGGAGGACCCCAGGTCATGTCATATAGGGAATGACAGTTCATATGTATAGAGTGTACACGCCAGGGAACTCTGAGTACCAGAAATTCGCGAGGAAGTTAACAGTATGCGAAGAGCTCCAATCTCTGTCTCAACCATGCAACGTGGCCTTCGTGAACTAGCTATTGTCACCCAATTAGGGAAAGGGATGACCGGCGACCGCTGGAAGGACCCCGAGACAGCTGGGCCACGCCCACTATCAGTCTCTGTCCCTAACTGAGGGGGAAGGTTGGAAGAAGTGTCGCTTGCGCTGCCGGCCCCTTCCCTCTCTTCCACGGCCATCTGGAACCTTCGCTTGGAGACTAGAGAAGTCGAGAAAACGGCGATATTCCTATAAAAAGGGACTGCTGCGAGCGAAGAGTTAGTTAGTGCTTGACGTGCTAGTGAAGTAGCGCCGTGTTAGTGGAAGAGAGAACCGTGCAACGGAAGAAATTACGTAATTGTGTACGTGCATCGGAACGATAACGGACGAACTGGTGAATCGTAATTGTGTGCATTACGTAATTTTGTGTAATTGGCAAGTGTTTAACTGTAAGTCGGTGGAAATAAAGAACATTTTTTAGTAGTGAAATTGGACTTTTCATTTCACGAACCTACAAATGCACACTGGTGTCAGGAAGCGGGAAAACATCGCCGAACATTAAAACCATGGACGCGGCATTGGAAAAGATTTTGGAGAAGATGATGGAAATGAAGGCCGAACTGACCTCGGAAATGAAGACGGCAAATGAAAACGTCGCTGCAAAAACAGAAGCGGCAAACAACAGCCTCACCGCCGAGTTGAAACAAATGAAGACGGCCAACGACAACATCACCGCCGAGTTGAAACAAATGAAGACGGCCAACGACAACATCACCGGGAAGATGGAAGAAATGAAGGTCGAATTAACAGCGAAGACGGAAAGGGCTAACAAAAACTTGGCCACGACAATGGCCTCAACGATGGCCGAACTGACCACGGAAATGAAGGTGGCGAACGAGGCTCTCGCCGCCAAATTTGAAGAACAGTTGGCCGGCGTGAGGGATGACGTGACGGAGCTGGGCAAGCGGATGGGCCAAGTGGACGAGCGCGTCGAGGACCTGGCGAGTCGCGTTAACGACCTGGAAGGGAAAGCCGACAGCAGCGCGAAGTCCCTGAACGCCATGGTGGAGGACGTCGTCGGCAGGAAGCTGAAGGATTTGAAGGCCCAAGCGCCGGGACGCGACACAACATCTGTGCGCGTCAATCCTCCCAAGTATGACGGCGCGTCAACGTTTGAGGTCTTCCGCCGCCAGTTCGACACAGTGGCCAGGCACAACGGATGGTCACTGGAGGAGGAGGCCACACAGTTAATAGCCAGCCTCCAGGGAAGAGCCGCGGAAGTCCTAAACGCGGTGCAGACGACGGCGGCGCCCAAGGACATCTGGGAAGCCCTGGAGAATCGCTTCGGGAACCACCGCTTAGCCGCAGCATACCGCAGCCAGCTAAAGGCAAGGTCACAGAAGCCGGGGGAGAAGCTGCAGGAGTTCGCCATTGTGATCGAGCAGCTGGCTAGCAAGGCCTTGGTTGACCTGCCAATGGAGTTCGTATCCCGGGAAGCCGCCTACAAATTTGTCGACGGGCTACGGGACACGGAGATTCGTCAGCGCCTAATGCTCGGGGAATATAAAACCAACCACGAGGCGCTGACAGCGGCATTAAGGATGGAGGCGGCCAAAATAACATCCATCCCGATGTCGAGAACGAGGAGTGTCCGCTACGCCGGAGACAGAAGACCAGCTGAGGGACGCCGGCGAACACCTAGTGGCCTGTGTTGGGGGTGTGGACAGCCCGGACACCTGCAGAGAGACTGCGCACACCAGGAAGAGCAGCCGGAAAACGAGTAAGGGCCGTCGTGGAGAGGGGCACGTCGGCGCCATCACCACTATCCCCTCGAGTGACACTGCGCGCCGTCAGCCGGCGTATGGATGACAGCCACATCGCGGACGGTTGGATAAGAGGAAAGCCGTGCCGCGTGCTGGTGGACACCGGGGCAGCCGTGACCATCATCAGACCTGACGTGGCGAAGGGTTTGCCGACAAGGAAGCCAAGCCGGCCATACCAGCTTGTCACGACATCGGGCGACACCTTGCCTGTGGAGAAGGAGGCCCTGCTGGAGCTGAACTTGGGACGGAGTGCCGTGCGTCTGTGGGTGTTCGTCGCGAAGGTGGCTGAGTAGGTGATCCTGGGACTGGATGCCCTCAGGAGCCATGAGGCGACGGTCGTCGTCGGCAAGAAGGTCCTGCGGCTTAACGGAGAAGAGGTTATACTCCGTCAACCCGAAGAGCGCCTTGGAATTTGCAGGGTCGTCTTGGACGAAGACGTGGTTGTCCCGCGAGGAGCGAGGTGGTGGTGACGGCGCGACTGGAGGGCCAGAGAACCAGGAACATGATGCTGGAGCAGAAGACGCCTGTACACGTACTGTGCTTAGCCAGGACATTGCTGCCGTGCCGAGAGGAGGTGCCAGTGAGACTGCTAAATCCAACGGACACCGTTCACGACGTCCAGGCCGGGACGGAGTTGGGAACGTGCGAGCCCGTAGTGAGCGTAACAGCAATCGACAAGACACAGGAGCCGGCGCCGAAGCAACACCTGGGGCCCCGGCTAAAAGGCTTATTGGAGAGGGCGGCCGACCACCTGACCGCAGAACAGCTGAAGAAGGTTCGACAACTACTGAGGCGGTACGAGCGCCTCTTCAGCCAAGGCGATAGTGACTACGGCCGCACGGACAAAGTGCTTCACCGCATCGACACCAGAGACGCCCGGCCTATTCGGCAACCACATAGACGCGTTTCGCTGGCGAAGCAAGGGGCGGTACGAGACATGCTGGAGGACATGAGATCCAGGGGAGTGATTGAAGAGTCTGACAGCCCTTGGTGTTCCCCTGTAGTCTTGGTGACGAAGAAGAACGGCGAGCTGCGCTTCTGCGTAGACTACAGAAAGCTGAACGCTGTCACCTGGAAGGACTGCTTTCCCTTACCCCGGTTTGACGACACCCTGGACACGCTAGCTGGTGCACAGTGGTTCTCGACCCTGGACCTGAAGTCGGGCTACTGGCAGGTAGCTCTAGACCCAAGAGACAAGGAGAAGACCGCATTCTCGACAGGCCTAGGGCTCTGGCAGTTCACAGTTATGCCCTTTGGCCTCTGCAACGCACCAGCTACCTTCCAGCGCCTTATGGAGTCAGTGATGAGAGGGCTGACTTACGATGACTGCCTGCTATACCTGGACGACATCATCATCGTCGGGAAGACTTTTGAAGATCACCTCGAGAATCTGCGTAAGGTGCTACATACAGAGACTGCAAGCGACCAACTTGAAGCTGAACGCGAAGAAGTGCCAGCTCTTCCGCAAGGAAGTTAACTACTTGGGCCACATAGTCTTGGCAACCGGAGTGGCCACAGACCCGGAGAAGACAAAGGCCGTGAGAGATTGGCCTCGCCCAAGGGATAAGAAAGAGCTGCGCAGTTTCCTGGGGCTGTGCAGCTATTACCGCCGCTTCATAAAGGGGTTCTCCAGCATCGCTAAACCCCTCACCCGCCTGACAGAGGAACACCGGCCTCATGTGTGGACGGAAGACGCCGAAAACGCTTTCCAGCACCTAAAGGAGACCCTGTGAAGTGCTCCAATTTTGGGTTTCCCACAACCGGCTGGCGCCTTCATTGTGGACACCGACGCCAGCGACCATTGCATTGGAGGTGTCCTATCGCAGATCCAGGACGGCCATGAGCGGGTGATAGCCTACTACAGCAAGACGCTATCCAAGGCAGAGAAGAACTACTGCGTCACCCGACGGGAGTTACTGGCGGTAGTAAAGACATTGGAGCACTTCCACAAGTACCTGTACGGTCAGCCATTCCACCTGAGGACTGACCATTCCGCCCTAACCTGGCTATTGAGCTTTAAAAACCTGGAAGGCCAGACAGCACGTTGGGTCCAGAGGCTACAGGAGTACGACTTCACCTCGGAACATCGTAGAGGGAAGAGCCACGGTAACGCTGACGCCATGTCCCGAAGACCCTGTCCAGAAGAGTGCGGCCAGTGTACAAGAGTGGAGGAGAAGGAGCGTGCCGCAGCAGTCCAAGAAGTCACGGCAGTGCCTGCGGATGGCTGGGATAGCGCAGGCCTGAGGAGGGAGCACCTGGCGGACGCAGACTTGGGGCCACTCTTGAGGGAAGTGGAGGCAGGGACGAGACCAACCTGGGAGGACATCGCACCGAGGAGCGCTACCTACAAGTCGTACTGGGCCCAATGGGACTCGTTGAAGACCAGAGAGGGCGTGCTGTTCCGGGTATGGGAGTCACCCGATGGGAAGACGCAGAGAGAACAGTTGGTACTTCCCCGGAGTAAGGTCCCGGAAGTTTTGGAGGAAGTGCACGCCGGTACTTCAGGGAGGACACCTGGGAGCCAACAGAACGATTGACAAACTACGGCAGCGCTACTACTGGCTGAGACTCCGAGCTGATGCTGAGAGGTGGTGCCGTCAGTGTCACGTGTGCGCGGCCCCCAGACTAGGAGCCGGGGTCTCATGCAGCAGTACAACGTCGGAGCGCCATTCGAACGGATCGCCTTTGACATTGCTGGACCGTTCCCAGTTTCCGACCGAGGCAACAAGTACCTAATGGTGGTCGTGGACTACTTCACCAAGTGGCCGGAGGTGTATGCCATCCCAACCCAAGAGGCAAAGACAATCACAGACTGCCTCGTGGAGCAAGTGTTCTGTCTATTTGGGGTGCCGCTAGAGCTACACAGTGACCAGGGTACCAACTTTGAGTCCAACCTAATGAAGGAAGCATTACAAAGGCTTGGGGTGAACAAAACCCGCACGACGCCTCTACATCCCCAGTCGGATGGCATGGTCGAAAGATACATCAAGACCTTAGAGGAACACCTGAGGAAGGTCGTGGCCAGCCATCAGCGAGACTGGGACGTCAAGGTGCCACTGTTCTTGCTGGCCTACCGCTCGTCTACACACGACACAACTGGGATGACGCCAACCAGCTTAATGTTCGGTCGAGAGTTACGCCTCCCTTGTGACCTGGCTTTCGGAAGTCCTCCGGAGGCGAAGCAGCCGGTGACCGAGTATGTGGAGAACCTGGTGGACCGCCTCCACGACATGCACGAGATGGCTCGCCAGAACATCAAGAAGGCGAGCGACCGCATGAAGACCAGATATGATAGGCAAGCCAACAGCCAAGGGTTCCAGGAAGGTGACCTGGTCTGGTTGTACCGTCCTACCCGCCCAAGGGACGCTGCCCGAAGCTCCAGCAGCCATGGCAAGGACCGTACCGGGTGGTGAAGAGGATTAACGACGTGGTCTACCGCATCCAGAAGGTTCCCCGAGGGAAGATGTTGGTGGTACACCTGGATCGTCTAGCCCGCTACAATGGTGCTGTTCGGGACGACCAGCTTTGAGGAGGGAGCAGTGTCACCCAATTAGGGAAAGGGATGACCGGCGACCGCTGGAAGGACCCCGAGACAGCTGGGCCACGCCCACTCATCAGTCTCTGTCACTAACTGAGGGGGAAGGTTGGAAGAAGTGTCGCTTGCGCTGCCGGCCCCTTCCCTCTCTTCCACGGCCATCTGGAACCTTCGCTTGGAGACTAGAGAAGTCGAGAAAACGGCGATATTCCTATAAAAAGAGGCTGCTGCGAGCGAAGGGTTAGTTAGTTAGTGCTTGACGTGCTAGTGAAGTAGCGCCGTGTTAGTGGAAGAGAGAACCGTGCAACGGAAGAAATTACGTAATTGTGTACGTGCATCGGGACAATTACGGACGAACTGGTGAATCGTAATTGTGTGCATTACGTAATTTTGTGTAATTGGCAAGTGTTTAACTGTAAGTCGGTGGAAATAAAGAACATTTTTGAGTGGTGAAATTGGACTTTTCATTTCACGAACCCACAAAGTCACAGTATAAAGGGATGCATAGCGGCCAAAAAACTTGCATTAAGCAAACAATATAATGTGAAAAGATTGGAAGGACAAAGCAACATAAAAGACTGGAGCGTTCAACAATGGTCAAGGTGTTTGTTATTCACAGACGAGTCTCACTTTCAAGTGATTGGCAGCCATCGTAGAAGGTTTCTTCGTCGTTTTAATAGAGAACGTATGAAGAGTCAATGTGTAATGCCAACGTTGAAGCATATGTGGATATGTCAATAGAAAAGAACAATGTCTGGAACTGGAAAATATGATTTGGCCAAGTTAATCACCTGATCTAAATCCAACTGAACTCTTAAGGGACGAGCTTGACAGGGAAGTGAGAAAACTGAGATAATCTAATGTTGAGGTTCTTTGGAACAATTTAAAGACGTAGCGGATTGCAATATCTGCAAAAATACTACATAATTTTCCCTCCAGAATGCCAAGAGTTTGTGCAACGGTTCTGTGGGCAAACGATGGTTACTTTGAGGAGGCTAAAATTTAAACTTGTACGTAATGCTAGTAAGAGACAATATTAGATTTTTGGCCCTTTTAATTTTTATGACGTGTCTGTACACTGAAGTATGGTATTTTGCTTTTTTATGTGTGATCGAAAACTTTTGACAACTAGTACATAAATTAATCCAAATCATGTATAATGCCCTTCAATTCAGATTCTACCACACCAAATCCTTCTCCAATTATTCTGTCAGAACAATTCGGGACCTCCTATGTGGTAGAAGTAGCATACTCACTTCGAAACTCTACATCCACACTTTCTCGTTTAGTGCATTTGATAGTGCATTTCTTCAACGTTTTAAACACTTTTTGAAAACAAGGCATATTGAAGAATTTAGCGACGTACAACATCATAATATTCACTCACACACTGTAAACCAAATTTAAATTATGTGCATCAAGTTTCTATACTCATAAACAAACAGGTGTAAGTTTTGCTGCGAAACGAAGTGTTGGCACACCTGCCAAGGCCTGTTAATACTAAATATAAAGGAAATTACAATGAATGTGTGAGAAATTACAATAAGATTACACAATTGGTCATCATTATATTCAATTTTTGAATAAGGATATCAATCTGAAAGATTACAAGCTGGAATTTATTTACAAACTATGGCAGCTCCGAGATTTTGCACGTCAAAATTGTAAGATAGGAAGCCAGAGGGCGTTTCCAAAGTTGCGTAGTCTTACATTCATTAAGTTTTAGAGCCCACTTAGAGTAATAATCGTATTCTGAAATTTGGTGGGAAGATCCTTAAAATTATATACATTATCATAGGCTCGGTTTTGAAAAATGTAATTTTTGGTCGATATAACTCCTAAGTCAAATAAACCCATGCATACTGTTAAAGTGTATATTCCCTCCCGTAAATATATTGGCACGATTTAACATAAAAGTAGTACTTAGAAGTGAGAAATGATTGCAAAATTGCCTTTGTTGAACTCTGGTGGTTTTTGAAACCAAAACGATTTTGTGTGCTGACATAAAATTACGAATTAAAATGCATAAACGTCCTTATACTAGGTAAACGGGATCCCCTATTCTTGTCGTGAATATAAATCATATTGTAGATATCAAAAATAACAGGATTTATTACAGTATTAAAATGAGTACAAAACTCATATTAAGTGCAGGAGGCGAGAATTTGATGGCTTCCAAGAGATAACTTGAGTGATTCTTCTTCTCACAACACAGGGCTAAATCAGAAGCATGCAGCTTCCACTTCCATCTTGTTCACTCCGCAACAAGAAAATCAAATGAACCTGCTCGTCCGTAAGGCAAGAATGCAACTGTAACGAACACGGGCTGCTTTCAAACCGCAAGTTCCCCGAGAAGTGTTCTGATTGGAGCGCATTGAAGTGTTTTATCCATGTAAAATTATTTTGCCGCTCTGTTTGTATTTCATTCAAACTAGTTTAGGTTGTGAATGTGAAATAACAGAATAAACTAACATTTCATGGGCCCGAGCAGAACTTATGTAAGAAGTAGTTAGTATAACTTGTAACAAAAAAAGTTAACAAGGGACATGATACGAAAGTATTTATTGTGTTTATAAAAGACGTCAAGTGAGCCAATAAGTTTCTGAAACTTCTTTCATTATGCTATGCCGGGAGGAGGAGATAACTGAATATACTTAAAAATGGAGCTGCTCAGCTTAATCATTATTTACAATATTTGTTACTTGTATACACCCATATTTTATAATCCTAGCCAACACTTTTATGAATGTAATATCAGTCGCAGTTACATTTATTTAAATTGTGAAATACTTTCTTTTTATCCCCATTTTATAACTGAAAACCTTATTTTTAAATTGGAGTTTAGTAACATGTATAAACTGTTAAAACACTGTAAAAGGAAATGCATGTATAGCGATAAAGAATAATCTAAAATACTCGTTTCTTAAATAAATAAATTATTAACTATGTTTAGGGATCTCATATCATTTCAGCAAAATAATAAACTTCTTACCTTATGTATTAACAGGATGGTACATCAGTTTTATTGTTGGTGTTATGAATATGGTTGTATAAATAGAAGTGCATTGGGTAATGAAAGTCTTTAAGTGTTGCAGCAAGCAATACCTCCATGGCATCATACAAAATGTGATAAAAACTGTCTTCATGTACATGGTAGCCTCAAGATCAGTAGGCAAGTAGGTCAATGTACCAGGGACAGTTATGAGACATTTTCTCACCCCCACGCCGATACGAAGATACCTGGGATAGTAAATAAGATATTTTAGTACCCTACTAAAATGGTTACAAAATAAATTACTAACTAGGAAAGATAAAATCCTGATATATAAAACATTGATAAGACCAGTAGTCACATATGCGGCAGAGACCTGGACACTGACAAAGTCTGACCAAGAGAAATTAAGAAAATTTGAACGTAAGATAATAAGGAGAATATATAGCCATGTAGCAGAACAAGGTGTGTGAAGGATACGCTATAATGATGATATTAACCAACATATAAAATGAGAAGATATAGCACGCTTTATTAAAGCACTAAGACTACAATGGATGGGACATCTGTAATGAATTGAGACGAATAGAATAATTTTAAGGGTGCTTAAAGCAAGACTACACTCTACAAGGAAGAAAGGAAGACCTAGGATGAAAAGGATTGATGGAGTGATTGACGATTTGAACACTATGAAGGTGAAAGGATGGAGAGAAAAAATTAAGGATAGAAAAGCATGGATGCTGATTGTGAAAGAGGCCAAGGCCCACATAGGGCTGTAGTGCCGCATAGTAAGTAACTAAGTAAGTGCACTACTGGCTTCACTTTTGTGCTTTCGTCTCTCCCCAGCCAATATCTTACTCTCCACCAACTCTTACTCTCCAACTAAGTCCCTGAAAGGAATGTGCCACCCAGTGCCACCCTTATACAGTGGGATAAGGACAGAAAATGTGTGTGAGAGAAAACGCCTGCTATACAAGGAGCAGAACGGTTAAAAACACGTGCCCTATTCATTCTGTACACTAAAACCGAGAAGATATATTCACAAAAGTAGAAGCATCAGAATGATTTTGAATGATCTGTAACTGAACTGGCATGGAGTGTCATAAATTTATGCAGGGAGGATGTGGAAAACTTCTCTAATCCCGTTGTGTCTCAGGCCCCTGAGACTTTCTTTACTGTGGCATACTGTATTTGTATAATGTAAATTTTGAAGGAATATTTTAATCTGAGTTTATACTTTGTACTCTCACTGTTTAGAGCAGACACGTTACGACAAAATCCGGAAGATTACACTATTTCCTGCCTACTGACAAAAACACTTCAGAATGTCGTCAATTAGCTTTAGGATCTGAAGAGTCTATCTTGTTATGGCCAACGGTTCTCTCAACCAGAACTTTGTACTACCACTCCTTGGGACGAAATAGTTGAAATTTGAGAAAGGTACAGTCTAAAGTGGGGTAGAGTAGCCCTTTGTGTGGGCCGGGAGCGGAAAGACCCGAAAAAGGACCAAATCTGTACGACCATAGGCCCAAGTATAAACAAGTCTCTATAGTTTCCGGCACTGTAACTGAATCCATCCGAACCCAGCTACAAGTCTCTAACCCATGGTAGGATCATACGTAGACGTTCCTGACCAGATGGTCTCAGCTGACGCCGCTACCCTCCGCAACCTGCCAAACAGTTACCTGATTCTACAATAACGAAAATAGGACAACGAACGAAAGGATGGGTAAGAAGATTAGGGACAGAAAGTGATGTTGAAAGAGAAACCATCACAAAATTCTCCTACCAACCAAGGAAAATCACACACAAAAAGGGGGGGGGGGAACTAGAGCGGCGGTCACCGTAATCACACGTAGGCTACACCTCCCACGACTTAGCGTCTATCTGCTCTCCTATGAGCAGCAATATTTGCAGAAAGCTTCAAATTCTACTTATCATCAACATACAGCATTCCACAGAAATCAATATATATGTGGTTAAGTGTGATTAAACCTTTGTACCTGAAAAGTTGCTAAGTAAAATAAGAACTGAAGCCTTCCTGGCGACGAATATATTCAAGATATTCTCGGAAAAATATCCTGATGATGGGAGCAGTGTACGCCCCCTAAACGTGATATCTAATCGTCTTTTCACCTGGCTTGTTTCCCGAGAATATCTGGAATGTAGTTATAGAAAACTATGTAAACAAGCAAACAGGCATAGTGAATACAAGTTAATCGTGAAGTGAGATAATTTTTAACTGTTTTGTGTCTCCTTTTGTGTAGGTTTAACCAACATAAATAAATAAACATCCAAGAATTGGAAATTCATTGACCCACCTTAGGCTATAAAGTCAATGTTTGAATATACTACTCAGATGAACAAGTTAATACATATCTACACAGCACCTATTCGTATCCGTTGTTTACCTAAAGTTACTATTTAAATGCAGTACATACGTTTCTAACAGTCAGTTTCAACACGTGCCAGCATTAGTCAATCTTCTAGAGATTGCAGTAAATGTTTATTTTTCTTTTAAATCCAGCTACATCGATAAAATAAACTCTATGGGACTGATGACTAACAAGGGACTAAGAAGGGACGGTTGTCCTACCAAGAGGGAATATGAGCACAAGGATTCCTATTTCATCAGATATGAGTCCCTTTCTTGTGAATGCAAATCAAACTTGTACATGGAGGAAGTCATGGCATTAAATTCGGAACGGGGAAGAGAACATATTACTGTAGGGATGTGTCCTGATACGTAAATGACAATTTCTTGTTTCAATAGGTATATGAAACCCACCAACGTCATAAAATTGCAGTAGCGAAAAAGACCTTAATTATATATTCCAAACATGCAAATAATTTCTTGTGCGTTTTGATAGAAGTTCTGCCAGAGTCACAAGAACAGTTTACAAATTTGATTATCTTAGGGAATTTAACGCGAAGATGTGGGTGGAGAACGTTTCATTAAAAGGAGAGAGGGAGGAGGTGGAATTAATTCGTGGAATATAGGGAAGAAAAGGTCGCTTGCTTTCTGTGACGCCCTTTGGCTTAGAAACATTAAACGGAAAATACAGCCGCACACGCCGGGTGAGCACTCTTTGGCGGGAACCGGCTTCTCGACGTGTGTAAATGTAGTAGGGTATTTGTCTAAACTTTTGTAAACATTCTCTGTAGTACTCCCGGAGTCTCAGAGAAACGAGAGGTTACTAAAAGATAAAATGTATGAAACAAATCCACACATTTCAGATACCTAAACATAAAAACGATACTTAACAAGAAATTCATCCCATTTTCCATATTGATTTTATCAAACGTGTGTGAATTCGTTTTGGATTAATGTCCCTATAGACAAAAATTATATGTGGCTAAATCACTAAAGCGAGAAGTTACTAAAGTGATAGATAGCTCTAGAAAACGAATCCACACAATTAAGATAAACTTAAACATTTTTGAGGAAATTGTTGTTATTTTTATGCTCATGTAAAGTCTGTGAAGTATTTTATAAATATTATCTATCCACGATCCCCAGAAATAAGAATCTTAGGTAGTTTATGCTGAGAAATAAGGAGACGTTGAATAGAATGTTTGAAAACCAAATGTACTCCTTAGATAAACTTAATGGTGGTATTCATCAAGAAATTACTGTCACTTTTAATTCCCTTTGTTTTTGCTTCTTTTGATTTTTAGTCAGCACCAGTTGACCGCACAACGCGAAATCATTTCCGACGAGCGTTGCTCACCCCATTCAAGACAAAGTCATTTATAAACATGGAGGAAAATATTATTATTGACTATGTGTTACCTAAATAACACCATATTATTAAAATTAAGAGGAACAGAATTAAAAAATATCACTGTCCAATTAATATATAAATAGATCTGTAGAGAAAATAAATTAGAGATATGAGAAATGGGTAGTGTCAAGCAGATAGGGAGAAATCGGAAGGTGCGGAAACATTTGGAACCAATATCGAACAGGACTGAAGAGAAATCAGTATGCTGACAGTGGGGAATGTGATATGTATTTAATCAAGGACCGCATCCATGATGAAAGTCCCTAAAGGTAAACCTGAGGGAAGTCGCTTGGCTGAATAAGGACGCCAAAAAGGATATATAAAATCACAACGTATTTAAAAGGGAGGAAGCATCAGAGAATATAGGGAGAAAAAAGGAAAAGATCAAAAAGGGATAATTAAAAGAGTTTGGAAGCGAAAGGTTGAGTGAAATTTGGAAAGTTGTGAGGACCGGTAATATTATAGAAAGATATAACGGCACTGACAAAAAGGAAAGGAGGAACTTTCAATAAGAAATGTAAGCACGAACCTGAACAAATGAATTTAAAGGGATATTTGGGCAGGCACACAAAGATAGGTGCAGTGCTTTGTCATATCTATAATAGCGTTCCTTGAAACGAACATATCGATAGTGGGCGTCACATGGGCAATTAAAATACGTAAGGGCTCCACCGTCTGATACATTGCCGAGTTTAGGGTCGTAATGTTCCGAAGTTTCAATGATCGATATAACAGGAGAATCTTTAATACCGGCCGAAGTGATGTAAATAGGAAGTTAATTTACAAAGGAAAAGGAACTCGAATCAAGGGGAATATCGTTATTGTGGATTATGAAGAATATTCATAGCAGAATACATTATTAACAGACAAAAACATGTGGGGGGGGCGGTTTGGTACATTTGCAAATTTTCAAGCCGGATTAGCCGGATATTTTAGAGAATGTGTTAATTTTTATACACTACTGCCAAAACAGACGTCTCAAAGGCAGAAAAATTGCTACTGCTGATTTTAGAATAATAATTGATTTTATATATGGAAACACACTGTGCTGTAAATTAGAAGTTAACGGATTATTGAAGATGAATAGGGACTTATCTCTTATGTAAAGGACATGTTCCTGAGAGCTCCGACAGCACAAAGGTGTCAGCCAAGGCTGTACTTATTCCTCTTCAATTTAATCTCTCTGAGGCGCTGCCTGAGTGCACTTTATATACGATATGACACCGTTCTGTACTACTGTGTAAGGTTTGCAAAAGGAGCCACACGACCACAAACATATTGTGAACGAATCGAAGTTGACTGTTTATATAAATAAAACGAAATAAGTTTAAAAATGTTTAAAGAGGTCGGTGTATATTTGAACATAATCTGAACTTACGGAGGTAACAATTTGGACAATGTAATATCTTGGGATCGCTGCTCGATACTTACGATACGTCAATACTCAAAATACTTGCATCGTATTGACATTGAACGATACTTCAGAAATTTCGCTAAGTACAGAGGTACTTTTAGACGTGGCAAATGACGTAATGCTGCGCATTAGTTTATGGTCGAGTCTACTTGTCTATTTGTAAGAAAAAAGGGTATCAGATTTGTCATCTGTCATCTAACCCTTAGGTATATCAGCAGACTGTTGGTGAAAGCAGAGATCTTACCCCCACCATTGATTTGTATGACGTCACTCACGCACATCCGAGCAAGGTAACCCGGCAGCTCTATAAATGCCTCAGTACTTCTTGGATACTTCGATGGTGACGCTCAAATTTTTATTTTATTTTAAAATCACAAAAATTATTACCGCACATATAAAATTTCAAAGTCCAAGAAATCGGCAGGAATGTGGTACCTGCACAACAACATTATTTAAGAAAATAGTCCATTGTCAGTTATCAGTTCTCAAAAGGAAAGCAGTACATATCTCAATGACGATTTGTCGCCCCTCCCCGCATCTTTCTAGTACACTGGATTATTTAAAGACAAATTAACTATTTCCAGAACTAAAAAAGGAAAAAGCCCCAAGTAGTTGTATATTCTGCAAGAACAGTTTAGTTTAAACGACTATTTAGCACAACAGGGCTCATGTGGGACAGAAAAAGAAGTAGACTTGTCAGCATTCCACAGCTCTCCCAACTTACTATTTTGTAATTAATTAGAGCCAACTGAAAAATTCAATGCCATGGCCGGGATTTGAACCATGGATCTTGTGGTTTCCGTCCAGTCGCTCTAACCCTTGAGCTACCATGGCCAACGTGCCTTCCTGACATTAAATTCTCCAATTGACTCATATTTCCCGGTAGACCACTTAGGGTTCTCATATTTGTGACAACCACTTGTGGTGACTTCCTTAATTACCAGGAATTTTATCGCTGATTACATCGAGAAAAACTGGTATCTGCCCACAGGTAGTTATGATTATTGTATGTTCATTTAAGTCTGACTGGTGAAATGAACGAAATATGGACTGAACTTCTGAGGTTATGAAACTCAATGCGCGAAAGAAAGCTGCAGAAACTCAGCGTACATGCATGAGAGTTCAGATTTGCGCCAAAGATAACTCAATTTCTAGATCCAAAATATGTGTATGACACGGATCTGAAGATAACAAGTGGAAAAAATGTACCAAGAGCAGGTTTCCTAAACCGGGGAATCTTGGGATGAGCTGATGGACGCCAAACTGCGGTATTTTAGAGAATTTGATATCTACAGCGAGACAGTTGAATGCAGGATACAGACGATCGAATAACTACTTAGCATAACGAGAGAAAGCGAACAACTATAAATGACATTGTCATTAAAAGTTGTGGTAGCACATTCGTACAATCTCCCCAGTATGCTGACAGGATGCCTGCTGCTAGAGGCGCACTAAAATCCTTACCTCACAAACAGGCAACATATCACTCAGTGTTTCACTAAACAAAATAGATGTTATTACTCTACTAGCGCAATTGCGCACCAAAACCCAATCTTAATAGGACCTGAAATTTGACTGTGGTATGTGATTCTTGTGTATGTGCAACTGTGAACTTCCTTTTCTCGTCGCTTCCACTTTCTTTCCTTCTTTCATGCTTTTTTTCCGCTTCACTCGCTGGGAAGTTGAACAAAGACAGCTCTAATCTCTTCTTGTGTCAGCATCCGTTGTGCTATGTTTCAAGAAATAAATGTGCATTTAACACGGCGCAGTTATCATACAGACGCAATGTGGATAGAGAGATGAAAATTAAATCGGCATGGTCGTGGTCGCCAGTTTAACTTGTCACTCACATTAAACCAGTATAACAAAAGATTCTTTATTTGATATTTTTTAAACTTACGTCCTCCAAAGTTTTCACATTGGACAATCTATGAAAGAGCTGAAATTCTGCTCAAATCAGCCCAGGGTTCCGTAGAGCTTAGGGTTACACGATATTCATCTTTCAGGATAACGGAAAACACCAGAAAAAACCCTACCCACGTAACTCAACCTTGTGCAAGATTGGAATTCGCGACCAATTTAACGCGAGGCAGACACGCTACCTCCTACCCTCCAGAGGCAGACATAAAGACAGATGAAATAAAGGAAGATGGGAAAAATATTACATAGCAAGTGGAACTTCTCTTACAGCTGAGTTATTAACTACATGGTGTTCTAGAATACGCAAGAAAACAGAACCAAAGCTATATATGTTGTATATATATGTTGTATATATATATATATATATATATATATATATATATATATATATATGTTGTATAGAACACGCATTCTAGCAGCTGCTTTCGTAGCTAAATAGCTGTAAATTGTTTCGTTACTGTGCCTAACAAACCAAAAGGAAGTGTAAGTACATACTGGAGTTCGAATCCTGAATCCTCGGCCCACTTGACATAACGTGCCGTTTACTACTGAGCTACCAGATTTGTGTTAGATTGCCGCTTATATCCCTACTAGTCCACTAAAATCATTTTACATGTTTTATTTCTTTCTTATTCTCCAGTGACGCAGTAACAGCTTAGCTGCAAGAAAAATTTGTAAATTAGTTCGTTACTGCTCATAACAAACAAAACAAATTGGAATAAAAAAAAAGTTTATTCACATGACGACATTCCAAGAAGTAGCCCTTTTCTCGCTTCTCAACGTGCGTTTTGCTAATCAGCTAGGAAGCCGTTTGTGGAGCGTGCATGTATTCAACATAGATATTGGTTCATTTACAATAAATAATAATAATAATAATAATAATAATAATAATAATAATAATAATAATAATAATAATAATAATAATAATAATAATAATAATAATAATAATAATAATAATAATAATAATAATAATAATAATAATAATAATAATAATAATAATAATAATAATAATAATAATAATAATAATAATAATAATAATAATAATAATAATAATAATAATAATAATAATAATAATAAAACAGCCCATCACGCCTCAGCCCATAGAGGGCCAATGCCTGCCAACCCGACTGCCGACCTCACACCCACATACGCAAGGTAGTGTTGGGCGATCATCCAACCGATACGGGGAGGAGATGTAGTCAGCATCTTGGCATCCCCAGTCGGAAAGTTTGTTTTCTTTACCAGGACCGCTTACCTATCGTAAGCTACTCATTTTCCTCACGATGCTGAGTGGGCATCGGTCCTATACCCGGGATTTAAAATCCGTACCCCCAAGGGTGGAATCGATCCTGGGTCTCTTTCCGTGGCAGGGAACTAAAGCATGACGCCTTAAGACCACTACGCCACGGCGGAGGACTGTCACAATTATAATTCCACACATTTTTTAGGTTTATTGCATATTTTCCAAATCAATAAGGCTGCCATTTGTCATTGATATTTTGTACATTTAACTGTAATGTAATTCAATGTAATGTAGGCTAATGTAAATATAGGACTCTCCGATATTAGAACAGCGACCACGATAATGTACATCTACTATAATGCTCAACTTGATTTTCATATCGTCTACTCACGGAAGCCCTGAATGATACTGAATGCGAAAAGAAATACATTTACTTTTTTGACACATGGCACGTAACAACTGTCATAAACTCACTGTCAGAATAAACTGAATTAGCAGTGCCTTATGTAGCACCAGAAGCTCATTCATCAAATGACTAAATGACTTATTTACAAGCACACTCTCTTACACTGTCATATGGTCTCCAGAAATATCATCATGGAGTGTGGAGGGGGGAGAAAGAAGGACCTGGAACAATTTCGCTATCTCTCTTTGTTTTTTCTGGCGTTTACACTGGATTTATTAGACCCATTTTCAGAACATCAAAAATAAACAAAGAATTGTATGGAAGAAGGAATTTGTGGTATGGAACATTCTGAAAAGCTTCGTATCGCATCTTTGGAAAATGCAGAACATAAGCACCAAAGTACTTTATTGGACTTTTCCGTTCCCAATACATACATAGCTATACACGAACATTTAAAAAAGTCATTCATTCTACATACATGTGTTCTCATAAAAACTAGAGAAAACAGTCTAATATGTATATGCAAACTAAGAAACCTTAAGCCTTGTACACGCTTCAGACAGGCAGTGACTATGCCAAGTTTAGTTCAAAATAAGTTGGATTTTACCCTAAATATGCGGGAGTTATGATATTTTGCATAAAGTTATGCAGAATTCCAAGCAGAAGCAACCCTCCACTTTTAAAAATACACCAATGTTTGTAAAACTGCTACGTTAAGAAGGAAATGCACGAATTTAATGAGTATAATATCATAGATTAGGCACATGATAAAAAGCAAATGACTTAAACCTTCAAATTTGCAGGTGATTTCTGAGTCGGAATATTCGGCATTTAGCACAGCCTACGCATGCTGCAATTAGGACGGTATATGCCGTGGTTTGGAACTGAAAATGCTCTATGGTCCTGGGGAATCTTCCTCCATACATTTTGTATGCAAGCCCAGATCTTTGTGACGCAAGTTACTGGAAGACTGTAATGAACAACCGTATAATGGGCGACATGCCAGGCGAATGTGCAGGCCAGGGAAGTAAGAAGGCTTGTACATTACCTGCAATATGTTGCCTGACATTGCCCTGCTGAAATGTGGCCTGTGGTGATGTATGAAGAATAGGGAGTATCTCAGCTGTACAATCTCAGGTAGCGGTGGCAGTTCAAAATGCCCTCAATTAGTAAGAGGTGAGATGAGTTTTTGTAACCAATGGTGCCCCAAACAATCACACCTGGCGTTTATAGGCTGAACAACGCAGGACTCCGAATTGCGCTCACCACGCTACCATCAAAGTGTATGCGGTCATCACAGCAGGATAGGATGAAGGACTCAGCCGAAAAGACCATATTTTGCTACTCGGCACACCAGTGACGGCATTCACGTGCCCATTGCAGTCGTAGATTCTTGTGGTTTCTGGAGAATGGCAGCTGATATAGTGACATATGTGAAAACCGGCAAATCCACAACAGAAAGCGAAGAATCATTAAAGCAGACAGTCTCAAACCTGTTGCAATGTACAGCAAGAAGCCAACAGTGTAGATGGAGCTCTGCAGTCCATTACAGGCATGCTTGCTCCAGCACTTGGGCTTACCAGCTTACGATCTTCCTATATCCATCGCTTTCACACATGCACTACAGCGGTAGGTTCATAACCTATACGAGCCTATACCTATATCACGGGGTATTCAACCCCTTCCCAGAGACCGATTATTTTGCTCCATTTTGCTCACTCATATGTGGATATGGCTCCATTTGTCACTGAGGAGACATACTAGCAATGACTTTAAGCCATCACCTTATTCTCTGCACTCGCTCAAAATGAATTGCAATTCAATTTATAGCACAAAATTTAATACTTTTCACTTCATATATCCTAATTATGTCTTCCTTGTTGGACAAACTCTACAGGATCCTGCTGAGCCTAAGTCCCATGTCTCTACAACTCTAATCATTTATTGCTTGCACACTGTTCTGCACATCCACCAAGTTCAGATTCAACCGCAAAATTCTTTCATTATGTTACAATTTATACAAATGGTAGTGTATTAGGTTTTATGCTACATTCACATGATTTTCTCTATCCATTTTTGACCGAAATCTTCCTTAAAAAGCACATTATTCTATCAACTACATTTTTATGGACAGATCATTTGTAAAACACTTTTTATTAAATATTTCCATCTAGATGCAATGGAAGTAAGGGCCTATATACGGTTATATAGAATATGAGTACTTGTCAAGCACTTTTTGAGATTACTCACTCAGATAAGATGCTCTCCATATCTCCATAAGCGCTTTTCGGTCTAGTTTAGACCATCTTCAGTGGTTGCTGACCAGCTACTCTGGTCAGCACTCACTGAAGATGGTCTAAACCAGACCGAAAAGCGCTTATGGAGATGTGGAGAGCATCTTATCTGAGTGAGTAATCTCAAAAACTGCTTGACAACTACTCATATTCTATATAAAAGATATCTCACTTTTAACAACTTGACATGTCTTCTTTAAAACCTATATACGGTGTTCATTTTTATCTGTGATGTTACAGCACAAAATTTGACATCATCTATAGCATCACTGATGGAGTGTGTTTATATACGATTTCCCTAGCGGCTTGCAAACGTGTTTGCAGCTTTGAGGTCTCCGTCTACCAGTAGGTAAATATACTATTTGCGGTGCGTAATTTCGCCTGGTGCGTAGATACGATAACTGATTTTTAAAAAAGTATACTGCAATGCACTGCAAAGCTAATTATGCAGCCATAAAAGTATCCTACCATGAAGAATATACGAAATAGTAAGTCAATGAACACTTATTTCACAATTAATATCTATTTTTCTGTTATGGTAGAAATGTACGCATATTGTAAACCTTTCACATAAAATAGAAATTATTCAATTTGATCTCAATTGTTTTCTATCACCCACAGTTTCCTCAAAATTTAACGTCTTTGCAAACCAGAAAATTAACAGAAAATGTTCTAGGAATGAAAACTAAATTAGTGCTATAATAAGTACAAAACTTCTGTCCAAGTCTAAACAAGAAAACATCTCTAGTAATGGGCTTATGTGTCCATTTTCTTATATTTGCTGTCTCCCTTCTCCTTATATACTGTATGTATTGCGAGAAGGTATGCTTGAGGCCTTTCTGTTATAATATTATTTATTACTTCTGAATGGGAACCAGTCACTTTATAGCGTCCAGTGCCTCCTTTTGCCAGTGACTGATCCTGTACTTGGAAATGTTTGATGCACCAATCGGTTTTTAAAGACATAAGGATGCAACATTAATAGACATTTCAACTAAGATTGAGAATGACAAAAGATGTATACCGTATACTTATGAAACGCAAGACGTTTATATCGAAAACAAAAGTATGTCAATTTGCCGATACCTGGACACGTTTGACAACATTATGCTCCTAGGGACTTATCTGAATGCTGGATAGCGTTGTATAAACTCCTCTCTGCAGCGGTTTAAATTATATTTATATGTTGCATCAATTTTAATGCCGGACCGAAATAGCATTCAACCATGAAGACGCACTGCTCTGTGTTCATATCCAAGGGAAGCTGGTTGTATTACTTACCAGCGCAACCAGACTTAGAGCGCTGTAATTTGCTTACTGTTCCGCAAAAGTTACCGCTTCTTCTCCGTAGTGGGCACTATGACTTCAAGATATACTCAACAGCCAACTATGGCGTAATTCTTGCTCAATTGTAGGGCGGGAAATTGGGAAAAAATGAATACCGTGTAGAGACCGACAAATGTTTTAGGATCCGTTGGCTACGTTTTCTACCTATGATCAAGAGGAAAGCATCCCTAGATACAAAGGTATACGCAAATTCAGATTAATTATAAGGAACATATTGGAAATTACTTTTATGTGTTTCAAATGGGAAGAGTTCTCGCCTGTAGCCAATCAGATGCGTTAGAGCCTTCACCGTTGCCATCTCGTTATCCCCACTCTTTTTATATTCTCCTCTCTCTCGCACACTTGTGTGTGTTCTTGGCGCTAGACGTAAGGCAACGCAAAATGAATTTTCCAAAGTTTTATAATAATGCAGTTGTAGTCACAGTTGCAAAATGTATATTCGTACACAAATGTTTTAAATATTTAGTTTAAAGTTAATTATAGTTAATGAATTACTTATTTTTTCTAATCCAACGAAAATACCAGCGGTGCATCCGTATAGCTGCGAATGCCACTTACGTTAAGAGATAATTCTTCATTGTTATTATCTTCAACGTCTGAGTAATGCAAATTTGTGATCATAGGTTCCAAAATCTCGTTACGTGCTATTTATTTCCAAAAGTCGTCTTCCTGTAGTTTATCTAATGTCTCACGCAGTTTTGTCAGTCTTGTGTTCCTTGTCAATTTTTCGTGAATAAGTCGTTGAACGTCAGTAAGTTTAAAAATATTATTTCTGTTTGTAACATAATTTGGGCCTACATTAACTCTATTGGATTGTTCTAGCAGTAGTAAGGGGGAAGGTGGATCGTGACTAATTGATCCAGGTGATACGCTTTTACATGGAGGAGTAAGTGAATAATGCTGGTTTGAACTCTGTAGTAAATAGAGATTACGAATCATTCATAAACAAAGATATAATGTGACCAGACAAGTTCTGCCAGACCAGCAGGAAGTGTATCGTTTCCTCTCGTCGAATTCAACAAACACCTTGGCTTATTCAAAGTACATATTTCATTTACCACGTCATGTCAAATGTTTACGTTTCAGTTCTGAGTAATTTCAAATATACGTTCACGCATACATGCCAACCAATAATTATATTCATTACAGTGCTTACATCGCAATGGATTGTTATAGTATAATGATATCTATTTTATTTATTTGTATGAGGAAAACTATTTGAGCTAAAAATAATGGATAATTACGATTATGTTAAATACATTACTTTCTCCTTACTTATGGATCAGTTTTTGCAAAATATGAATTTCTGTCTTAGCGCGAATAGTATTTATTAGATATTGATTAGTTTGCCTCTCGTCACACACCACTTAGGGGGAATGCAATACGACAACATCGCAGGACTCGTCTAGTAGCGCTCAAGGACAAGCGCCTTCCCATTTGAAACACATAATACTTTAAAATAATTGACACAAAACTTGTCATTTAATGAGCTGCACTTTTATGTCTATCTCTGATAGTTTACCATTTGCGCAAAGTTCACTGAAAGTGAAGGGGACTTCAGAGGCTGTTTTCAGAGAATTCAAGATAGGAAATTTATCATGAAAATTAAGTATTTTAATCAAAGTTGTTAGAGCAATTTTTGAGAAAATCAAAATATTTGAAAAATGTATATGTTAAATCTGCGGAAGGCGCTGAACTTAAATACTAAGTTTGGTACTAAGCAGACTATTTGTTTTGGGTTATGCTGCTGGCAGTCCCATGCGCTCTGGCACACGCAAACTGCACAAATATAGACCTTCATCTAAAGTACTCTTTTTCTTATTCAAAGAGTCTCGAAACGTGTTTTTCTAATGAAATTAGTAATATTATTTTCTTTTGTGATAAGTGGCACCTTCTAGATTATATATGTTGCAGAGAATCTGACCATTTAGCTACAACTAAGAATTTGCTAAGAATCACAAAACAATTCCAGATTAAAGAGAAAATTTCAAGACTGGACTATGCATTTCATTATGAATGCCGTTGTTTTGGCAAATTTGAACATTTTATCTTCACTTAAGACGGAAACGATGTTGCTTGTCCTGTGCTTCTAAGTATTCTGTTCTCTGGATGCTACAAAATTCATGTTTGTAATATTTAGTATATATACCGGAAGTTAAGACGCCGAAGACATTATCAAGTTAAGCTATTGAATGAAGCCATGCTTCACAATCGGCTCTCTCTCTCGAAATGTATAACGGGGTTAACTCGGTTAAACTATCGGCAATATGATTTTCACACATTCACCAGCTGCCACCGAATGTCGCGTAGGGAAATCAGATTTTAGTAATGGTGACGAGGGATCCTTTCTGTGTTCAACAACTCAATCAGCGGCACATTGATCGTTAAATACTTCATGACAGCCAATTCTTTTGACATTCTGTTCACAAATTGGGTACCACGGAACCGTAGGTAATGGCGAGGTAGTATAAAAATGGCAAGGGCCACCGCTGAAAGTAAATTTGTCTCTTCTTGTTCAAAAATGTTTCATAGCCTTGCTTTAACTATTTGGCTTGACATTTAATATGAAAAAGTACTTCTTTGATTATTCTTTTTCATTATAAAAGTATTCAAATAATTTCAGTAACACTTTTATGACCAAAAGCAACCAATTCCGTAACATTAAATAAAAATTTACATGTGAAAAATTTGTTATTCCTTATTTCAAAAATTGGCTCTAAAGTGTTTAACAAATAACTTCTATGTACAAGCTGATGCATACATCACGGGCGTCTTGGAGATTAAACCTACTTTCCGAGCGTATAGACTACGGGTTTCAAAGTTCCCGGCGTTTTCCCAAGGGCGAAACTTTCGAAACCTCATATAACTTTATAACTAGACCAGGTGCGGGCAATATGCTTGATCTCCAAAATAACCTCTGCTTTAGATATTTATAAGACTAATGCGGTCTCATTGTGAATTTTCTGATAATAATCTTGGAATTCCTCTTCATTCGAAATGAATATTGTATAATTCTGCCTAACTGACCACTATAATATATAGACACAGTCTTACTAGGTAAACATTGGGCTCAAAAATCCTGGATTAGGGAGGCATTTTAAGTATTTAAACTACTGTGAAAAATTTGGCGCAATAAAGGTGAGGTAATCAAATTAAATGTATATTTGAATATGAAATATCAAATGCGCAAATGAAGAGACATTTGGAAAGATATGAGTAGTAGATAACTGGGGCTTGAAAAACACTTGCGTTAGCTGTTTTAGAAGCCCCATGCTTGAAAATCGACGCGAAATCCGCCTGTCCAAATATCGAAGAGGTTGGGTGTTGGTTGTGTTAGAATCCCCATGTTAAAATATCGAAGGGTTTGTTGTGTAGTAACACGTGTGTCACGTGTTCATGTAATTCGAGCCATGAAAGTCGAGTAGAAATCTGTGTTTAAAAAGAAGAAAAAAATATTGATGTGCTGGTGTTGGTTGAATTGCATGCGCGTTCGTGTGCCCCTCCACGAGCTTGACGACGCATCCCTCCCAACCCTGCAACGGCAATCGTGTCATTTTGTTGTATGTATGTGAAATGTAATTAACTGATGAATGTAATTACTGAAGAAGAAAAAAAATGTGAATGGGTTTCCGTATTCTCTCTCTCTCTCTCACACACACACACACACACGCACACACACCGCCCCGTCCCCCCCCCCCCCCCGGCACTCTTGCAATGGGGTGATGCATGTTATTTATATGTGAATGCTGTAAGACTGAATTGTCAATCGCCTTCACCTTTGTCGACATTTCCAAAAAGGAACGCGTCGAGTGTAGTTATTTAAATCAGTAAGTATTGATTTTATTATTGGGAACCGTAGGAATCAAACACTCTATGGATATGTGTGGCAACGCCGATCCTCCCCTCCTACACGATGCAATAAGGAATGCAAACTGATTCCGTGAGCAGATGAATCCATAGCAGTGCATCAATGTACTGCAGAGAGGGTGTGCGATCGATCACTTCCATCTGTCAGTTGTCATTTAACACTCAGCAAGATGAGCAGCGAAACAAGTAGAGTGGAGAGCGATATCAACTTCTGGGAACATCTGCAAGATTACGAGAGCATGCAGCAACACTGGATGGATCATCACGAGGAGATGTGTGATGGAAAGACTCATCGAACCGTCTGCAAGAATCCTGCACATCATGACAAAGTCACTTCATACGGCAAGTGTGGGATGCAGTGCAAGGTATATCTCAGGTAAGTGTAGAAAAAAAAACAGTGGAAATTAGTGAGCTATAGTGTTTTGTGTACGGGTAAAAAAAGATTTCTCTCATTGTGTAATTACAGAAGCTTGGAAGGTGAAGACATAACACCTCCAATCCGTGACGAGAAACAAGCCGGCCCGTCCAAATAAGTAGATAAAGAAAAGTGAGTAAAAAGAAAACGTCACACTTAATATAAAAGCGTGTAATAATTCGTATCCTCATAGCCGTGCATGTTCGCAGGTCCGACAAGAAAGCAGAGAAGAAGAGCTGTAAGCCGAGGGTGCTCAAGAAGAAGAGGATCTTCGACAAGGACAGCTTTATAATAATGATGTTCGAACCCATGGCCCCCGCTCCTGAAGAGCTGATAAAGAGTGTGGGCGAATAGTGTGTTCATGGTAGACGACATCCCCATCAACTCCGGGCACCGTGTGAACATAGGCTTATACCATGAACTCCCATCCCTCTATGTCAGAGCTGCAGATGAAACTTTTGTATACATCACAAAGAAAGACTGGCTGATAATAAAGCAAAATATGGATGTGTTGGAAACTTACTTGAAAGATGGTAAGCATCCTAAAGTGTCGTACAGTGAGAATATAATATATGCGTACAATATATTACTGTGCATGAATAAAGTGAATGAAGTAACGTTTGTGAATACGTGCTTAAACTTAAACAACATAAATCTAAATAGTATTGCCATAAGAGGACTTAAGAGACTAATCCCATATATTGAAAGAAACTTATTTCAATTACATATCATATATAAATCAATGTGTTCATACGATGCTAAAAGTAGGAGCGACAGGGAAAAGGTTAAGGAAATGTATGTTAAAATCAATAAAAAGATAACATAAATTTGAGTTTCGTTTTCTTTTTTATTTCCACAAAATTACATCCTTATATGATAGATTGAACAACATGCGTTAGTGGTTTATAGGTGAACAATTTATCATGAATAATCAGGCAATATAATGATGTTTGTGCAGGAAAGTTAGATGAGGCTTGAACTTCCAGTCTCACATTCACGGCCCCGGTCACGGTCTCCTCAGGCTGATGCGAGCAGTCGATGACAAAGAGCGGTGCATAATTCAGAAAGTCACTTCTCTTCAAAAGTGGGTAATTTTCTTTTCCATAATAGGATGATTGAAATTTCGAATACTGATCATACAGAGATGCAAATTTAGAGTTTCCAAAATCCAAGTTCATATCGTGATAAGGATAACACTCGCTGTTGAGGTAAAGCTTCAGATTGGTGATGTTGCAGTGATCAAAGAGTGAGCAATCCTTACTAAGCTTATTCAGTCTGTCGGTTTGTGCACCGACTATGACGAAGCGAGGTTTCTCAAGTTTCGTTGTAGTTGCAATGTTCCAGGTGAAGGCCTTAGTTTGCGGTACCGCAGGTTGAGTGTGAAGGTCCAAGGTTCGAAAGGCTACGTGCAGTGGCTTATCGGATTTGACGCGTTTAAGGTTTTCGACTCCCTCTCCATCTGAAAGTCAAAGAACGGGCATCCTCCATTCGAGTCTAGGTAGTTGAATAATAGCTGGTTCGTTGCCCGATATACAATTATTAGAATCTTTAGATCTAATGAGAACCAGTTCAAATTTGCTATTGAGAACGACTTCCTTGTGATCGTCTGCAAAGCCCAGCAGCATCGAAAGAGGAACTACAGCATTGAAGACACCATTCTTTGAATTTACGATGTCGCCGTCAACTCCCGGATAGGTCCATCCGGCATTCTGCATTCGATCGGATTCCAGTGCATTCAGAGATGCATAGTTGCGCATCGTTGAAGAAATGCCCGGATTCCTGGTTCTGTCTATAGTAATGCCGTTCATATCTAGACGAATTTCGTCAAACAGAAATGCCATGGCATTGTTGGTCAGCTTTGAGGAGGAGGGTCCGCCACTTGTTTTGGTGAGAGAGCCCTCTATGTAGAGATAACTCTACTAGGAAGAGTGTACAAATCTTCCGCTTGACACGGTATTCTAATTTCATCGTTCGCGTCAAGAGCCGATGTATTGTATGGCAGGAAGACGTGCTCCTCCTCTTTACTAATCTTATCATCAAAGGTCGGTACTCCTGTTACATCGAGGACATCCATTATAGCACTTTGAATCCCAAAGCCTCGAGGAACCTTCGATTAGACGACGTGATCAGACGCCCTGTCAATGAGCGAGTATAGCCCAATCTCGAAAGAGGCTTCTTAATATAGGAACGATGCTTAAAATTTATTCCCATTGCGACGTATGTGTAATCGTACGGTTATGGTTTCGTTCCTGAAGTCGAGCACGTCACCGTTCTGATCTACCACTCTAATGTCGAGATGATCAATGAGATTCGTATCGATGATTGGTAGATATATAGGGCTAGATGGTTCTTGCGAAATGTGGTAGCCCGGAGGAACCGACGGGAAAAACTCGTACAGAGAATGACTGTGTTTACCGTCAATGAAGGATCCCGTGGCTAGGCTGCACTCGATGCGTATGATGCTAACTTTGAAGATATTCACCAAATCATCAGACTCAGTCATCACGTTCGGTCGAATCAAACGCTGCGCTTTGAATCCGAGAAGAGAACCAATTGATCTGTCTTGAGTAAAGTCGATAGTATATGGACATTGTATCTCAGACTTCATGGTATTATTATTAGCACGTAAGATAAACCCGTCTTCGACGTCGAGGGCTCCCTTGAGAAAATGCGCGATATCATCTAATTCGTAAGTTCCAGGAGGAATCTCGATACTCTCGTTCTTGTCATTGCGAACGAAATGGAATAAGTTGTTGCTCTCATCCACATTAGGAATGGAATAAAAGGTTTCGAAATTCAATAGAGCTATTTCGTAAAGTCCATTTGGATCCAGATGAAGAGGCGGGTTGAGAAAGCTAGAGAAGCTGGCATTCGAACCGCTCACGGTGATTGTGTAACTCATTTTGATCAAACATTCAAGTCGGTAAATCCGTTTAATAAGAGAAACTGCAGGCACAGATGACCGCAAATCACAGATCCAAAATTCTGAAACCTCTTGGTGTTGTACATGAGTTTAGCACCCTCGAGGTAGGACTCAATCTGTTTCGGCGGTCTTAGATTACCGAAGCTATCAAAGTAGAATGCAACATCTCCATCCTTGCGTATCTCAACCCAATGTGTTCCCGGGTTACGCGAGATATCCAAATTTACGATAATCCTTTCTACATGTCGAGGACGTGAAAGTAAGTTGTCTATCATGTACACACCTCTAAAATGAGGAATGCGCAGTCGTCGTGCATAAGCATCGATCTCTGCAGCACTTAGGGGTTTTTCCGGGATAAATACAGGCCTCGCCCCGAGTTTTTTGCACGAAGATGCAATCCTTTGCCCTTGCGCTTCTTACGTCGAAGGCCTTTACCCCTAGCTAAAGCCTCCATGTTCTGATTGTGACGACTCAACTCTGCAAGCTGTCTTTCCGCGGAACGTTTCTTATTCACAGCCGTGGCGATCTGAGCAGCGCCACCGGCTAGGCTACCTGCAGCGCCCAAAGCCGCCAAAAGCGGGATCAGAGGTAAAAAACCGCCTCGAGGGCTCGGTATGATCCTCTTGCGTCGCTTACGCATTCCAGCGCCCATGGCAACTTTCCCCTTCATGATGGCTGTTACAAGTCGGGCTGCAAGTCGCTCGCCGAAAGATGCGTCAGCAGACTTTACTCGACTCCAAGCCTTTTCAACGAGTTCCTTATCGGCCAAACGTCGCGAATCTGCGTCCTGATGAGTGGCGTAAGCGAGATCGTGAGCGAGGCAGGCTGAGTCCAAAGCGTTTCTGGGAGAATCGCCTCTCTGCAGACGCTTATGTAGTTTCGTTCCAGGCCCGCAGAATCGGTACCCTGGTAAATGAGCCTCAAACGGGAGAGAATTAATTAGCGAATTAAGGATTCCGGATCCCTTCTTTACGCCTGCAGAGTTCATGGCTCACTATGAAATAAAAAAGCAAACGTTGTGATTTATATGTTTAGTTGCGATATGGAAGTAGTGAAGCAAAAGTGCAAGTTGCCTATACAGGTGCTCGATTTCGACAACGACATACGCAAAGGACGACACGGCGCGCTCTTCCCGTGCAACGTCAGAGCACTCCTCTTGGGTAGTTCGAATGCTGGAAAGACGAACGTTCTACTGAACTTGCTCATCCATGAAAATGGTCTTAGGTTCGAGAATCTCTACATATATTCAAAATCGTTGCACCAACCGAAATACCAGTATTTGCTCAAGGTGCTAAAAACCATACCCGATATTGGAGTTTTCACGTTCGAGGATGGCGAGAAGGTGGTCCAACCATCCGAAGCCCGAGGAAACTCCATATTCGTATTCGATGATGTCATAAATGAGAAGCATGGAAAAATAGCGTCATATCACAGCATGGGTAGACATCGCAATGTCGATGCCGTATACTTAGCACAGTCATATGCGAAGGTGCCTAAACATTTAATTAGAGATAATGCAAATATGATCGTGCTCTTCAGACAGGATAACCTCAACTTAAAGCATATATATGATGATTACGTAAACACAGATATGACGTATACGGAATTTAAGGACATGAGTAAACAAGTTTGGGAGAGTAATGACGGATCGAACTCGCGACCTTTCGTTGTCATAGTGCCCGAGTTCCCTTTGAACGAAGGACGCTACCGTCACGGTTTCGAGATCTTTATCAGAGTGAATAAATAACGCGCATCCTTCATTGTAGTCATGAGTATTGATAGGTTCGGATCTCGGAGAGTCATACCCTCCCGGGGCGTGACTAACCGGTATACCATAAGTAGATATGGATCAGGAAACTATCAATTCAAGGGAAAGCGATTGCGCAGCGTTCACGATCCTGAGGAAAGTGATGACGCATCAACTAAGAGCTATGTGGACGCGTGTACGAGTGATGTCGAGAGTCGAATGCAGATCTTCAGCGAACAGGCTTCATATCAACGCATGGGCCAGTTTGAAGCTATGCTTAGGAATCACATACAAAAATCCCTCCACCTCCAATATGAACATCTAATGGAATACTTAACAAAATATGCATTTAAACGTGATTCGGATAACAATGTCATTCTGGATGCTATAAGGATGAAAGTTCTATTGGATCCCATTGACGATCACGATGTTATCAATAAAAAGTATATAGATGCCAGGATGCCAATTCTAGAGTCTGATGCTAATCTATCATTTCGAATGAAACGATTAAAGGATATAGCCGATCCTGCACAGGATGACGATGCTGCAACCATGAAATATGTTAATCGGTTCTATATACAGAAACAGAATGAACTGCAAGCCGGTTTAACTAGAACGATAACAACCGTTGCCGAAACTATATCTACAGCAGTGGAAAAGGCCGTGAAAGATATAGCCAAGCGACAGACGGAACTGGATAAGAATCTAACCAGTGCAGTGAACGATATTGACAACATGAAAATACAGACGAGACATATCGTAAACGGCATGTTACAACAACTGAAAGGTCAGCTCATCATTTCACTACATACACGACCCTTTAGAGGTCCCTCGTTAAGGTATACGTTATCCTCGGGTCTCGAATTCTACAAGTCTCCAGGAAATGGAAATGTAATTTCTTGTTCTATGCTTTCATCAATACACCCTCATACGGCGCATGACACAATGTTTGCAATAAACGATAAATTAGTTGAAAGGTATCCCGCCCCTATTCGAACTGGTGATTTACTCACTTTCACAGCACCAGTGGAACGTGCTAAGGATGGTCACATGTTAAGTATAGAAATTATAATTTCATATAAAATATCTGCAGTAGGTTAATTATACATTCAGTACAATATGGATGCCGAAGGTATAAGACTCAAACAATCAATCGCTCGTCACAGTAGGGCAATACGAGAAAAGTTACGCTCCCTGAAAGGTCTCAAGTTCGAAACTCACCGCGTCATGTCCGAGGTTCTCCAGCCTGTAACCGAGCCCTTGAAGGTTATAGCCAACAGGGATCGCGACAAGTCAAAACCAGTCGTTAACGATGCAGAAGAGGATGGGGATGAGGAGGATGATCTACTTGCAGAGTACCTGAAGAAGGTTCGAACCGCTAGCTCCAGCGACATGGATGCCACCTACGGCGTGCGGTATGAAGATGGAGACTATAAACTAGGGAATAAAACTATCGATTTCACCGATGACGGTATTCAGATAGGGCAACAGAGCTACGATGCAAGTCCTGGATTGTACGACTTGCTCTTCAAGCGCTCACCGCTCAATTCATCATATACCGAAGAGGATCTGGACGCCTATTCGCGGATATTGCAGAATACGCAGGTTTACAGGCAGGGATACGCTAGGAGCGGGCGCATAAGAGCAAGCCGCGGTTACAAGTATCGCAATATTATTCGAGATCTTGTTTCCAGTCGCACGGGCTCGGCTCTCTACTGGAAGGAACACGTACCCAGCAGAAAACTGGATTACATCTATTGGACCTATCCCAACGTTCTAATAGACAGATTGAGATTACTCATTGCATCGAGGGATGCGGGAAACTTTAACCATTCAGCAGAGATTCAGGAAATAATCACAGAATTAAAAAACTCGAAAATCATATCATGATTAAACGCGTCATAGCAAGCGAATTACACTCGCCGGCAAGAAGGCGCTTCTTACGCCGTAAAATAATAAGTAAAGGTCTTATGATCTACTACAAATAGATCTTATTGAAATGATACCTTATGCAAAAGAAAATAGAAATTTTAAGTATATTCTTATTGCTATTAATTTCTATTCTAAAATGGCTTATGCGCGAGCATTGAAAGATAAAAGTGGCATTAGCGTGACAAGAGCTATGCACGGTATCCTATCAGAGTTGAATTGACCTCCTAAGAACGTTCAAAGTGATAATGGGAAGGAGTTTTACAATCGCCATTTCAGACAATTAATGCTTAGGAATGGAATCAATCATTACAGTACTTTCAGTAGCATCAAGGCTGCAGCAGTGGAAAGGTTAATTAGAACAATTAAAATGAATATGCATAGAGAATTCCTGATTCAGGGTTCGCATCAGTGGTTACAAATGCTGCCTAGAATCATCGATTCATACAACAATACCTACCATACGACGATTCGCATGAAACCCCGTGACGTCAGCAACAACGATCTGCTCCTTAGTGTATATCGTTATGGCGGGCGTGAACGTCGAGAGAAAAGGAATGCAAGGAGTTTTCATGTCGGTGATCGTGTAAGGATTTCCAGGTACAAGGGACTACTTCAGAAAGGTTACACGGCCAATTGGAGTACGGAGATCTTTCGGATTGTTCGTGCAAGGAATACTAACCCAGTTGTCTATTTTCTGGAGGATGCAGAAGGAAATGAAATACAGGGCGGTTTTTATGGTCACGAACTACTAAAAACACGTCATCCTAATGTATACCTTGTTGAGAGAGTGATACGCCGACGTGGTAATCGGGCGTATGTTAAATGGCTGGGTTTTCCTACAAAGGAATGGATCGATGTTAAGGATATTGTGTAAAAAGGAATGTATGTTTTATTGATAAATAAATAAATACACAAGATATTTTCCCAAAAATTTAGTGTTTTTATTTTATAATTCCTTTCCAGCTAAATCCTCTAAACATAATGGTTATATTTTTTAAATAGTTTCAGTATACGTGGCTACATAAACAGAAATTTTTCAGTAGAACATCACAACTAAATCCTCTAAAAAATAATGCTTACACTGTGTTTTAAACAACTTCAATACATGTGCATATATAAATAAAAGTAAAGTGTTTTACATGTTAAATTCCTTTAATATAAGTGCAAATTAATGTTTAATTTTCAAAAGAATTTCAATATACCTACAAACATAATCAGAAATGTAGTCCCCCCCCAAAAATTATATGTTTACCCCAACTAAATCCTCTATATATATAATACATCGACAACAGGTTAAAACTCCTTACACCTAAGTTCAAAGTTCATAGTGAATAATGTATATATTTTCTTATAACATACATATATAAGCAGAATTGTAACCCAGCCCAAGAAACCATACTTTTATTCCAAATAAATCCTGTAGAGATAATGCATCCAAAACAGGTTAAAACTCCCTAAATTAACTTCAATTTAATAGAGAATAATGCTCGTCTTACACTTGAAAAATCCTTAAATCTAAGTTCAAATTAATGGTAACTTTTTTAAAAAAGAAATTAACGACGCATCAATAGAATTGTAAACACCTGTCCAAATTATAGCTTTATCCCAATATGCATGTATACATAAAACAAATTAAGTATTATACACGTTAAAGTCTTTAACATAAGTTTAAAATTAATTGTTACCTCTTTTAAGGAATTTAGAGATGCAATAATCTCATATTATATATCATATTATATCCCCATACATAAGCGGGATTATAGTCCTCCAAAAGTATTTATACATACCATCAGCAACTCAAAGCAATGAATGAGCACCAAAACTTGACAACGTATTTCAAGACTTGCTTAAAATGACATCATGACTCATGTACATAAGTTTTAAAAAGTGTAAAGATTTATCTCAAATCACAAAAAGCATTACTTCAATCACGCTTGCACTGCTGCATGTACACATGTTGAAAAATTAAATATTTGTGTCAAATCATTAAAAAGCAAATTATTTCACATGTTTTTGTTAGCTTTAAAATACATTGTCAACTTTTTTACAAGATTTTTTCACATATTTTTTTATACGATTACTTATCCAATGGTACAGAATGATGACCCCAGGCCAAGGTTTCATGTGAATTTTTCTGTATAAATCGCTTCGTGTCGAATCCTCTAAGAGCAACTTTATTACTCTCGATGGTTCGAACAACGTGCTTATAACTTCTAAAGCACGTCTGTTTAGCATGACGTACGGCTGTCATATCATTTACACAGGATAGATATTCCTCAAACGTTATGCACCGCATGCCATCACTCGTAACGCCTTTAGATTTCTTGACCGTTTCACCATCGTATCGATATGAATACAATTTTGAACGTAAACCTACGTATTCTGTCATAACTTTACCAGATAATTCATCTTTAAATAGACCAGCGACTTTTTTATTCATCAACGGAATACCGTACACATTATCGAATGGGTAATTAGATGTATCGAAGAGATGTATATTAGATTTAATAAATTCATAAATGTCACTACTGGTTTCAAACAGAAATGCATCGGTATCCGTATAATTCAACATAACATCTTTTAACTGTTTCTTCAAAATATTATAATAAAAATTATACATCAAGTGTTTTGAAAGATCTAGAATGGCCTGTCCTATATAAATCGGTTTCGTCATCTTAATTTCTTCCCTTACCAGTTCGAGTCCTATAAGGTTCTCGTCAAAAATTACGTATCGTATGAATGTCTGTCGTGATATTAACTTTCTTGCCTGTTTCCAATTGCTCGCTAGGTGAAACGAATTGTAACGTCTGACGATCTCAATAAATTTACCATATACGCAATTATTCATTTTCTTCCATAAATTTTGACCGAATTTTGTTTTATCTTCAATACGTTTAGCAGCATTTAAATCAATGTACGTCTTAGGCCAAAAGGATTGTTTGTAGGATACCGCTCGATGTATACGCTTCATTTTCAAACCGAGCTCTACACACTGCTGCAAGTTTCTGTAATGTAATATATATTTTTCCTTATGATTCAACGTTGCAAGTAACTTTTTGTAATTATCACCCGGAGCTATCTCACTCTGGGGACATAATGGCAAGTCGTTATGCAACTCGTGAAGGTTCTCCGGATATTCCAGGTCTACTTCTAAAACATAACCTGTATCTGAATCATGTCTGATGCTCAAAAAATCTATAGAATTAATTTCGTTATCGTTTAACCATCTCAATTGAGCATACGGTAAAGCGCTCCCACTCATAATGTGGGAGTAAAGCCCGTTGCAATCCATGTATGATAGGTATTTAATCGATTCCGCTTCATTGTAAGCAGATATGTATTTATTATTTGCTTTGGAATAACGTTTTGATACAGTGCAGATACCGCCTCTAATCGCAGATTCGAAAAATTCCAACATATTTTGATCGGTAATCAGCGATATTTGCACGTGGCTCGTTCGTAACATTGCGTCATATGATAGGCCAGGAGCTGTATAGTAATGACAAGGATCTAAACCATACATATCGATACTTAAACTTCGGAATTTTTCATAGATGTCTGTTAATAAGATCGTATCCGTCTTGAGATAAAGATCAGAGTATTCACCGAGATTTTGTATACCAAATTCTCTCCATACCGCGCATGCATGCGTGTAATCATCATTGCTTATATTCTCAAAACACTCTTGAGGAGTTAATTTGGAATCATTTAATTTTTCCTTGCAATCTAAATATGTATATGGGAAAATACCTTTCCGTTGCATTAACAAACGTTGCTTAGGATCAACGTACATCTTATTTGTGTACCAAAAATCTTGAGGTTCTAGCGTATCAGAAAGATCGCTCAGTTTAGAATCCAGAAAGCGGTAGCTATCAAGAAATCTGAGGAATATTGATTTACCATTAGATGTGTATCTTTTACTAAATGACAGATAATTCTCCGATGTTTGCGAAATACATGTGATGGGTTCATTGTCATACGATAACTTTTTTACTATGAAATGCGAATCATACTTTGATAGGCAATGAAAAAATATCGGGATAAAGTTTGGCGTTTTTCTATTGAGGTTACATGATTTATGAGCAGCCCCTATATATAATCCGGTTTGGTGATCGTGATCACGCACCTTAATCGAGTCAGAATCGAAATTCTTTTTGCATACGTGACACTGGACTGCATTTCTGAAATTTAATTCATCTTCGTCACTCATATGCATCTCTGTCACATCACCGTATATCTTAAGCACATCCTCGGCAATCACAGTTAATTCTCTAAGAAACTCATCAACTGCATGCGAACCTCTAAATATTTTGAATTTTGTTAGTGTCTCGTCATAACTGCAGACCAGGTGCAACGAAACGGATATCGCCTCGTGCACGTGCATATCACGTGTCCAACTATGCATCGCATCGGGTTGACACGATGGCACTTTTATTAACATAGTCTCGATATCAGCGTATATCACAAAAGGGACTTTAACGCATTTTGAGTAAGCCTGAAACTCGATATAATAATTTATTCCTTCGCGAGGCATGCTAATAATTTGACATTTCATACATCTCAGTTTATGTTTCTTCAGAATAACTTCAGTCGAAAACCATGCATTACAAGATTCACACACAAATTTTTTACTTTTATGTTTGGATATCTGCTTACTTACTAGACGCGACATATCGGTTATGAGAGAATAATGCGAATTGATCATTAGAAGATTCACATGGTTTATCTTTTGCTCCCTCGTCTGATATAAGATGATAATGGATTCTCTCTCTAACCCGTATATGTTCACCGAAATATCATGATTTTGCTTTTCGAATAATTCAATGTCATGAAGAGCGACGGGGAAGTTTATTCCTTTAAAATTGAATTCGCGATATATATCATATTTACTGTACGTGCTAGCTCTATGCCTGTTCTGGCGAGCTGGATATTTTGCTGCCAGCATACAATATGCAAAACATTTAAAGTCAGTATTCCGAATATTCACGACAGCTCTCTTTGATTTTATCCACGATGGCAGCGGCTTAAAGCAACCTGCGTTTAACGGATCGTACTGACATGCGTATAAAGTTAGCGAATCTATCCTGTAAAGCGCTTTCGAACTGGCTTTTGTTTCAAAATTTTCTAGATGAGTGATTATAGGCTGTTTCAGTTTAATTTCATACCATTCAGATTTGTTTGTCGATTGCAATATAGCATCCATCTTACTGTTAAAATTAATCGATTCAACTGTTTCATTATCGGGTGAAGTTATTATATATTGACATGTTAAAGTACCGGCTAATTTAATTCCTGATTTGTAAGTTCTTATGGCCTTCTGGATTTCATTGGTAACAACGGGTTTGCACAAGTTCAAGAACGTTGATGGATCTAGCTCGTGTATAGAATTTTTTATGGTACCTGTGAAGATCCTGTGCTGGAACGCTGATTCTACAGTAATGCATTCCAATGTTTTGTCGTTGCGTTTCGCCTGCTTTGCACTACTTGCATGAATATCTTGCATGCCCGGTCTCTTGCGACTCGTTACACCTCCTGAAATTATGAATTAAACATGTTAGAAAACACGAATAATTACACTTTTAAAATAATAAAAATTTGAACACTCATGGCAATGCTATATTTTTTAAGCTTTAAAATGATTACTTTATTAACATTGCTGAACTTTGAATTTGATTTACATAACATGTTTTCCTTAAAAGAAATAAGTTGCATGTTATTTGCACTGGAATTAAATGATAGCTGTATGTTTTGAATAACAAAGATTTAGAACATTCAGAGTACTGCATTCCCTAAAATGGATTTTTTTTTTAAATTGCACCTCTGTCTTTTATTGAAATTTTATCCTGACTTACGCAACATGTTTTCTGGAAAAGAAATAAGATTATACACGTAACATGTTTCCCTGAAAAAAAAACGTTATACATAATGTATCATCACAATACATTCATTTGTATATGGCTACTGGCTGTTTAATTAGTTAATTAAATTCCTCAACTTCCAGTCGATTGGCTGCAGATATGCATTAATGACTTTTAAAACGTTAAATTTGCTTGCATTATTACTCTTATCGATTTGCCTTTTATATAGAATGACTAATTCGTTAGGTATTCCATTCACAAATATTAACAGATTAACGCTGATTACTTTAACTTACACTGAAATATTTAACATCAAGAGATTGACACTCCGTAGTAGTAGTGCAGTACGATGTAATTTTTTTTTTTTTTTTTTTTTTTGTGTAAAGTCTTACCTTCACTGGTTACTCCCGACTGTTTAAAAAAGTTAATTTGTGCTTCTTGAATCCATTTTCCAGAGTTTCTTCACCGGAATACACGAAACTCCAACCACCCTGATTAACAGCATCCACTTGAGCTGCTGTCATCTTCTTAAATCTCTCGGGCAAAAAAACTGGCATTCTTGCAGCTCAAGTACGACTCTATCACCGTATCTCGTCTTCACGATTTTGACATCGTGTATGGCTTGTGGCACGTCTCGGGGAATCTCTCGTAACTTCTTCGTCGGGAGATAGGAACCTCCTTCCGCAAGCTGATTTAAATCGTGAAGAATCGATTCTGGAATTATAAAATCACGCATATTATTCAACGCTTCAATTCATTACGTGGAAATTACTGTACATAGACATATGCATAATGCTTACCTTCATTCATGTTGATGCTGTCTGCTACGTTTCAGTTGCTGATGTGCTGTTTTATTCGCTCGGTTCACTGTTTTGTTACCTCAGCACCCCCTCCCAAAATTTCCATTCTGGCTGTAACCTGTTTTGCACACGTCCTTAAGTTTATGCTTCTGCTTCTTTCGCTATAAACTATTAAACTTAGAGTAGAGTTTTAACCTGTCATCTTATGTATCTACTAACTAAAAATTAAATAATAAAAGATCTACAGCTATTAACTGTAAGTATATATATATACTCTTTAGAAAGTTTCCACCCCCCTTACGTTGCGCACGCAGCCGTGTGGCGATTGGTCGTTTATACCCTTTATTACGATATTGCTACCTGCACCCTGATTGGCTAGCTTGGATGAAGTGGAATATGTCACACCCACTGTTCACCTTAGTGCATTCATGGTAATTACCTCATTGAACAATATTTCAAATTTGTATTGCAGCAAACTAATAATATCATAATGCCATCTATAATATGAGTATAACCTTTTATTGCATTTTAATTATTGCAATCTGTATTTCGAGTTTGTATTGCTACTTAATGCAACTGTATTATTCCGAACGACCGTTTGAGTGTGACCGTTAGATAATTTATGTTTTTATTCCTTCCAGTGATATTTTGCTTCAATTCGCTAAGCCTAACGCCTCGAACGGATTAGTCTCTCGTATCAGATTTATTCTGAAGCGTGTCTCTCGTCGTTATTCACCAAATTGATGTAAAGACGTTTTAAGAGGCATTGACATTATTATAGCTGACTTTGCATAGCTTTTCAACGTTTTGGCATGTTTTCTACTCAGCTGATTTATATCATTACAATTATCCTTAATACATTATTTATTACGTTTGCATAGATATCTCGTTTACTTGTCTCCTTTACGCTCGAGTGAATTTTTAGAACCCAGCTGCGTTAATTGATTCCTACCCGCACGTGTACGTAATTTTTTCACCCCAAGTAAGTTATATGGATTCTCTCTTCCGTTGGGGTGGTTTTAGCTGCAGCGAACAACATTAATTCTCAATAAATCTGTACTTACCTTTCCTAACATTTCACTGCATACGCATTATTTTTAACAGAGGGAATGGCTCGGTTTTACCACACATTTCCATGGAGTATGATTCATCGGGTTCCCAATAACTGAATACATTAACAGATAAATAATAAATAGGTAGCTAAATAAATACATGTTTTCAGTTCGACGTTCCTACCTGCGCTGCCTTTTGAAAACGTCGACGATGGGACAGAGAAAGCATAGTCTTACAACATTTGATGTATTATTAAAAGTTTGATACTGTCCAATTCGTATTTGCATTCTTAGTTACTTATATATGCTATATTCGACGCGTTAAGCCTAGCGGACTACTGTCATTATCTCTAAGTAAAATTGGTTTTAATGTTTTATTTTTGCGAATCATATTTTAGAATCCTTTTTTTTAACTTCAATTCGTTAAGTCTAACGCCTCGAGGGATTACTGTAATTTATTAGATTTATTTAGAAACTTTTTTCTCGTAGTTATTCGCCTAATTGATGTACAGATGTTTTAAGAAGCACTAGCATTGTTATAGCTGACTTTGCATAGCTTTTCAACGTTTTGGCATCCTTCTACTCAGCTGATTGATATCATTACAATTATTCTTATTACATTATTTATTTCGTTTGCATAGATATCTCGTTGACTTGTCTCCTTTACGCTCGAATGAATTTTTAGAATCCAGCTGCGTTAATTGATTCCTAGCGCAGGTGTGTGCGTAATATTTCACCCCAAGTAAGTTATATGGATTCGCTCTTCCGTTGGGGTGGCTACAGCTGTAGCAATAAACATTCATTCTCGCTAAATCTTTACTTGCCTTTCTTAACATTTCACTGCATATGCATTTATATTTTGAACAGAGGGAAAGGATCGGTTTTTAGCACACATAGAGTGTCAGATTCTTCAGGAGTCCCAATAAATGAATACTGTAATGGATAACTCAATAAATACTTAAATAAACAAATTAATTAATTAATAATAATGTATAGTTAGTTACGTGAATAAATACATTTTTTTCATTCGATGCGCCCACGTGTGATCCTTTTTTTTGGAAATGTCGACAGTGTGTGTGTGTGTGAGAGAGAGAGAGAGAGAGAGAGAGAGAGAGAGAGAGAGAGAGAGAGAGAGAATATGGAAATCCATTCACATTTTTTTCTTCTTCAGTAATTACATTCATCAGTTAATTACATTCCACATACATACAACAAAATGACACGATTGCCGTTGCAGGGCTGTGAGAGATGCCTCGTCGTCAAGCTCGTGGAGGGGCACACGAACGCGCATGCAATTCAACCAACACCCTTTTGATATTTTAACATGAGGATTCCAAAACAACCAATAGAGCACATCAATATTTTTTTTAAACACAGAATTACATTTCACATACATACAACAAAATGACACGATTGCCGTTGCAGGGTTTGGGAGAGATGCGTCGTCGTCAAGCTCCTGGAGGGGGGAGGGGGGGCACACGAACGCTCATGCAATTCAACCAACACCAGCACATCAATATTTTTTTAAACACAGATTTCTACTCGACTTTCATGGCTCGGATTACATGAACACGTGACACACGTGTTACTACACAACAAACCCTTCGATATTTTAACATGGGGATTCTAACACAACCAACACCCAACCTCTTCGATATTTGGACAGGCGGATTTCGCGTCGATTTTCAAACATGGGGCTTCTAAAACAGCTAACGCAAGTGTTTTTCAAGCCCCAGTTATCTACTACTGATATGGTGTTACCAAATGTGTAAAATTCCTAGCCAACGTAACTTTCTCGGTTAAAAGATCCTTAAGAAGTGCAATGAGAGCATCTATGAAGCATCTTAAGCTGCTATGAAGGATCGAAAGAAGGGGACAGGATTGCTGGACGTGACTAAAGGAACATCAAACCGAGCAACCAGGAACTCCCGATGGGGAACTGCTCGATTACTCCAGAGAGCTTGAACACGTAATGGTGGATGACAGTCACAGCGGGTCTCTGATCTGATAACACGTCCAGATAGCTGGGGACCAATGTCAGATTAGGCTGCGTTTATCAGGGGTGTTCGATATTCTTGCTGTAAAGCCGCATGGCCTGACGCCCGTGGAGTCAATCTTAAATAGCATCCAGTGACGTGTTAACAATAGCAGGGGAAGACGTTCATTTGAATCTTTGATATACATGCATAAGTAAGACAAGTGTATATGGTTGAAGTGTGATATATTAGATTCTACTGCTTGAGCATTAAGAGGATAAGTGTTCAGGTTGTAAACAAATTAATTAATTGCATGTAGTACGTAGAGGACATACTACGTTCCACCCAAAAGCTCTGTACCGAAATCTTATCCAAATAGGAATTCGTGTCCAAAAACAGTCTTTAATTTATAGAAAACTATGTATGTGTATGTATGTATGTGTATGTATGTATGTGTATGTGTGTTTGTGTTTGAACAGCATAAAATAACAATGAAAGGTAGTTTAAATACCGAACTAGGTACCTAAGTTCAGACATGAACTTCTGGATACGACAGTAAGATTTTCAAAAAATTCTCCCCATTTGAAGCTCTCCTTTACATGGAGTACGTTTGGATTCTTTTATCCTCTAAAAATGTCTCTAAAGTTTTTAATTAAAATAACATACGTTTAGCTTATCTGTATGACAATGAAGTGTATATCTTGAATGTTCTGGGAATGGCCTCTGAAGTCCACTTCAGGGTGAATACATTTGATGACTGCTGAACTGACAAAAAATAGACGACATGTTTCTATAAAATTTATGTAGACATTATTAACACTAACAGTTTATGTCAAATAACTAACATTTCTTTATTTTGATATTTGATATATGATATTTATTTGTACAGTATCCATTACAAATTCAGTACAATAAAATTTAACATAGAACATGCTGTATTATACCTCTTGTACAAATACATGAAATTGGTGACCTAAGATTTACTTGCTGACTCAGGTCCTCTGGCTATAAGTCTTTGGTTTTCCTGAACAGCTTGATGTCATTTGTTCTTGACCTTTACTTCATTTATCCCAATCCACTTTTCTCTTATCCTATATAAGAAATCTCCTATACATCTCTTTTTCTTTTCTCCCATCCCCGTTTATACATGCGTACTGCCAATATCTCTTTACTTACACTGTCCCATTTCTTATTCCATATTTTTCTCCTGTAATTTGTTAACACCTTACATTCTATTAGGTAATAAGCAGTGCTCTCTTCATCTCCGCAAAATTCACATATCCCTACCTCATTATATCTCAACCCTTTTAAGTATAATACTCTCATCCATGCTATGCCTTCCTTTTTAGTTTTGCCACATTGATCTATATATTTTTCCTTAACCCATTGTCTTTAATTGTTTATAAAATTTCAAAGATTTATTTTCTTCTACACATTCCCATATATCTTGCCTATCTATGTCTTGTAGTCTAGTTCCCACTTCCTTCCAAAAACCGCTATAATTTATCTCCTCTGATCTCCATAGATCTCCCATGCCTATCTTCAATACCATTCTTTCCAATTCCGACCACCAACTATTTTATTTTTAATGCTCTTCTGTTGCTTCATGCACAGATTCAATAATTCCCCTTTCTGCCCTTTAATACAGTTATACCAGAATTTCAATTTTCTCTCTATTATTATTCCCCTCCTTTTTGTATTACCTAGCTCTAGTAATGCCACCTCTCTTGGTGCCAATTTTAGCAGCCCTAGTAGTTCTTTGCAAAACAATCCGTATATGTGGTCTAATTTTGTACCTATCTCTGATGTGCCCCATATATCCACTGCATGCATTGTTTGTTCTGGCTTTAACGATCGCTTCATACATTCTTTCTAACCATCTAACTGACATCTCCAGTTTATGTTTACATATTCTTACCCCTGTCACTGCCGCCCTGCCATTAGCTATCACTTTTCTGGCTTGTGCAGCCCATCCTCCACTGCTACACATCCTTACATCTAAATAGTCATACTCGTTTACAACTTCTACCTTTTGGTCTCCTATGAACCATTCCTCTCCTTTCCTAAGTATCGATCCTCTTTTAATTTTTTTTTTTTTTTTTTTTTTTTTTTTTTTTTTTTTTTTTTTTTTTTTTTTGCTGTTCATTTTTAGTCCCCAGTCAGCTCAAAACCTATGGATTGCCTCAATTGATTTTTGTAGACCTATTACGGAAATTGCTCATACCATTATATCATCCGCATGCAATAAACCAGGGATATCTTTGTTCATTATATCAACATAATATCCACGTTCAACACACGTGCTTCTCGCGCGAAGGAAGTGCAAGGATTCCTCTGAAGAGGGATATAGTGGCCATGTACGCAACCCTTATGCAGTCTGGTGCACCCCTTCAACAGCAATTGCTTTTATCCCATTGCTCCTCCGAGTGGTCAAAGTGTGGTAATCATTCAGCGAGAGTTGTGGTGAGTGTGGCGAATGTGTCAAAATGGTTGGTCGTACCGGGGATATGAGGTCAAATATCCTCATGTTGCAAAATGACACGTGCACTCACGGATGATTTAGATGTGAATTGCAGGTCACCGATTGTGCACTTGCTACCATGACAAACATACGATACCATAACTTATTTTATTGGCCAACGGATTTCATTAGACTGGCACGTTACTGCTCAAAAATGTACGCGCTTTTTCGTTGGGCATATCGGACGCGGAACAGCCACTTTAAACTGATACTGTGGCACCATTACGTTTTGTTTGCAATGCGCTATCATTTGTAAAACATTCCTTAAAGAAATGGTCTGTCAACTTACAGAACAATGACGCTAAGAAGCGGTTTGTTATTACGTTTTTAAGGATTACACTTTACTCCTGTTTGTAATAGTAAGCAAATATATTCTGCTCTTAATTTCTTAAACAGTCTCTCTTTGTAATAGGAAATTGAGAAATAGTCATTTTAGTAATACGTATTACGATTTATGTCCTAGAAAGGAAATTTGTGCCTGTTTACTAGCTAGTAGGTAGTTGATTTCACAGTTCTCTTGTTACTGTTCCCAGTTCTTTTTACCACACTTAGCACTATTATGCGTTTCAAATGGGAAGAATTCTAGAGTCCAGCTAATCAGAAGCCGTATCACACTCAGCGTTGCTAGCTTGTTACCCCACTCCTTTCATATTTCCTTCTCTCTCGCACACTCATACAACATGCAGGTCTGCTGGGCGCAGACGTAAGGGTAAGCAAATTATTGGAAATTAATTATTCTTTCACACTGGCCGTGTGTAGGCTAAATTGTGGAAACGTTGAGTCAGACTGAAAAATTCAATGCCATAGCCAGGATTTGAACCACGGATCTTCTGGTTTCCGTCCAGCCGCACTACCATTGTGCTACTATGGCCAACGTGCCGATATGACATTAAATTCTCCAACTGACTCGTATTTTCCCGGTAAACCACTTAGTAGTTCTCAAACACGTGAGACAACTACCTTAATGGCGACTTACTACATGTCAGTACTTTAAGGCCCGGGCTTTATAGTTAACCACTATTAGGTTAATTAATGGAAATTAATTATTCTTTCACACTGGCCGTGTGCAGGCTAAATTGTGGAAACAGTAGTTGGTAGTTGTCTCATGTGTTTATGAGAACTACTAAGTGGTTTACCGGGAAAATACGAGTCAGTTGGAGAATTTAATGTCATGTCGGCACGTTGGCCATAGTAGCACAATGGTAGTGCGGCTGGACGGAAACCAGAAGATCCGTGGTTCAAATCCCGGCTATGGCATTGAATTTTTCAGTCTGACTCAACGTTTTCAAGCAAATAATATTTTACAAACTTTTACAATGATGAAGTTGCCAAAATCAAAATTGGAAAAAGCATTTTCGCAAATTATGTATATTTTTAATACTATAACTAATTATAGTTTATGAATTACTTGTTTTTCGAATCCAATGGAACTGCCAGTGGCTCATCCATATTGCTGTCAATGTCACTTTCGTTAAGAGAGAATTTGTCAATGTCATTCTCTTCAACCTCTGAGTCTTGCAAATGTATGATTATAGGTTACAAAATCTCGTTACGTGCTATTTCTTTCTTAAAATCATGTTCTTGAAGGTTTTCTGCATGCCTCACGCAGTTTTCCCAGTCCTGTTGTGTTACCTTGTAAATTTCTTCGTGAACAAGTCGACCAACGTCCGTCAGTTTAAAAGTATTATTTCTGTTAGCAACCCCCCTTTTTATTTGTGCCCACAGCAGCTCAATTGGATTAACTTATTCACAGTAATTCTTTTATCACTTCATGTCTGTAGTTTAAATTTCAGTCCTGAGTAATTAAAAGTATATGTATATACATACCAACTACTTTGAACTGTCTAGAATAAGTAGAGATTACGAACCATTCATAAACAAATATATAATGTGACTAGACACTTCTGCCAGGGCAGCAGGAAATTTATTGTTTCTCCTCGCTCGAATTGTCTTATTCAAAGTAATTCTTTTATCACGTCATGTCAAACATTTACGCTTCGGTTCTGAGTAATTACAAATATACGTACACGCATACACGCCAACCAATAATGATATTCATACAGTGCTTACGTCGCGATTTATTGTTATAATACAGGTAATAGTGGCTTATTTATTCTTATTAGAAGAAACCATTGGTTATGTTAGATACATTACTCTCTACCTTCCACATAGATCAATTTTGCTAAAATCTGAATGTCTTAGCGCGAATAGTATTTATTACTGCTTCTCACACACCACATAGGGGGAATGTAATACGACAACACCGCAGGACACCGATTGGTTGCTCACCTAGTAGCGCTCAAGGACAAACACCTTCCCGTTTGAAGCACATAATAGTTACCAACAGTATTAGATGAACAGATAACGCTTGAATTTTATCTATGATACTGAAGAGTGAGCAACAACCAAATCTTTAAAAAGAGAATCCATAACGATGGCTTTGAAATTTCTCACTTTACATGAACGCGCGAGAAAGAAAGATTTCCACATATGGACTTACCATCCGTAAAGGTAAGTGTTTGAAAATTATTTAAAGTAACAATAATAAATAATATGTCGGAAAATGATGATGCTGCAATATAATTGTGTATTTTAAAGAGACCCGCATTTTGTATTTTGTAAGTTTCTGAAAATCCCTTACGGTTACTGAATTATGCACGATTAATCCGCAACGAAGAAAACTTTACACCCAATTCATACGAAACTGTTATACACCTTAATTTTAATGCAAAGATCTTCCTTTGGTACATTGATCCAAACGGTTAAACTTTTTCAGAAAACAGGAAATTACCTAATATATTTCATGTAAAGGGTAGTTTATGTTGGAATACGTTCTTGAAAATGTTATTGTCGCATTATTAGAGGATACGTGCTGAAATCTATCTATCCGGAATTTTATTCACGAGTTCCGCTGTTCACGCTCGCGCAACCCTTTGCCTAAGGGAGCTTTTCTCCTTATTCAGCGATCTCAGAACCTGAATTTCAATGAAATCTCGTTTTATTTTAAGGAAGAATGGAAAATTTTCTCCATTCACCACAGCCAAATGGTATATACAGCAACATTGCGAAATTTACTGTGAAAATCTGAATTAATGTTGCTCCTTCATATGGAATTATGCGTTGAATTTCGCCATTTATTTACTTTTTTAATTTCTTATCTATTTGTAAATTTATTACAAAACTATCACACGATAGTGTTTAGTGGAAACGGGATAGAATCCTCAATTACAGTCATATTACCTTCCCTGCTTACTCCTTGCAACGATTCTTACAGAATTTTATTATTCCGTTTTTATACCAGATAAATTTCAGTACCACTAGGATTTTACAGAGCTTCATGCTATATTATGCTCTCAAAAATCCATCCTCTTTGTGTGGCCACTATAAAAAGAAATACAAAAACAAAAAAACAAAAAACGAAAACAAAAACACTGTAGTAATTCTCCAGTTGAGGAAAGAATAGATAGCTATTTGAAAATTAAAAACTATAAGTGATAAATGATTAACTTTACAGAAAGTGTAAGCTTTAACGAGATCCACACCTTTTTTGTTCAATAAAGTTATGTTCATCTCTTATGTTTTGTAGTTATGTAAATTTAGCCCAGAATGGAGATACGCACATAAGCTATTTCCATAAAACTCAACATATCAATATTATTTGCTCTTCGAATATTTAAAACGTATGGCCTTGTTTGTGTATTTTACGTCCTCCAACGTTAAGTCATATCAGACGATGAATGAAATGGGTGAAATGATGCTCAAAAAAGTCCGGGGTCCATGGAGCTTAGAGTTACCCAACATTTCTCTATCAGGTTAAGGGAAAACCCCTGACCGAGATTCGAACTCAGACTCTCTTTAACGTGAGGCAGACACACTACCGTCTACACTACCGAGAAAACGCATGCCATTTTAATCAGACGTATCAAATCAAGCTTTATCAAATGAACTAAATCAAAATCTTTTGTCACCTTTGAGACCTTCAAACTAAATGAAAAATATGCAATGACCATAGGAACACGATACACATACCAATGTTTATTAAGAGAGAGAAAAAAAGGCAGCATTCGCTCAGAAAGGAGGGAGCTACGATAGGTGTTCTTCAATGAAAGTTGACGAAACAATCGAGATTTGCTAAGCATTGAAACCCCTGCAAAATATATACAATTTCAAATAATGAACTGAGAGGTGAACATAATTTTCATAATGGTATGTAATCTAGAAAGTCGCTGCTTTTAGAGTTGAGGTACAATTTAATGAATTAAGATACCACTATCACAGGCTTAGAAATCCTTTCACAGATCTAGAAGTTTTCGTCGCAGAATTATTTATATAACATTTTAGTATAATCGAACAAATTTCCAATTATGTAAAATAAGATAAGGAAGGCTCAAATTGTGTTGGCGAATCGACATTTACATTATACCCTGGTAAATTAATGCTTATTACGCAGCACACTTATTCAAATGCATTACGTAATTACGCAACCTTAACCTACAGTAAAGATTTAAATCACTTAAGTTCTAGTGATTTTATTTTAATGGTGAATGCTCTTAGTTGAGATTTTTATTAAATCTAATTAATTTCATTCATTAATAAATTTTGAATGGTGAAGGATAAAGTTAGCTATGAGCTGCACTCATGTAAAACATTCTGATTACCTTTGTCTACCACTCCTTTATAAATATTCTTAAAAATCCATATTCTTCAACCAAGACAGATGTTTAGGAATCGATTTTATTAATTATTTACTTATAGGTACAGTGGGATTAGAGAAACTACAGTAGACTTAAACGGTAATCAAATCTTATAAGAGCTGGACGCTATGTGATGGCTTTGAAATTCCGTACTCTTTAAACAAATAGGACACGAAAAGATGAAACATGACTTCCCATTTAAGAAAAATGTAATTTTTGGGAAATTCGATCAAATAAAAAGTGACATCCCGCAAAATTACACTTCTCAAAAATATATTTGCTAAAAATATGCGTTTAAAGGAGATCTATCTACATGTTCTGTGTAGTAACATTTTGTCTACCTCTTTACGGTTAACCAGCTATGCTAAAGTTATCTAGAATGTAGAGGACTATATAGCAGAAACCACTGGTTTCTAATAGGAAAGGGCAGATAGAATGGGTTAAGTGATATAATATTGTGACTTTGTGGGTTCGTGAAATAAAAAGTCCAATTACACCACTCCAAAATGTGCTTTATTTCCACCGACTTACAGTTTAACACTTGCCAATTACACAGAATTACTTGCTGCACACAGTTACAATTCACCAGTCCGTCCGTTACAATTTCACTGTACTCGCGGTTACGTAAGCTCCGGTACATATTTAAAGTTATGTACAGTCTTCCGTTGCACAATCCTTTCGTTCATTAACACGTCACTGACTAACTCTTACACCAAGAACTGCGACTGTCTCCTCACTCACTGACAAAACCAACTCAACTCTGTCCGTCTGTAGCCCTCTTTATATAGGAATATCGCCGGTTTCTAGTGACCAGGAGAATGTTCCAGATTACGTAATTTCGAGAAACAGGTGTAGAGAAAACAGGCGACACAGTCATGTTTTTTTCCTGACCACAGCCTGTCACCACTACAAGACAAACGAGGAGGAGGTGTGGCTAACCGAACCTCCCCTGCCTTCCGCTGCCAGCTGCTTTCACAGGGTGCTCCAGCGCCCGCGTTACACTGCTCCCTCCTCAAAGCTGTTCGCCCCGAACAGCCCCATCGTAGCGTGCGAGGCGGTCCAGGTGTACCACCAGCATCTGCTCGGAGTCTCAGCCAGAAGTAGCACTGCCGTAGTTTGTGAATCAATCGGTTCGCTCCCAGGTGTCCTCCTGAAGTACCGGCGTGCACTTCCTCCAAGACTTCCGGGACCTTGCTCCGGGGAAGTACCAACTGTCCTCTCTGCGCCTTCCCATCGGGTGACTCCCATACCCGGAACAGCACGCCCTCTCTGGTCTTCAACGAGTCCCATTGGGCCCAGTGCGACTTGTAGGTGGCGCTCCTCGGTGCGATGTCCTCCCAGGTTGGTCTCGTCCCTGCGTCCACTTCCCTCAAGAGTGGCCCCAAGTCTGCGTCCGCCAGCTGCTCCCTCCTCAGGCCTGCGCTATCCCAGCCTTCAGCAGGCACTGCCACAACTACTCGGACTGCTGCGGCACGCTCCTTCTCTTCCACTCTTGTGCGCTCATGGCCGTCCTGGATCTGCGATAGGACACCTCCAATGCAATGGTCACTAGCGTCGGTGTCCACAATGAAGGCGCCACCCGGTTGTGGGAAACCCAAAGCACTGCACAGGGTCTCCTTCGGGTGCTGGAAAGCGTCTTCGGCGTCCTCCGTCCACACATAAGGCCGGTTTTCCTCCGTCAGGCGGGTGAGAGGTTTTGCGATGTTGTCGGCCTTTTCCTCTAAATCATTAAGGCGGTCGTCTACTTGACCCTTCCGTTTGCCCAGGTTCGCGACGTCATCCCTCACGCCGGCCAACCGTTCCTCAAACTTGGCGGCGAGAGCCTCGTTCGCCACCTTCATTTCGGTAGCCAGACCGTCATTCGCTGCTCTCATTTCCGTGGTTAACTCGGCCTTCATTTGTTCCATCTTCTCGGTGATGTTGCCCCTAGCCGTCCTGATTAGTTTCAGTTCCGCGGCCAGGTTATTTCTAGTCTCCAGCATCTCTGTTAATTCGGCCCGCATTTCTTCCATCTTCCTGGTGATGTTGTCTTTAGCCGTCTTCATTTCTTCCAGTTCCGCTAAAATCTTTTCTAATGCTGCCTCCATCGTTGTAATGTTCGGTGATGTTGTTTTCCCGCTTCCTGACACCAGTGTGACTTTGTGGGTTCGTGAAATAAAAAGTCCAATTACACCACTCCAAAATGTGCTTTATTTCCACCGACTTACAGTTTAACACTTGCCAATTACACAGAATTACTTGCTGCACACAGTTACAATTCACCAGTCCGTCCGTTACAATTTCACTGTACTCGCGGTTACGTAAGCTCCGGTACACATTCAAAGTTACGTACAGTCTTCCGTTGCACAATCCTTTCGTTCATTAACACGTCACTGACTAACTCTTACACCAAGAACTGCGACTGTCTCCTCACTCACTGACAAAACCAACTCACTGACTGACTAAACCAAAACCAACTCAACTCTGTCCGTCTGTAGCCCTCTTTATATAGGAATATTGCCGGTTTCTAGTGACCAGGAGAATGTTCCAGATTACGTAATTTCGAGAAACAGGTGTAGAGAAAACAGGCGACACAGTCATGTTTTTTTCCTGACCACAGCCTGTCACCACTACAAGACAAACGAGGAGGAGGTGTGGCTAACCGAACCTCCCCTGCCTTCCGCTGCCAGCTGCTTTCACAGGGTGCTCCAGCGCCCGCGTTACAATATATTGAGATACAGTAGAAGAAGCATGTCACAGTTAGATTAAGAAAGAAGCAGAAATAATGTAAATGCAAGAAACAGAATATAACCTCAGATACACATTCAAGCATACTAACCAAGTGACAAGAAGTGGTAACAATAAAACAATCGTCGCTAAACTTCCAACGATACAGACCGATGCATATTGGAATACACCGCTCTTTGAGTAAAAACAGTGTCAGGAAACAGTCCCATTATGATGCTCTAGAGTAATAGACCCTTAGAGGGATGGTCTCACCAGCCCCATAGAGCGATACTATTTTGATGAGGCAATAAACTTCATTTTGAGAAAAGCTTGCTCCCAACAAAAAGTACTGTATATCACGTGACAGGCTGGAAATAGAAGGCCTAGAAAACAGACGCGGATAGTATCCTAGAGACGAAAGGGAAGAAATTCGATCGATAGGCAGGACATTTGTTGATTAGATTCGGTCTTGTTCAAATGTGCACTTATAAACAAAAGATACGCTATGATAAATTGTGCAGAATTTAAGCTCGTCATTGTTTAAGAGGAAAGTTACTAATCTGCATGTATCGTGGCGCGTATGAAATACAAACGAAAGAAGCACGCGAAGTTATGTTAGCAAATAGGTATCGGAATTAGAAATAGGGAGAAATTGGAAAGATAGAGTCAGGCAGAAAAATTCAATGCCATAGCCGGGATTTCAACCACGGATCTTCTGGTTGCCGTCCACCGGCTCTAACTCTTGAGCTACTATGGCCAAAGTACCGACATGACATTAACTTATCCAACTTTTCCCAGTGGTAGTTGTCTCATGTGTTTATGAGAACTCCTGAGGGGTTTACTGGGAAAAACACGAGTCAGTTGGAGAATTTAATGTCATGTCGGCATATTGGCCATAGCAGCTCAAGGGTTAGTGCGGCTGGACGGCAACCAGAAGATCCGTGGCTCAAATCCCGGCTATGGCATTGAATTTTTCAGTCTGACTCTATCTTTCCATACTTTAGCCTACACACGGCCAGTTTGAAGAACATTAATTTCCATAGGGAGGAATTATCAAACGACAATATATAATGCAACCTCGTTCATTGGTACATTGCCAATGACAACATACAATCAGAACTCGAATTCCCAAATCTCACTGATCATATCCTACATCTCTCTCGCAGCCTCTATGCTAAATTTCCTTCCAGTTTCAATAAAAAAGGGAAATTACAAAGAGAAAAATACAAGAGACCCAGACTTATGCTCGGAACATCATAAAACAATTATGACAGCAAACCTCATTCCAAACAAATTTTATTCTCTCACATATTACTAAACATCCTATCTCTAATTCAATCACCACCACCTACCCAATATCCCTTAGTAAAAAGCCATCCAAATGCCAGTAAGGGACGTAGTCCCGGTATGGCAATAATCGAAGGGCCCTCCTCTGTGGAGGAGGAATCTCCTTCAGGGAGCCCTTGGCTGTGTCGAGCACGAGGGTGCAGAAGCAAGTCAGACGCCATTAACCGGGAAATAAACGAAGAAGAGAAGCCACATCAGCTGAGTCATTGATTGTGGGTACTGTCCACCCAACACAAGAAGGCACGGTACAGGAATGTGTGTTTCCTGTGTTTGTGTTCGCTTTCCGGATATGATATGGATGCTAGGTTCTCAGTGTTGTCACATATCTCACCTACTCAAAATACCTATCACTGCAGTTACTGAAACGAGCATTAGATCTGTCAGCTTGGGTTACTCAATATGTACTCTCATACGCTCACTTCGTAGTAAACAGATCCTGTACCGGAGCAGATAAACAGTTTAAACCCTTCTCCCCTTCATTCCTCGGCTGCCCTTTTGTGGTGGGCAGACCGTACCTTTACAACGTCGAACCCTGATATATAGATCTCAATGCTTACGTGACATTGAAAGGACATACCGAGCTAGCCGAGAGATAATACCAATCCTTATGTCACATAACACAACAAATCCTTTAAAACTTCCCAGGATATTCCCAGCAAATGTATAATATATATTTCATTTATTATCAAAGTATCTCTAATATATGTATTTTAATCAAAATATTCAGAGATAGTTTTAAGAAGATACGAATAACTTTTCCATACAAAAGGTGGTATTATTATATTAGTATAGTACTAATGGGAAATATTATCTAAAATCTCCGTGTCTTTGTGTCGTACCCATGGAAATATGTTGCATGCAAGTACTAGCTTGGTATTTGACAGTTTTCGATTTTGAGTTACGCTACTCACATGGATTAAAAAGATCCTTTTGTTTACAAAAATCGTCTTTCAACGATAAATTGAATTCAGGGAATGTCCAAAGCTGTAGCTCAGCTTAAGCCTCATCAACGGATACTGCCTCTACATATAAAGTACAAGGGTTACCACGATAGTCAGTTGCTGCTAATAAGCGCTTCAGATGCCCGGAATAATTGGAATGTTTACTAATGCACATTTCGAATAGACTCCCAACAATAGCGGACATGCTCAATCATTAAGTCCAATTTACATCCTTTCCCTTCTATCCAGTAGTTTCCATACCAATGGTTTGGTGCAGCGACAGTACAAGTTTCGAAGTATGTAACTACATTATGTATACTGCTCCACCAATTCCTGAAATGGAATTATTCAACGTCTGCTACTAATGAGGCTTGCAGATTTCATCAGTCTGTGTCGCCCGCTTACAGATGGGATTTGCTTGTTACGCGGGGGAAAAAAGCTTTCAGTTTACCTTGTGGTTTTGGGGAATAGATAGAAATGTAGTGCTCGACTCATTTCGAATCTCGTAATAATTATAACGGTCTTATGTTACAATGATGAATACATATATACATATGTCATATTAGGCAGTGTCCATTCCGTCTGCCATCGCAAGAATTGCTGTAGTTCTTTCATACGATCTTAGAATCATTATTTTAGTTTTACTTACTTACATACTTACTTACGTACTTACTTACTTACTTACATACTTACATACTTACTCACTCACTCACTCACCCACTCACCCACTCAATCACCCACCCACCCATCCACCCACCCACCCACCCACCCACCCACCCACCCCCTTACCTACCTACCTACCTACTTACCGACCTACTTACTTGTTTGTTTCTTTGTTTATTTATTTATTATTAACACCAGATAAATACTAAAATATCGGGCATAACAATAAAACTAGTCCAGTATGTTCCAAATTGTGTTTCATAATTAGGCCTAGGAAGTTGAGGAAAATTCCTTCCGCCCCCTCTAATGTATGTAGATGGGGTCCAACATATATGTTAATTGTAGGTCACAATAGGCCAGAAAATGAAGGACTTTATTTGTTACTTTTTTGCCCATTCAACTATTGTTTTATTTGAAGGTCCTTTCTAGAATTTTTAATTGTCCTTTCTCCTTTTAGCTGTTGTTTTATTTATAGGACCGTTTTCGCATTTTTGTTTCTTTAAACAGAACGTTTTAGCAACTATAACTTCTTTTGAGACCCGCCTCGGTAGCGTAGATGGTAGCATGTCAACCTCACGTTAAAGAAATCCCGAGTTCGAATCTCGGTCAGGGCGAGTTACCTGGAGAAGTTTTATTCCGGAGTTTTCCCTTATCCTAAAAGACGAATGTCGGGTGACTCTAAGCTCCATGGACCCTGGGCCAATTTGAGCATCAGTTCACCCATTCCATTCATCGTACGATATAACTTAACGTTAAAGGTTGTAAATTACAACAACAACAAAAAAAATCTTTGAGTATATTGTCGTGGCCACGGGCATAAAAGTTTCGGCGCAAATAAATAACAGACGGAGAGTGTTTCACGGTAATAAAGAGCTTGCATAAGCAGTTAAAGATAGTGCGAGATAAAAGTCTGCCGAAACAAACAAACTGAGATAAATGGAAATTTCCGAGGACGTCTTGATTGATAGAGATTATTCGTTTGGTTTTTTGTTCCGGAAATATCTAGAATTTATCAGTGAGGTATTTAAGAAGGTGACGACTCGCCAAGTGTCAGTCGCTGGAGTCGTAACCAGTTAACAGCTGTAGAGTGTTGTTGTAACGAGCGCTGATGTAATCAGAGCGCTGTTTGTTATTGTCTTTGACTGTGTGTGTCTGACGTAATGCTGCGACGTGAGAATTGAACAGCGTATTTCTACGGAAATAAAGAACATTTGAAATATCTGCAACTCGGACTTTTAATTCTACGAATCCACAAAGTCACAATATTTTATTTGGTACAAAATTGAATCGAGAAGATATTGACACATTGCTTCACTCACACTGTTTATTCACAGGACTTGTTTCAAGAGCTCTTGCTCCTATCCTCAGCTGATACTCGATTAGTGTAAGTTGTAGTGGTTTCTTCTTTCTCCGTATTGTCAATAGATGGCGTGATGTACTTGTCAAATATGTCCGGTGGTGGAGTTTCAAAATTCATGGCTCTATGACGTTTTTTGTTAATGAAGATTTTTTCCCATTAGGAAAGGTCTATGGGGTGATTAAACATATTTTATTAGAGATGTTTCCAAGTTGATGCCATGTCTAGTATTCAAAAAATGAAAAGCCACTGCTGATTTTTCTGTTTCACCATTTTTAATGTTTCTTAGGTGTTCTTTAGTTCTGATGTTAATATTTCTTTTTGTTTTTCCTATATAAATTTTAGGGCAGGTTTCACATTTGATCTCATAGATTCCTGGTTTTTCTTTGGTAGTGATTGAATTTTTGGGAGGGCCTTTTAACAAATTTCTGATATTAAACCTATTTTGAGGTGCAAGAGTTATAATGTGTTTTGAGAAGATTTTTTGGAATTTGTTATAGGCTGATGGGTGGAAGGTGAATTTTTTAAAAAGTTTTTTCTCTTTTCCTCCTGTAGGTTCTAGGGTGGTGGTTTCTTTTATTTTCTTAGCTTTGTTGAGTCTGTTAACTGTTTTGTCTACTAAATTTGGGTTGAAACCGTTGGATATAGCTACTTTTTATGTGTAGGTATTCTTCTTGATAATCTTCTCTGTTTATTGGAAAGTTGATCATCCGAAAGATTAAACTGTTGAAAATGGCATGTTGGTGTTGTTTTGGGTTGAAACTGTTGTTCTTAATGTAATTATCTGTGTGTATCGGTTTCCTGTAAATACCAAAGGTGAGTTTGTTGTTCATTTTTTTGATCTTGATGTCCAAAAAGGGGAGCACATCATCCTCTTCTGATCTCCACAAAAGGTTAGATGTAGGTCGTTGGTTTCACTGCAGTTTCAGTTTTTGAAAGAAATTCTGGCTGCAAGCATGCGAAAAAGTAAGTGTGGTAAAACGTCTTTCGAAAGTTTACGTTTTTTGGGGCATATTTTATCTTTTTAAAGGTCATTTTAGACAATTTATGGGACCTAAACTTCCTAGCCCTATCCATAATGAACAATAAAGTAAAGCAAACGGAACTGAAGGTTTAAATGGTTTGTTCTAAAAACATCTTCAGTATTAGAAAAAATTGAATTAGTTATGTATGTTGAAAATACATACAACAAATACACACATAGAGGGAGAGAGAGATTTACAGGCTTTGTAAATGAAGGTAGTGGACAGTGACAAAGCGATACTTGAATTCCTATAAAAATATAAATTTAAATTTAAAAAATCTCATAATCTGATCATTATACCAGATCTGATCATTTTAACCCCTTTTGCTTCTGCAGATCAAATGGCTTGGTGAGGACCCACCCTTTCTGTTGCTCTTATCTTTTCATCCAGCAGTGAAAAACAGCTGTACACTCAGTTACGAGATGCATTCCGCAAGAATTGGTCAGATATTTCTAGAGAAATGACGTTTTATGTTAATTCCATACGTAAATCGCAGCATATTTGTATGCCAGAAGAATGAAATTGTTGAGCACTTCATAAATAAGAGAAGCAAGATTTAAAGTGATGTTAAGATCATTATACATATTCAGTGTCGTACGCCGGGATACTAATATACATACTTCACGGTCGACAAGTGATCTGGTAGTAAGTTTCCAGATAAATATTGTATTCACCTTCAGTTGAATATAGAGAGACAACTTCATTCGCTCTGTCCTCAATATGAGCAGCAGAAGGAAGCTCTACAATCTGGGCGGTTTGTACACGGACATTTTTTTTCTTTTGTTTCCACTTGTAGTGGTTAGAGCTTCTCAGGTGAAGATGAAGACCTAAGTCTTTTCTTTCGTCTCATGAGCTCATTGGAGAAATTGCATTACGACATTAAGTAATGGAATTTTAAACATCCCATAAATATCTGGGGAGGAAGTGATAAATCCAAATTCATAGTAGCCGGTCCAATAGGAATCAAACTCGAAACCTCCCGAGTACAGGGTTCATACATCCAAGAGGATGAATAATAATAATAATAATAATAATAATAATAATAATAATAATAATAATAATAATAATAATAATAATAATAATAATAATAATAATAATAATAATAATAATAATAATAATAATAATAATAATAATAATAATAATAATAATAATAATAATAATAATAATAATAATAATAATAATAATAATAATAATAATAATAATAATAATAATAATAATAATAATAATAATAATAATAATAATAATAATAATAATAATAATAATAATAATAATAATAATAATAATAATAATAATAATAATAATAATAATAATAATAATAATAATAATAATAATAATAATAATAATAATAATAATAATAATAATAATAATAATAATAATAATAATAATAATAATAATAATAATAATAATAATAATAATAATAATAATAATAATAATAATAATAATAATAATAATAATAATAATAATAATAATAATAATAATAATAATAATAATAATAATAATAATAATAATAATAATAATAATAATCATAATGATAATCATAATGATAATGATAATGATAATGATAATGATAATGATAATGATAATGATAATGATAATGATAATGATAATGATAATGATAATGATAATGATAATGATAATGATAATGATAATGATAATGATAATGATAATGATAATGATAATGATAATGATAATGATAATGATAATGATAATGATAATGATAATGATAATGATAATGATAATGATAATAATAATAATAATAATAATAATAATAATAATAATAATAATAATAATAATAATAATAATAATAATAATAATAATAATAATAATAATAATAATAATAATAATAATAATAATAATAATAATAATAATAATAATAATAATAATAATAATAATAATAATAATAATAATAATAATAATAATAATAATAATAATAATAATAATAATAATAATAATAATCACTTATTTAGGAACTAAAACAACATGCAAATATTCGTAATTCCTGTAAGCATGGCAAAGACAAAGCCATCTAGTGTCTTCTAGAGTCTTCTTATCGACCCCCAACGTCTTCGTGTGTTCTGCCTCAGAGTAAACACTCGTTCCTCCCAACGTGACGTTGCTGCTTAACTTTTCATGCCTTCTGCAGCATTATACGGTTTCTGCTTTACCGTGCTGTCGGATGCTCGACGTTTTGTACCCACAGACTTGTAAATAGATGACAGCTGTATACTGGGTAAAATGAGCATAATTTGTTTGTTTATGTGCTAGGGTCTCTGGCAGTTCAAACCACAGAAAAGAAATAACAAAAATTTAAACATTCTTAAAGAACAATGTTCTGATATATTGCACGTTTTTTAGGACAAAAGCTGTCATTAATCCTAAAACTTTTTGCAATCGAAGTATCACAGTCTGGGATAAGTGACGCTTTGTGGAATAAAGTAGTTGATATAGTTAACAAGCTTCTCTTATGGTCCTTCGGGCTTCCTTGTAAATTAGAAGGATCTTGGTATACTTCACATTTGTGTACAAGGTCGCCATCTCTCATTCCTATTTGAGGATAAGCACATTAATGAATACAGCACAGTCCTCCTTCCCATTTTGGAGACTGTAGCCCGTAAACAAACTGCAGAGAGTGGAGAGTTAAGAGAGAAGTTGCATACACATATCACGTGCCTTGTGATAGTATATAGGGCTCGGAACTTGATGATACATCATATTCTTTCTGTCTTCACAGACAGTGTGGAATGCAATGTAAATTAATTTCTTTAAAAAAAAAGAACCAATCCCTATTATTTTTATTTTACATCTTTTTGCATTTTTGGGGGGTTTAATATCCATTGGTCATTTTTTAGGAAATATTGTATTCCTTGTTGAATCTTGTTCAGTTTTTTTCCTTCTTTTAAACGTACTTTTCTTGCGTTATTTACATGCGCCGACATTAGAAGTTGTCGCCCCTATAAAAATACCTTTTTTACATACTTTTTAATAAATTAATATAGCATTTTATATTAACGTGTTTTTCCATTAACCCGTACAAGAAGAAAGAGTGAATTGGTTTACACTTGGCACGCCCAAATAGAGCATACCTCACAATTATTTAATATCATACTGTGATTAGTTTATTGTGCAGAAAATTACAAGCCCTCTCAATATTTTTACTTGTTATAAGGATATGTATATAGTGTTCAACGTCCACTTTTACTGCATGCGGCAACGCAGGCGGTGGCAGTGATGATGCATGAGATGAAGATGGAGCACCGATGGAATGAGATGACGTGGGAAATCGGAGATCCCGGAGAAAACCCACTCCAGTGCCATGTTATCCATCACTAATCTCACTTTACGTCCGTCTGGGTCCTGGTCGAACGCTGACCGCCTTGGTGAGAAGTGAGCGGTCGAACAACTCAGCCACGGCGCGGCCAGTATAAGGATGGCTGCATTAACACCATTGTGTGTAATTACACACAGAAACCCTTGATAAACCGGAAACACGATACATTTTAGCTATCCTTAGCTTATTTATTTTTATTTTTATTTACTTTTACTTATTTAACTTAACTTATATATATATATATATATATTATTTTATTTTAAGTTTATACATTACACATCAGTGCATGGAGGGAAGTTTAGTGTTTTACAAACGGTCTTAGACTTCCATTCGAAATGATAAATTAGTGTGGTTATTGATAGAAAAGTATCTCTTATTGCATTCTCCTGCAAACAGTTATTGGATCTACTTCTTAGAGATAAGAAAGTCCTTTGGTGGTTAATAAGCAGAATAGTGAACGTTAAAGCGAGAGTCAGATTTTTTTAAAAGCGCATCCCCATATGATGACTTTGAAATTTCATTCTTTTTGTGTAAGAAGATTTGACTACTGCTTAGATAAAGCCTACTGCATTCCAATATTTCAATTTTGCCTAAAATAAAGTAAGTAATAAAATAATTTCCACAAATTAATTCGATTAACATAAAGAGATAGAGAACAAGGTTCTTTAAATGTAGTTTTTAAATGTTCGTGAAAGAAAGTCATGTGAATGTAACACTTAAAGCTCGTTCTTACAAAATGTGTCACCACAGGTGGTAGAAAGCAATGATACACAGAGCGAAATTATACTTCAGGAATATCTAATCCTAAAGACTATGTTCTCGACATTCGTTCGTGAGGAGCAAGAAAAACGTGGAGAAGCAAACAAATTCATCCAGGGACTTAAAACGGTAGATGTTCCGTTCAGGTGTCCGTGTGTTATCGACCACGTGTCGGCGTTTTGGAGCCATGTGGATATTGAATTATTTATCATGTGCATTATAACGTGTTCGTCAGTAACTTGTAAACAATTTTGGCTAAACTTATAGTGAATAATTTAAACAATGATTGCTCCTTAAGTTATTTTGGTAAATGGAACAACTAAGTAGAGCATTCGTTTCTAAGTACAACATTAGGTTTAGTTGCAAATACTAACCAATGAGCACCATCCTGCTCACTTACAGCGCAACTTGCAAATATAATTACACTGACCAGAATCGCTTTGCTTAGCATTGCAAATCCGTGTTTGTGGCTGAGTGTGTTACACCACCATCCTTGACGTGTGAGACAGGTCACGAAGAAAGGACATAATCCGCCCTTTGTGGTGTTGTCAGTGTAACTACCCGCTTGTCCTTCTTGTGAGGATGTAAGCTAAACCAAAAGCGGTGTCATAACCTTAATCCTCCCTTTGTGAATTGGCAATTCAGTGATGGTATCATACATACGGTAAGCACTTGGATGTTAGAGTAGGAATACGCCATTTGTTTATTTATTCACAAAATCATCTTTTACCAATATACATAGTTTGGTCAACTGCAACTACCACTAATCTTTGTTTCAAATAACTTTGCCCCGTTAACATGTATCCCTCCGCGTACTATTGCCTTCCCCTTTACCCTAACTAGCAAATCCTTTCGACGCCACAGGATTTCCTTTCACACTACGTGGAAACCTGCAGTAAACGTAATAATAAGTGCCAGGAAGATAGATAAACCCATGCGATGAAAGATATGGAGGCACATAAAAATACTAGTTTATATTAAAACTCAATTCACACGTTGAATGATAATGGAGGACAAATTCATTTCAAAGCCAGGTCAGTGATAAAAGTAATAAAAAAATTACGTCACGACTATCGATAAGTCCAGGCGCAATTGTCAGTTATTCTGAGAGGCAGGTCTGAAGCAAATGATCCGTGGTAAAAATCTCAGCCTTGGCATTGAATTTTTCAGTGTGGCTCTATCTATCCAAAACATTAGCCTATATATGGCAAGTGTGAAAGAACGAATAATTTCCATCAATTAAAGGATCCTCCTCTTTATTTCGTGTTAAAAATTAACATGCATTTCATATGAACTAACGCTTTAATGTAATATATTAAATTCATTGGGTTATGATAATAAAAATTTGACAATTCTCTTGAAACATATAGAATTAAAATTATGTTAAATATCGAACTCACTTTTACCGCACAACGGTTTATACCGCGACAGCAGCCAATGAGAGGTGATTAGGTCACGCGACGTTAAGAGATACGGGGAAGCTTATTTGAAGCATGTATTACTACTATTACTACTACTAGTATTACTAATATTAATATGAATAGTGATATGATAGTTATTAATACATCTGTTATAAAATACATAATTAAAAACCATTGCGAATTTCATAAATTTCGAAAGAGCCTTCAATCGAGTGGTTAGAAGTAAGTATACTATGGAAAATTATGGAAGAACAATAATAGGCACTACAGTTCATACAAATATACAAAAATTTTACCATGAAACAAAATTGGCCGCTGAACACAGTTTTAAATCTTCATAAATAATTTCTGTTAATCAAGGGATTATAAATGGTGTAATTTATCAGTCTGTCGTTTGATATCTATATCAAAGATCTGTTGAACTAAAACAACTGTTTAAAAATAACATAACATAGATAATTAAACACACTAAACTTTGCTAGCCCGCCTGGTTAGCGTAGATAGTAGAGTGTCTGTCTCATGTTCAAAAGGTCCCGAGCTCGAATCTCGTCAGGGTGAGTTATGAGGATAAGGTTTTGTCCGAGGTTTTCTCTTAACTGAAAGACGAATGTCGGTAACTCTAAGCTCCATAGACCCCGGACCCATTTGAGCATCATTTCACCCATTTCATTCATCGTCCGATATCACTTAAGGTAGGAGGACTTAAACTACAACAACAACTACAATTTGCCAATGACCTGGCTATAATTAAGGTAAAGAATTTAGTATAAAGTGGCTGCTTTATTCTTAATGACGTCTGTGAACATTTTCAAAGTTTCTTTGTGGCTTGTAGGCCGTGGTTTAGAAATACAAATTGCTGCCACAACCTTGAAGAAACTTCATTTCAAAAGGAAGAAAACCTGCGTAAATGGACTTACGCCGTAAAAGCGGATAAAATAGACATTTTATTAGTTCCTATCTTAAATATACAAGATACTTTAATTAAAATCGTTGGAGAACTTTTTGAGAAATTCAAATTTTTTAGAAAGATCTCTATGTAAATGGTAGTTTGCGACCTTTCGAACCCCTTCGCATGGCAAACTTTAATAACAAATATGGAAGTATTCGCTTTGGAGTTCTGAGACAGACGCACAAACATTCATACACACTCTTCATCTACAGACAAATAAAGATAGACCTTTTTAAACATATTTGTTTTTTAATTCAGTGAGTCTCAAAATGCGAATTTCCATGAAATTTCCATATCGAATCTTTGGACGGGGTAAAATGTTTTCTCTGGCATCTATACAATTCATAGAGAAAGTAAAAATCAATAAAACATTCAGTTCTGCTTAAACGAATAAGTCTCAATTGACTTGTTTTGTTACACTTGCTACATGAAGATGTGACATATTTGCGAAGTCCCCGATAGATGTAAAGTTCCATTTTGCGTGCAGCTCTGTTCAATGTAACGTTGGCTATATTGATCAGATAGCGGCGAAGTCCAAAGAAAGAGCGGAGGGGACGTGTGGGACACGTTACTCTAATCTTAATATGTTCTGGATTTGTAGATATTAATATTAGCAAAGCTCTTGAAGATATTCGAACAGTGAATAAACCTATGACTACGAAAGCTAATTCACAACTTCTCAGATATTAAAAGTTAAACCTATATTAGGTTTATGGCGGTATATGTATAAACAAGCTTAATAGACTACTTGGTGTAACATATTTGTAAAGTTCCATAAATGCATTACATTTTATTGTAATTATGCCAGTGATTTAAGCAAAACATATTAGACCATTGAGGGAAAATGATAGCTGAAGCTTCTGTACAAAGAATATACAAATGTCCTGATTTGTTGCTATAAATAACAATTATATTGATAATGGTGGTGATGATGTGCAAACGACTTTTATATGCTAGGATAATTTCTAAATTTATAATGTACCTATAATTTATACACCAATGATATTAACATAACCTGTCTGGTATCTTTAATACAAAAAATCATTTAGTGCAATCCTGGTATTAAAGTACACTTATTATGAAAGTATAAATCATGTGCTTTTATGCTAGAACCTAGCAATACTGTTTTACTTGCTAAACTAATGCATCTTTTCTTTTCGCCATACACAAAAATTTTCATGTTCATTTTTGTAAATATGTTTTGACTTCTATGGAGTTCATGAATCGTCAACAATCTTAACTTCCTTTAAAATTTTAAATAGGGTATATAATACATGCTTTAAATATAACTATTTTTATAATTACCTTTCATTATATTTTAAAATTGTTCAAATCAACAAAATAGCATTTACATACTCGTATTTCCATTCACTTTCGCTCACACACTAAACGTTCGCTATTGTCTCAATTACCAAGTCCATACACTGGATAGGTAGATATATAAGTAGCTAATATTTGCCTATTGTATAAAATCAATGCGTTCCAAAGTATTGTAAAATTGATACAAACTGTTTATTATGTGTTTCAAATGGGAAGGTGTTTGTCCCTGAGCGCTACTAAGTGAAAAACCAATTGGAGTTCTGCGGTGTTGTCGTATTACATTCCCGCTAAGTGATGTGTGACGAGCGCCAACCTAATCAATCTGTATTAAATACTATTCACGCTAAGACAAAAATTCAGATTTTTCCGAAACTGATCCATGTGGAAGGTAGACAGTAATGTGTCTAACATGACCATGAAAACCCAGTATTTTAGCTCAAATAGTTCTTCTAATACAAATAAATAAACCACTATTACATGTATTATAACAATAAATCGCGACGAAAGTACTGTATGAATATCATTAATGGTTGGCATGTATGCGTGTACGTATATTTGTAATTACTCAGAACTGAAACGTAAATGTTTGACATGACGTAATAAAAGAATTACTTTTAATAATCCAATTCAAGCGAGAGGGAACAATACATTTCCTGCTGCCCTGGCAGAACGTGTCTCGTCACATTATATCTTTGTTTATGAATGGTTCGTAGTCTCTATTTACTCCAGAGAGTTCAAAGTGGTTGGTGTGTGTGTATGCACATATACTTTTAATTTTTCAGAACTTAAATTTAAAAGACTCACATGACGTGATAAAAGAATTACTGGGAACAAATCAAGGTGTTAAATGTGAGAAAGAGCAAACACTTCATTTCCTGTTAGCCTGTGGAATGCTGTATGCTTATGTTTATGAATGAATGGTGGATAAGAAGTGTTTATTTACTTTGGAGAGTTCAGATCAATATCATTCAGTTGTTCTTTACACAACAGTAGAGAAAGAGTTAAATAGTGCAATGGCTTCTTGCAGTGAATTTAGTGGCGAGTCAGAAAGACAGGTACTGCGAAGTCAGGCTCGAAGTATTATTTTTAAGGTGTAACATTCTTCAACAAAAATCCGGAAACAGAAACTAAAAATGAGCTATTTCGAAGAGTACTTCCGTTTAAAAACATGGAAAAAGTGCATCAGCTGTATCAGCTTTTAATTGAAACGGGACACGAGGTAATACGCCTCCCACCTTACCACTGCCAATATAATCCAACTGAGTTGATGTGGGCTCAAATAAAATGGGGGATTGCAAACAGAAATAATACTTTTAAACTGACGGACGTTAAACGACTTTTCCACGAGGAAATTAACAAGATAACACAACAGGAAAACTGCGTGAGACATGCACAAAATCTTCAAGAAGAGGATTTTAAGAAATAAATAACACGTGACGAGATTTTGGAGCCTATAATCATGAATTCGCAAGACTCAGACGATGAAGACAGTGACAATGATTCGTTACAAACGGAAGTGATATTGACAGCGATATGGATGAACTACTGGCAGTTCCATTTGATTAGAAAAACAGGTAAGTCATAAACTATAATTAAATTATTTTAAAATAGACATAATTTGCGAAAATGCTTTTTCCAATTTTGATTTTGGCAACTGCATCATTGTAAAAGTTTGTAAAATATAATTTGCTTACGCTTACGTCTGCGCCAACCATACCTGCTCGTTGAATGAGTGTGCGAGAGGGAACTATAAAAGGATTGGGGTAACAAGCTGGCAACGCTAAGTGTAATACGCATCTGATTAACTGGACTCCAGAACTCTTCCCATTTGCAACACATAATAATTATGTAACGATGTTGTAGATCCAATAAGGAGTAAAAAAGTAAAATCTTGCATTATGGAATCAAAAGCCAAAGGTAAGGTAGAACAACACGCTAAGCAAATCAATGAAGCTGAATGAAGTTTGTAACCATGTGTGAATGTGTGTTTAAGTCAGGTTACATTTAACCTGATTGATAATGGCCTGTATGTTGTTTCTGACTAATTGTTTATTAATTCCTGAGATTGTTAATGAGAGCACGGTGAAACGTATTTCTGTTGACATATTATGAAAAATAGTATGATTCAGTTATGCTGTATTATACATACTTTATATTAAAATACGAGGGTGGGTCAAAAAGTAATGTCTCCTATTTTTTCTCTTTTAATTTCCAAGTAAAGTGAATCTAATTTACATAGCTTGAAAACTACAACATTGACGATTAATTTGTCACTGTTAAATACAATCTCCGTCATTTTCCACAGTTTTGGTCCACCTTTTAATTAGGGCATGTATTCCAGTGTGGTAAAACACATGGTCTTACTTCCTAAGCCATTGACGTACGGACGTTTTCACAGCCTCATCATCTTCAAAATGAATCCCACGATGAGCTTCCTTTAGTGGCCCGAACAGATGGGTCTGATGGTGCCAGGTCAGAGCTGTATGGGGGTGAGGAAAGACTTGTCCCAATTTATCAATTTCTGCAGTGCTATAACGGCTGGTGTGTGGTCTTGAATTGTCATGTAAAAGAAGAACATCCGCCATAGTTTTTGTTGGGCGAACTCGGCGAAAACCTGCTTACAGCTTTTTGAGAGTTCTGACATATTTGATAGAAATTTTTGTGCATCCCTGCTCCAAAATATCAATCATAAGCACATCCTCTGCATCCCAAAACACTGTCGCCATAACTTTCCATGCCGACCGCTGAGTTTTGAATTTGTTTTATTTCGGTGACTTTGTGTGATGCCATTCCATTGACTGCCTCTTTCATTCAGGTTCAAAAAATAAACCCATGTTTCGTCTCCAGTAATAATTTTTTCCAGAAACTCCTCTCCCTCCAAATTGAAGCGCTGCAAGTTTTCGGAGGCTATTATTTTCCCTGTTTCTTTGTTTTGGGCGGTTAACTTTCTTGGTACCCAACGTGAACAAACTTTTCAGTAACACAGTAACCGTCATCACACTGCCTTTACTGAGGGAGGTAATGCGACACAATTCACCTGTTGTTACCCGGCGATCACCACGAATGTCATGGATGGTTGCATGGAATGTTGCATGGAGTCACAGAAGTCATCGGCCTGCCGCTTCGCTTTTCATCTGCCAATGGTGTTTGCACTTCAGCTTCGTTACAGCGACGAACTCGTCTAACAGTGCTGACATCCACCGTTGCATCACCATACATATTTGTTAGCCTTTCTGAATGCGAATCGGCGTTTCACCTTCCGCAGTCAAAAATTCAATCACAGAACGCTGTCTAATGTGAGTGTCGATGTCAGCCATTTTGCAAGAGGATGCGGTGCTGCCACCTGTTGACTTAGAAAGTTAGTACTGCAGGGGATTGGAGAAGAATATTTGAGGAATTGCGTGAAATTCAAAGTTTTCACATAACTTACTTATTAAAGGCAAGAAAGAAAAAGAGGCATTACTTTTTGTCACACCCTCGTAAGATGATTGAATCGTACTTATTTAGGCCTATTTGTGCTTTTTCCGGATTTTTCTGAATTAATGAGAGGATACATATTAGAAAATGTAAGCAGAATATCGTTACTAGTTTTCAAAACTAAAAGAAAGAAGAAGTATTTATAAGTGCGATAAGACCAACAGGCGAACGTTATATTTGTAATTTTCTTGTCTAATTTATTGTGTGTTTATTAAATATATGCAAGTTGACACTTTGGTGGTCCAAGAAATATCAAGGAAGGTGTTGTTGATTCAGCAATGCTCACAAATTTATTCAACTGGTTTGCTATATTTTGTTATTTATGCTAAAATTAAGGCAACTTATAAAAAGTATTGCATATTTCACAACATATGTTTTGTCATTTTTGGCATGACATTTTGTGCCAAAAGTTATGCTTTTACGTAGAGAAGTAATAAGCAAAATCCATAAAGTAAAATATTGTTTTGTTCCTTATTTTTATCAATTAAAAGTATTCTGCTAGAAAAGCGAGAAGAAATAGCTTCTTATGTTTATGATTAAATTAATGTGTGATATTATGTATATGCTAGTAAAACCCAATCTTTCGATATGTAGAAATTGTGTATAAAAGAATGTAAGACCACGTGGAAGTTCTGGCCTTATTTTTTGTTATTTTTCTCTATAATTTTTTTCAAGCCCCTTAGTAATTCTATATAACGCGCCAAAAGGCTTTAAAACTGATTTCTGAATTTTGATTAATATATAGTAACCTTTTCCTAACTTTCATTTAAGGAGTAATATTTTGTTGTATAATGTTGGCTCATTCGTAGTTGTTAATCACCACGTGCTATTTCAGAAGATGTCTTGAGTTTTCTTCCTTGGATTCAAGTTATCTACTCAATATTAGGTAGTTTTCTTTTGTGAGTAAAATAAGATTTTGGAATTTGTGTATTAATCATTACTTCAGTGCCATAGTGTGCAAATTTATGGTGTATTTCACGTGATGTTTGTATTAGTGTTCGTCTGTGAAGTAGGGTTATAATTGCTACGATATTGAATGGTTAGTTTCTGAACGAAATTTTGTAATTTGGACATAATTTCTGAATTTTTGTAAATGATGTTTAGGATGACAATGTTTCAAAATTTCATTTAAGATGTATTTGATAGTATGGTCACCTCGTGGTAAATTTGTAGTGGACGCAATGCAGTTTATAAAAGTGTATGGTTGGTTAAGTATTACACTTTTCTGGCATTTTAAAGTGAGAAAAAAAAAGTGATTCTCGACAGTTCATTGCGTTTTAAAGTGAGAAAAGTGATTTTGGATAATTCAGTAGTAAAAGTTTGGGTATTTGTTGATTGATAAATGTGAATAATTTCACTAAGTGAAATTAGAACAACAAAGATGAATGTGTATTATGAAGGTAAAGGTGTTAATTCTTTTGTGTAAGTTTTATTAGTGTTCTTGTGCGATCAGCAGTGGATTTCCCATGAAAAGTTTATCATGTGGGTGTTGCAACAGTGAAAAATAGTGAAATTTTCCTGAAATGTGTGCTCAACGTATGGTGAGTTAACATTATTTTGCTACTTCATTTTTAACAGGTAATGTTTCCTGTTATAAGTTTTTTTTTTTTTTTTTTAATATTTGAGTGTAGGGTTGTAATCAAGTGTTCCTCTTCTTTTCTTAAATTGAAACTTTAAAATGTTTGCATAATCTTTTTTTAGGAAAAGTTTTTTTGGTAAAGTTCTTTACATTCCTTCATTTTAAGGCATATTGGGAATAATAATTACAACATTTAGCTCAGGATTTTGAGGTTTTATATTCAGTGTTAAATTGTTTTGGTTAATGAGTGTTGGGAAGCTTTCTTATGTTAATATCTTGGTTAACTAATAATTTTCTTTGCAGCAAGGTTATAATGTAACTCTTTACAGTGGTAATTTATTATTCAGGTATTTATAAAGTTTATTTTGCATCCTTTGGTTTGCTAAATGTTGAATAAATACTAAAGTTTTAGGGAGGTTATGTTCAAATTACCAATGATTTGTCAAAATTATGTCTGAATTCTGATATTGTTTCTGTTTTGTGTTGTTGAGCTTTTTCAGATGTGATGCTGCTGTTTCTTCTTTTTCTACTTGTCTTGGTCATTGCAAGTGTGAATGTGTTTTCTAGGTTAGTGCTGAGATGTGCCCCTAGATTATTATGTGTGTCTGATGTAGTTGAAATGTTGTAGCTTCAAAGAAGTGCTGTAATGTAACCTTGGATGCTTTGAGGATCTTAAGAGTTGAGAGTATTTTTTGTGTGTGTATTTGTCAAGTTTTACAGGGTAAATGTGCCTGTAACATGGATTATTTGTGGCTTGTCAGGAAGTTGATAAGTACCTGACACAGCGTTGTGATGTAATATTTTAGAAGAATGTGTTGCAATGATTGATGTGAAATGTGTGTTTTTCTTGCAGCAGTTTTATCTGAAAATGGTGTGTAGCTCTAGAAGGTAGGGCTTTAACCCCGCCCCTAGTTAGGAACAGGGATTCCTAGCTAGTTCTGGCTTCAATTTTGGCTAGTATTTTTTTCTGTGTTTTTAAATGCACTTAGTAATTCTGCATAAAGAGCCAAGAAGGCTTAAAAAGTGCTAACAGCCACTCAGTTGTAGCTTTAACACAGTGGTGTAATGTAACTGTGGATGCTGTTATGATAGATTTAATAGTATTTTTTGTGTGTATTTGTTAACTTTTACAGGGTAAATGGGCCTTAAGTTCTTGACACAACGTTGAGATGTAATATTTTCTGGTATTCTATGTTATGCTGTTTAATAGTGTTTGGGATTTTAATTGCATGCTTGCATGTGCTATTTGTATATGATAATGTATTGTTCATTGCATTATGTTGCATGAAAGGGAGCATGTATATGGTTAATTAGTTATGTTAGCAGAAACAACTATGATGCCATTACACAGTCGACTTATGCCATGGCTAACAAAATCATTTTATTATTAAATGAAACATACCAAAATGTCTGGGTGAGAAACTGACTGTACTAAATGTACATTAAATGGAACATTGTAATTGCAAAGGAATGCTGTGTTTCTCTTGAATTTGTAATGTTTTCAATGTATTACTTCAAAATATTGTGTTAATGTATGTATTTCAAATCATGTTTTTTCTTAAAGGTAAAAGTGTTTGCCATACACTTTATTATTAAGTGATTTGTATTAATTGTCAGTCCTTTTGTCTTCAACAAAAATGTGAAACCCTGCTTTTACTTTCTAAAATGTTAAATTTTTGTAAGTTAAATCTAGGTAGTGCGCACTACAATTTTTTTTCTTTTCAAGGGTACCCTTAATTAGGTTTATCTGTGACCACACTCATAGTTTTCATATTGTTAATATGTGCACATATATATTCCTGTTCTTTATTGTAATTTTAGGTTCATTTATTCAAAAAACTTTGATGTATTGTATTTGTAATCACAGCTTATTTTTTTTAATGTTTTGTATGTGAACTAATGTTATCTACTCAATTTGTATGTTACTTTCAATTACATTTCTTTGTTTCTGATACTATTGTAAAATTGTTCCAGTTTGCTTGGTTGAAGGTCATTAGGAGCCCCAGCTATAACACCTCTAGCCACTATTTACTGCAACTACAACAACCTGCCAACTTTCTGGCAGGTTTGCTAGCAGCCTGTGTATGGTCATCCTCTACAGCACACTCACAATCGTCGGATGAGGGAGGTGTTTTCACCTCACCACAGGTTCCAGTGGACTCATGTGTTAGCCGAGTAAGGGCCGACACCAGCTTACGTACTGTTATTCTGCGTGAGAAATGGTTTCCCTGATTACAGCAGACATTAGAGTGACTAGTGCTTCCAAGAAAAGAAAGAACAAAAACACCTTGGTGGTGCATCTAATTCAGTGGGGTTGTGCTATGGCAGTGAATTTTTTTATTTTATTTTGTGGCTAAACTATCAAAACTAACAGTTGTATACTGGGGAATCCACAGTTATCAGTGTTTTTTTTTTAAATGTTTAAATGTACTGTAACACTCTGTCAACATTAATGTAATATTGTTTTCAAGATCAATGTATCCATTGATCTTTGGGGAAGCGAGGGAGAGATGTCACAGATGTAGTAATTTACTCTTGACTGAAGTAAG
>CM060955.1:40912550-40915050 GCA_030765055.1 Mantis religiosa
TGATATAATAACTAATCAGCGTGGTAGAATATTTGAAGAATTCATTACAGCAACAAATTTACATATCATGAATGAAAACAACGGCTTGCCAACTTTTGAATCCCAAACTGGAAGGAGTTGGGTCGATTTGACTATCGTTAATGACAAACTCCTTAGAGATGTAAGGGAATGGACCGTTGGAGAGCAAGAAAGCTGCTCTGATCATAAGATAATATCGTTCACAATAGGAAATGCAATCAAAACCCAAACTCGTACATTAAAGGGAATTAAATATATAACTAGACCAGAAAATTATAAGACATTTGAGGAAACGTTGCCACGAAAGCTGACCAAAAATTTTAATTGTCTGGGCAATGGACAGAGTGTGGATGAACAGCTCGCCCATAAAGTAAAAGAAAATAATGTTGAATATACAATTGAAATGTTCTACAATAGTATGGAAGCTGCATGCAGGGAAGCGTTTAGAGTAAGCAGGGGTAAGAAGCAGGCAATTAAAGGCAAATCAGTTCCCTGGTGGACCATTGAACTAACCATATTGAGGAAAAAGGTAAATGCATTAAGACGACGATATCAACGAACTATTAATAATGAGCAGTTAAGAGAAGAAAGAAGGAATCAGTACTTGGAAGGTAATCGGCAATACCAAAGGAAAATAAATGACGAAAAGTTTAAATCCTGGAGGGAATTTTGTAATGTAACTGATGGGACTAATCCTTGGACTGTAGTCTATAAGATCGCAGCCAATAAAATAAGATATCAGAATTCACTTACTACATTGCAAAGAGAAGATGGAACCTACACTGAAGATATACCAAGCACATTAAAGTATATGCTGGAGAACTTCATTCCGGAGGATAGGGTACAAGATGATACTGAACGACAAAAAGACCTAAGGAGGCTTGCAGAGGAAGTAATTAGTACCCCAGATGACAAGGAATTTACACCTAATGAAATTTGGGTTGTATTAAAAAATTTCAATCCAAAAAAGTCACCGGGAGAAGATGGAATATCTAGTGATATTCTGTTAAATGCTTTTAAAATGTTCCCATATTTTTTTACAGCAATATATAATCAATGTCTTATGGAAGGAATTTTTCCAGAAAGATGGAAGCGTTCATCTATAGTTCCTATAGTAAAGCCAGGCAAAGAAGATAGTGTAACGATAACAAAATATCGACCAATCAGCTTGTTGAACATATGCGGTAAAGTTTTAGAAAAGTTAATGATAAATAGGATTGAATATCATATTAACACGAGAAACCTTTACAGTACAAGACAATTTGGATTTAAAGCTCAGAAAAGCACGACAGATGCAGCAATGGCGCTGAAGGTATTCATTGAAGATGAGCTAAAATCTTTTGGTTATGTTGTTTTGGTGAGTTTGGACGTGAAAGGAGCTTTTGATGCATGTTGGTGGCCTAGTGTCTTAAATAACTTAAGAGAGATGAAGTGCCCAAGAAACTTGTACCAACTTACAAAGGATTATTTTAAAAATAGGAAAGCAACTCTCTCTACGAATGAATTCAGGACTGAAGTACAGGTCCAGCGAGGCTGTCCGCAAGGATCTTGTTGTGGGCCTGGACTTTGGAATATACTATATAACTCTTTGCTAAAATTGGAATTTACAACGCGGACAGAGGTAATAGCATTTGCTGATGATTTACTTGTCATGACAAAAGGAAAAAGTATATTAGATGCTGAAAATTTTTCAAATCAGGACATAAAGAAAATTGAGTTATGGGCTAAAGAAAATAAAATCCAGTTTAACGACTCAAAATCAAAAGTTTTGGTAATATCAAAGAAGAAAACTAATCATAATGAAGCAATCAGCATATATCTGAACAATAAAACTCTGGAACAAGTGGATGTTATTAAATATCTTGGTATTTACATTGATAGGAAGTTTAGCTTTGATCACCACATAGATCAAGTACATGACAAAGCACTACGACTTCTGCATAATCTTTCCAAGTGCGCAAAACTCACTTGGGGACTGGGAAATAAGGCGCTAGAAACTATTTATAAAGGTGCAATAGAACCTATTTTAACTTATGGTGCTCCTGTGTGGGGATTTGCCCTAGAAAAGCAGAAGAACATTAAAAAATTCGAGAGGATTCAGAGATTGTTCAATATAAAAATGACGAAGGCATATAGGACAATTTCTTATGATGCATCTTGTGTTATTGCCGGCATCCAGCCAATTGGTATAACAATACAAGGCAAAATAAAACTGTATAATGATATACACAGTGAACGTGACTATGATGCACCCCTACCACCAAGCGTCTGGAACCATCCAGCAGAACGACCTCATATAAAAGCAGTTGAGGATGATGGGGCATACGTCTTTCAAATTTTTACGGATGGGAGTAAATCAGATGAAAAAGTCGGGGCTGCTGTAGTTCTGTACAAGCACAATACTGTAATTCGACAACTGCAATTCAGGCTGGATGGAAGGTGTTCAAACAATCAGGCCGAACAACTGGCTATTTTGAAAGCA
>CM060955.1:40920050-40992550 GCA_030765055.1 Mantis religiosa
GCTTAACCGCGTTACACATCTGCCTAGACATTATTAAATTCTTCCAATTTGTTGCACTGGTCAGCGGTTTTCCAATAAGAATACATTGATTAAGTAACAATAACACACAGTGTTTAAACGAGTAACTGTTTTTACAAGTGCTATTATTAGTCAAAGAAAGATTGTGTCGTAATACCATGATTTTACTAGCCATACTTTATTTCCTTGCACTTGTACATATTATTCATATTATGGCTATTTTTCTATGCATTAAACATGATAAATATGCACCATAAGGGGTTTCATTACCTCGTTATAGGGATGCAGCCGTACAGTGTGCATGGTTGATATTCGATTTACACAGATCGCTGTAAGGCAAAGGGCTTAAGATTCTAAAAATATACTGCTTAAGGTAACCGGAGATTTACAAGAGAAAAGGGGAAATATATTATAACGATTGCTGATGAACAGAAGCTTTAGGACCTAAATCATATGGTTTAATTTGTCCAACTTGTTTCTTAGTATATCTAAAGCTTTCATAGCCATTTAAGACTTTGTAATTGGATATATGTAAGATTAACTTTATAATAATAATCAGTCGTAGATTTCATAAGCGTCTGTCGGAAATGAGAACATTGCGGTTTTGGAGTATTCCTCGTATGGACTACAAGATGGAAGGCTGAAGAAAATGTGTAGTATTTTCCAGTGAGTTTTGAGTTATAAAATGTGAACGTAGCAGCACTATATGAAATTTTCGTATTTTCGACTTTTAATTCCTCTTCAGGAAGTGATACAGAAATAAGTAGTACGTAAATAATTATTGACAGATTATGTACTACGTTAACTGCCAATTTTAGTTAGTATTTCTGAAATTACAACATATTGTGTGTCACAAATTACAATACTAATAAAAATAGACTTTCACTAGAAAAAGCACACCTATAATAAACAAAATACAAGTATTCACTGTAATGCTCATGGCAACAAATGCAAACATGCTGCTTAAATCAAAATACTTGGAGCAATATTTGATAAAGTGAAAAAGGCTGGAACGACTATGTTCAAAATTTTGTTTAGCATCCTTACATTCTCGTCCAGTGGAAGCACCGAAAGCTGTCTAGAGATAACGAAAAATCTTCTGGAAGTGCACCTGCTTCCGACTCTCGAACATCTTGGTAAATTACATTGGTGAAACTGCTCGTCAGTGAGCGCTTTAGTGAGCTAGCGACTGCGGCAAGAAATGCTGCTCCACAAGCCAAGTAGTGATGATTGCTGTGTTGTACGGTGAGTACCACTACTGTGGGAGATTAGAGATGTCCTTGCTCAACTTGGAGCGGAAACCACGAATACTAAAGAGAATAATGTGCTATAGTATTATAATAATGATGATCATGATAATGATGATCATGATCACGATGATGGTAATAATTATAATAATAGTAATAATAAATACATGTATATATAAATAATGAAGAAATCTTTAGGACTTATATATACGAGGGCTGTTCAATAAAGAATGATCACAATTTTTTTCACAACGTACCTTTACTCATCCTCATAATTTGATGGTGCTTCTCAAAATAGTCTCCCCCGAATGCGATGCACTTGTCCTTGCGTTTCTGCCAGTCTTCAAAGACATTCTGGAAACCATTTTTAGAGATACTTCAAAATCGCCTCCGCAGTCTTCACCACTGCTTCTGATGATGGATAATTGCTCTCACAAAGGTGTTTCTTCAAGTTAGGGAATAAAAAAGGTCACATGGGGCTAAACCCGGACTATAGGGAGGGTGAGGGATGCACATCACTCTTGCAAGATATTCAGCAACAACAGTGGCAATATGCGGCCGCAACTTGCAATGTTTTCAGGATATCCCTGTAGTATTGTCCAGTTACTGATGTGTGTGCAGGTACAACACGCTGATAAACCATTCCATGAATATCAAAGAATGTGATGACCCAAACTTTCCCAGCAGAAGTAACCACTTTTGCTTTTTTTCGTGGTTGGTGATGAAAAAGCTTTCCACACTGAGCTTTGCTGTTTGCTCTCAGGACTAAAATGATGTAGTCAAGTTTTATCAGCAGTGATTACGTTTGAAAGAAACCCCGGATCTTCCTCTGGCATCAATTTTAAGTGCATGCAGACGTGCATGCGAATGTTCTTTTGTTCGAGAATCAAGTCTTGGAACCCATCGCGCACAAATACGTTTTATGAGTAATGTTTCTGTCACCAACGTGAGGGTGGCACCCAATGAAATTTTCAGAATTTCAAAAAGTGATCTTAAGGTAATTCGTCGATTCTCTCTCTCACGATGGTAGCAGCAGTGTTCATGTTTTCTTCCATAAGAGCAGTAACTGGAGCACTGGGTACAGCTTTCTTTGAAATTGATTGTCTCCCCTATTTAATCATTTTAAACCACCTTTGAGCTGTGCTGTAGGGAAGAAGAGCCTCTCCATAGGCCTCCTGTAACATTGTATAGGTCTCAAATGAAGGGACGAAAGCAGAATTTCAAAGCCGCATATTGTCCTCACGTGTTACCTCCATTGCAGCGGTAGACGATACCGAACATATCTGAACTTGCCTGGTTCTCACAGGCGGGAACCAGGAGTACCAACAATGAAACTACTACGGCGTGTTTGTTTCACATTAACCTAGCAGAATACAATAGGATTGAAATTTAGTGCGAAAAATTATGACCATTAAAAATTATGATCATTCTCTATTTAACAGCCCTCGTAAGTATACCAGCAAGAGAAAATCTTACTGAGGAATTGAATTGTAGCAAAGAAAGGAATATTTCAGGAAAGTTATCGGAGATCCAGAGAAAATTAACAAGAGTAAAGGTATGCAAAATAACAGTGAGGCAAAACAAGCTCAAAAGTTCTGTAACAGGACAGAGCACTGAAATGTGCTAAATCGCTGAAAATGTAAAGCAGAACATAAAGAATACCATTAACTTAAGTGAAAAGGAACAAAACCTTGTTGGTTAGGAAAAAAATGCGTCCATGAACTTTGCTTGCCAGTGGAGCTCATATAGCCGTTATTAGATAAAAATAAGCAACCAATAAAACATGCTTTAAATCATGTAAGAGGTATGAAAACGGACCAGGCTGGAACAGGATCATAAGAAAGGAGAATCGAGCTTGTACCTCATACATTCTGGTGTGGAACGGAAGTGCTGTCGATCCCTACGAAACGTGCAGTGCTGAAGTTTTCCTAAATCTGATGCAAAAGGAGAAATGTTTAACAACAGGTTCACATTCGTAGGAGTGATCGCGGGTTGTAACGGAATAATCATTAGAACATGGAGAAACTGTTTCACCAATCCGAATAGGTTCCGGCTTTTATAGTGGGAGAAAATAAAATTAAGTCGGAAATAACTTGAAAAAGTGCAGAAATTATGAATTTTGTGTGTAAGGAAGGAGCAGATAAGGAAGCTCTATTAATATTTTATTCGCATTGGGGTTAAACGGAACATAAATTTGAGAGTGTCAATTACGTGAGTTTTCCTTTCCAAACTGAAAGAACTCAGATAAACGTCTAAAATTTCAACTGTCCTTTTCCTTGACCTCCGTCTAACCTATAAGAAGAAATGCCCAGAAACAGAATACTGTGGGTAGCCGCAAGAATAGCGAGACACCTACACACCTGACTTCAACACCCAGCGAAGTACCGTACACCCTACTCTCTCCTTTTTATCCCACTCCCTAGTTGTTGAACTGTGCGGAGGAAGAGACTACAAGTTCGTCGCAGCAAAAAGTCCCATGGGTTTAAGGCTCAGAGGGAAAATTGCCAATTAGACACGGTTCCAATAAGCTGCTTATGACACTCGGGTCACTTCAGTTGCAGCCCATTCAAAACCATTCTGACGCCTTATACTTTTGTGAGTAAACCTTCTCGCTTTTACTATATTGAGTGCATTCCTTTTGAGCAAGGCGCATGTTTTCTGAATGGTTCTACTCCTTGTGCAGCTTACGTTTTCTGTCACACATATTAATTGTCCTTTTCGCTTGGTTTTGAAACAGAAAAGGATTGCACATTCTCGTCAGTAACTTTCTTTCCGTTGGCAAACTGTACTTCGTATGTGTTTAAATAAGACACTATTTCTAGAAGAAGTTGACGGGAATTAGAAAACCCAAGTGAATTGATATTGAAAATCAAGTGACATGCCACCGTAAACCTCAACCATTAGAGAAGTGGGAGTGAAAACCAAGTGAAGTGACACCGTAAACTTGGACCATGTCACATTAGTGAAGTGACAGTGAAAACCATGTGAAGTGACACCGTAATCTTGGACCATGTCACATTAGTGAAGTGACAGTGAATACCATGTGAAGTGACACCGTAAACTTGAACCGTGTTTACATTAGTGAAGTGGAAGTGAAAAGTAAGTAAACTAACACCGTGAACTTGGACAATGTTTACATTAGTGAAGTGACAGTGAAATCCATTTGAAGTGACACCGTAAACTTGGATCATGTCACATTAGTGAATGCGATAGTGAAAACCATGTGAAGTGACACCGTAAACTTGGACCATGTTTACATTAGTGAATGCGATAGTGAAAACCATGTGAAGTGACACCGTAAACTTGGACCATGTTTACATTAGTGAAGTGACAGTGAAAACCATTTGAAGTGACACCGTAAACTTGGATCATGTCACATTAGTGAAGTGACAGTGAAAACCATGTGAAGTGACACGTAAATTTGGACCATGTTTACATTAGTGAAGTGACAGTGAAAACCATGTGAAGTGACACCGTAAACTTGGACCATGTCACATTAGTGAATGCGATAGTGAAAACCATGTGAAGTGACACCGTAAACTTGGACCATGTTTACATTAGTGAAGTGACAGTGAAAACCAAGTGAAGTGACACCGTAAACTTGGACCATGTTTACATTAGTGAAGTGACAGTGAAAACCATTTGAAGTGACACCGTAAACTTGGACCATGTTTACATTAGTGAAGTGACAGTGAAAACCAAGTGAAGTGACACCGTAAACTTGGACCATGTTTACATTAGTGAAGTGACAGTGAAAACCATTTGAAGTGACACCGTAAACTTGGACCATGTCACATTAGTGAATGCGATAGTGAAAACCATGTGAACTGACACCGTAAACTTGGACCATGTTTACATTAGTGAAGTGACAGTGAAAACCAAGTGAAGTGACACCGTAAACTTGGACCATGTTTACATTAGTGAAGTGACAGTGAAAACCATTTGAAGTGACACCGTAAACTTGGACCATGTCACATTAGTGAATGCGATAGTGAAAACCATGTGAACTGACACCGTAAACTTGGACCATGTTTACATTAGTGAAGTGACAGTGAAAACCAAGTGAAGTGACACCGTAAACTTGGACCATGTCACATTAGTGAATGCGATAGTGAAAACCATGTGAAGTGACACCGTAAACTTGGACCATGTTTACATTAGTGAAGTGACAGTGAAAACCAAGTGAAGTGACACCGTAAACTTGGACCATGTCACGTTAGTGAAGTGACAGTGAAAACCATGTGAAGTGACACCGTAAACTTGGACCATGTTTACATTAGTGAAGTGACAGTGAAAACCAAGTGAAGTGACACCGTAAACTTGGACCATGTCACGTTAGTGAAGTGACAGTGAAAACCATGTGAAGTGACACCGTAAACTTGGACCATGTCACATTAGTGAAGTGACAGTGAAAACCATGTGAAGTGACACCGTAAACTTGGACCATGTTTACATTAGTGAAGTGACAGTGAAAACCAAGTGAAGTGACACCGTAAACTTGGACCATGTCACATTAGTGAATGCGATAGTGAAAACCAAGTGAAGTGACACCGTAAACTTGGACCATGTCACATTAGTAAATTAGTAAATGCGACCAAGGTAACTGACACCGTAAACTTGAACCATGTTTACATAAGTGAAGTGATAGTGAAAAACAAGTGAAATGACACCATAAACTTGAACCATATCTACCGTTTGTTTTTTTCCGGCACTTATGCTTTCTTGTCCTCCCACTTCGAAGCGCTGTTTTGCCGGGAATCGCTTCGGACTCCCGGCGCTGCTTGCCTTGAGCGCTTTGGTCTCCGAAGACTTCTCTTATTTGTGTTTTCTCTTTTCAAGTTTCTGGGTTTATAGGCGTGATTGCTAGTTTTTGCATGGTTAATTGTGGGACGAATTTTAACTGTTGCTTTATCCTAATGTTGTATGTGCATTAAGAGATTTTGAATTTTAATTGTTCTGCTCAGTTATTTTTGCTTAGCGAGATTCTTACTGTAACGTTACCAGATAGCGTCACTGTTAATTTTTGTTTTTCGGGATCCTTGATATCCTAATACTATTGAGATATTAGTTTCACGAAAATTTTTATGTGATCCAGTAGCCTTCCATTTTGATTATTGTGATGCTCTTTTCCATTTCTGTTCCGCTATGTTGACCGTAAGCGAATGCCTATTGTTAAATATTTGTTATGTGTAAGATTTTACGGTATTGAATTAAAGTTTGAATTGTTCAATGGGGCAACTGTGAGTCAGTTCATTGTCTGCCATTCCTGTAACATGGTCCTCTGTTTATGCCTGCAAGTTCTGCACACTGACAGAATTTAGTACACAGGGTTTCATACTGAAAAGAAAATGGGATTTTTAAATTTAAAAGAGAGATTATAAGAATGCGAAAAATCTCAGTACGAGTTTTTCTCGTCTGTGAAATGCAAGAGGAAACGCAGAATAAGGTTTTGTAATCTTTCAACTCCACAGTTAGCATGTTATATTGTCTTCTTAAGAGCCATTTGTATTTATGCAACCAGTGAGGAGCTTTTAATGAATGTTTTCAACAACAACGCATCTTATTCGGTACAAGCTTCACTCTTCAACTATACGAATGAGGGTTAACATCAACTGAAATTGTAGCTACAGGCTTACCACCAATACGAAGTTCTTCTTGCATATTAACATTTATGAAGTGCTGAATACATACCTAAAAGAGCTTTTTCTTTCGATGAAATGAATGTCCTATATCTGGTATGACACTTGTTTTACATAATGCCTTTTTAATGCAACTTATTCTTAGTTATCTCATTGTTCGTAATTATTTTTCTTGCTCTTCCTTTCAGTTCTTTCAACAATTTTTTCGCAGCTGTACTCCAAAGTATATCACTGTCCAATAGTTTCAAATCCCTAAGTTGCTTTTCTTCCAAGTTAACATCTTCGCACTGTGTTAAAAAGTTAATACAAATAAAAGTGCATTTCCAGTGACGGAATAAAAATTAATTATGATATATGGTATATATGGGTTGTATTTTATTCATTGCTATTGTTACTAATTTTAATTAATACATAGTTCTAATTTTATCACAGTAAAGAGTTAACGACAACAAAAATAATATTTATTCGTATGTAACTAGAACGGAGTCGAAATGTCTCATACTCTAATTAAACATTTTCATACATTATCTTTTTTATAATTAATTTTCTTTGAAGTGGAAGGAGAAAATGGACTTCAAGGGATAGTCAAATGTTTAAATGGCTAGTCAATATGTAATTTGTTTTAATAATGTGTTTGACATAGGTTGTGTGTTTTAACAAATCTATAAATTTTGTGTACTGTCCATCTTTACCATTTACCAGTTACAAAGGTTATCCAGAATAAAGAATACGTCAGAAGGCACTCCTAGATTACATTGCTTAACAAGGATCTGTAAAGCATGTACAGCTGATCGATCATTGAATAAAATAAAAAAAAATTGTAAAAGAAGGCACTCCTAGGCAACTTAATGTATAATTCATTTGGCATCAAAATTCCTTAAACATATTGTCACCCAATTAGCGGAAGGTATGACGGAACAGCTGTGAGGAAACCAGGGGGGCGGCCGAGCCACGCCTCCCATTAGTCTCTGTCACTAACTGAGGGGTGCTTAAAGGAATGTCACTCGTCCCTGGACGTTTCTCTCCCCTTCTCCTATCATCTGGAATCTTCGCCTGGGAACTAGAAAAGCCGAGAAGACGGCGAGATGCCTATAAAAAGGGCTGCAGCTAGTCAGAGTGTGTGTGAGTGACGTGCTAGCAAAGGAACGCTGTGTTAATCAACGAGAAGACTTTACGTAACTGTGTAAGTGCATCGGAGTTGACGTAATCGCGAGTACAAGTGAAATTGTAACGGACGAACTGCTGAATTGTAATTGTGTGCAGCGCGTAATTCTGTGTAATTGGCAAGAGTTTAACTGTAAGTCGGTGGAAATAAAGAACATTTTTGAGTGGTGAAATTGGACTTTTCATTTCACGAACCCACAAAGTCACACTGGTGTCAGGAAGCGGGAAGACAACAGCACCGAACATTACAGCCATGGAATCGGCATTGGAAATGCTTTTGGCGAAGATGAACGAGTTAACAACAAAAACGGAAGCGGCAAATAACAGCCTGGCCGCGAAGCTGGAGACTACAAATAACAACCTCACTGCCGAGTTGAAACAAATGAAGACGGCCAACGACAACATCACCGGGAAGATGGAAGAAATGAAGGCCGAATTAACAGCGAAGACGGAAGAAATATAGACCGAATTGACCACAGAAATGAGGGCAGCGAACGACAGTCTGGCCACGGAAATGAAGGAGGCGAACGCGGTCCTCGCCGCCAAATTTGACGAACAGTTGGCCGGCGTGAGGGATGACGTCACGAAGCTGGGCAAGCGGATGGGCCAAGTAGACGACCGCCTTAATGATTTAGAGGAAAAGGCCGACAATAACGCCAAGACCCTGAACGCCGTGGTGGAAGACGTCGAAGACCTTGCGAACCGCATAAACAACCTGGAAGGGAAGGCTGACAGCAGCGTCAAGTCCCTGAACGCAATGGTGGAGGACGTCGTCGGCAGGAGGTTGAAGAATTTGAAGCCCGACGCGCCGGGCGCGACACAACATCTGCGCGCGTCAAACCTCCCAAGTATGACGGCGCGTCAACGTTTGAAGTCTTCCACCGCCAGTTCGATACAGTGGCCAGGCACAACAGGTGGTCACCGGAGGAGGAGGCCACACATTTAATAGCCAGCCTCCAGGGATGGGCCGCGGAAGTGCTAAACGCGGTGCAGACGATGGCGGCGCCCAAGGACATCTAGGAGGCCCTGGAGAATCGCTTCGGGAACAACCGCTTAGCCGCAGCATACCGAAGCCAGCTAAAGGCAAGGTCGCAGCAGCCGGGGGAGACGCTGCAGGAGTTCGCCATAGCCATCGAGCAGCTGGCTAGCAAGGCCTTGGTTGACCTGCCACTGGAGTTCGTATCCCGTGAAGCCGCCTACAATTTTGTCGACGGGGTACGGGACACGGAGATTCGTCAGCGCCTAATGCTCGGCGAATGTAAAACCATCCACGAGGCGCTGACAGCGGCATTAAGCATGGAGGCGGCCAAAATAACATCCCTCCCGACGTCGAGAACGAGGAGCATCCGCTATGCCGGAGACAGAAGACCAGCTGAGGGACGCCGCCGAACACCTAGTGGCCTGTTTTGGGGGTGTGGACAGCCCGGGCACCTGCAGAGAGACTGCTCACACCAGAAAGAGCAGCCGGAAAACGAGTAAGGGCCGTCGTGGAGAGGGGCACGTCGGCGCCATTACCACCATCCCCTCGAGTGACACTGCGCGCCTTCAGCCGGCGTATGGATGACAGCCTCATCGCGGACGGTTGGATAAGAGGAAAGCCGTGCCGCGTGCTGGTGGACACCGGGGCGGCCCTGACCATCATCAGACCTGACGTGGCGAAGGGTTTGCCGACAAGGAAGCCAAGCCCACCATACCAGCTTGTCACGGCATCGTGCGACACCTTGCCTGTGGAGAGGGAGGCCCTGCTGGAGCTGAACTTGGGACGGAGTGCCGTGCGTCTGTGGGTGTTCGTCGCGAAGGTGGCTGAGGAGGTGATTCTGGGACTGGATGCCCTCAGGAGCCACGAGGCGACGGTCGACGTCAGCAAGAAGGTCCTGCGGCTTAACGGAGAAGAGGTTATGCTCCGTCAACCCGAAGAGCGCCTTGGAATTTGCAGGGTCGTCTTGGACGAAGACGTGGTTGTCCCCGCGAGGAGCGAGGTGGTGGTGACGGCGCGACTGGAGGGCCAGAGAACCAGGAACATGATGCTGGACCAGAAGACGCCTGTAGATGGACTGTGTGTAGCCAGGGCATTGCTGCCGTGCCGAGAGGAGGTGCCCGTGAGACTGCTAAATCCTACGGACGCCGATTACGACGTCCAGGCCGGGACGGAGTTGGGAATGTGCGAGCCCGTGGTGAGCGTAACAGCTATCGACAAGACACAGGAGCCGGCACCGAAGCAACACCTGGGGCCCCGGCTAGAAGGCTTGGTGGAGAGGGCGGCCGACCACATGACCACAGAACAGCTGGAGAAGGTTCGACAACTGCTAAGGCGGTATCAGCGCGTCTTCAGCCAAGGTGATAGTGACTACGGCCGCACGGACAAAGTGCTTCACCGCATCGACACCGGGGACGCCCGGCCTATTCGGCAACCACATAGACGCGTTCCGCTGGCGAAGCAAGGGGCGGTACGAGACATGCTGGAGCACATGAGATCCAGGGGAGTGATTGAAGAGTCTGACAGCCCTTGGTGTTTCCCTGTAGTCTTGGTGACAAAGAAGAACGGCGAGCTGCGCTTCTGCGTAGACTACAGATAGTTGAACGCCGTCACCCGGAAGGACTGTTTTCCCCTACCCCGGATTGACGACACCCTGGACACGCTAGCTGGCGCACAGTGGTTCTCGAACCTGGACCTGAAGTCGGGCTACTGGCAGGTAGCTCTAGACCCGAGAGACAAGGAGAAGACTACATTCTCGACGGGCCAAGGGCTCTGGAAGTTCACGGTTATGCCCTTTGGCCTCTGCAACGCACCAGCTACCTTCCAGCGCCTTATGGAGTCAGTGATGAGAGAGCTGACTTACGATGCCTGCCTGCTATACCTGGACGACATCATCATCATCGGTAAGACTTTTGAAGATCACCTAGAGAATCTGAGTAAGGTGCTACAGAGACTGCAAGCGACCAACTTGAAGCTGAACGCGAAGAAGTGCCAGCTCTTCCGCAAGGAAGTTAACTACTTGGGCCACATAGTCTCAGCAACCGGAGTGGCCACAGACCCGGAGAAGACACAGGCTGTGAGAGATTGGCCTCGCCCAAAGGATAGGAAAGAGTTGCGCAGTTTCCTGGGGCTGTTCAGTTATTACCGCCGCTTCATAAAGGGGTTCTCCAACATCGCAAAACCCCTCACCCGCCTGACGGAGGAACACCGGCCTTATGTGTGGACAGAGGACGCCGAAAACGCTTTCCAGCACCTAAAGGAGACCCTGTGCAGTGCTCCAATTTTGGGTTTCCCACAACCGGGTGGCGCCTTCATTGTGGACACCGACGCCAGCGACCATTGCATTGGAGGTGTCCTATCGCAGATCCAGGTCGGCCATGAGCGGGTGATAGCCTATTACAGCAAGACGCTATCCAAGGCAGAGAAGAACTACTGCGTCACCCGACGGGAGTTACTGGCGGTAGTAAAGACATTGGAGCACTTCCACAAGTACCTGTACGGTCAGCCATTCCACCTGAGGACTGACCATTCCGCCCTAACCTGGCTATTGAGCTTTAAGAACCTGAAAGGCCAGACAGCACGTTGGGTCCAGAGGCTGCAGGAGTACGACTTCACCTCGGAACATCGTAGAGGGAAGAGCCACGGTAACGCAGACGCCATGTCCCGAAGACTCTGTCCAGAAGAGTGCGGCCAGTGCACAAGAGTGGAAGAGAAGGAGCGTGCCGCAGCAGTCCGAGTAGTTGTGGCAGTGCCTGCGGACGGTTGGGATAGCGCAGGTCTGAGGAGGGAGCAGCTGGCGGACGCAGACTTGGGGCCACTCTTGAGGGAAGTGGAGGCAGGGACAAGAGCAACCTGGGAGGATATCGCACCAATGAGCCTTACCTACAAGTCGTACTGGGCCCAATGGGACTCGTTGAAGATCAGAGAGGGCATGCTGTTCCGGGTATGGAAATCACCCGATGGGAAGACGCAGAGAGAACAGTTGGTACTTCCCCGGAGTAGGGTCCCGGAAATCTTGGAGGAAGTGCACGCCGGGTCTTCGGGAGGACACCTGGGAGCGAACTGAACGATTGACAAACTACGGCAGCGCTACTACTGGCTGAGGCTCCGAGCAGATGCTGAGAGATGGTGCCGTCAGTGTCACGTGTGCGCGGCGAGTCGTGGCCCCCAGACGAGGAGCCGGGGTCGCATGCAGCAGTACAACGTCGGAGCGCCATTCGAACGGATCGCCGTTGACATTGCTGGACCGTTCCCAGTTTCCGACCGAGGCAACAAGTACCTAATGGTGGTCGTAGACTACTTCACCAAGTGGCCGGAGGTGTATGCCATCCCAAACCAAGAGGCAAAGACAATCACAGACTGCCTCGTGGAGCAAGTGTTCTGTCGATTTTGGGTGCCGTTAGAGCTACACAGTGACCAGGGTACCAACTTTGAGTCCATCCTAATGAAGGAGGCATTACAAAGGCTTGGGGTGAACAAGACCCGCACGACGCCTCTACATCCCCAGTCGGATGGCATGGTGGAAAGATACATCAAGACCTTAGAGGAACACCTGAGGAAGGTCGTGGCCAGCCATCAGCGAGACTGGGACGTCAAGGTGCCACTGTTCTTGCTGGCCCACCGCTCGTCTACACACGACACAACTGGGATGACGCCAGCCAGCTTAATGTTCGGTCGAGAGTTACGCCTCCCTTGCGACCTGGCTTTCGGAAGCCCTCCGGAGGCGAAGCAGCCGGTGACCGAGTATGTGGAGAACCTGGTGGACCGCCTCCGCGACATGCACGAGATGGCTCGCCAGAACATCCAGAAGGCGAGCGACCGCATGGAGACCAGATATGATAGGCAAGCCAACAGCCAAGGGTTCCAGCAAGGTGACCTGGTCTGGTTGTACCGTCCTACCCGGACCAAGGGACGCTGCCCGAAGCTCCAGCAGCCATGGCAAGGACCGTACCGGGTGGTGAAGAGGATTAACGACGTGGTCTACCGCATCCAGAAGGTTCCGCGAGGAAAGATGTTGGTGGTACACCTGGATGGTGTACGATGGTGCTGTTCGGGACGACCAGCTTTGAGGAGGGAGCAGTGTCACCCAATTAGCGTAAGGTATGACGGCACAGCTGTGAGGAAACCAGGGGAGCGGCCGAGCCACGCCTCCCATTAGTCTCTGTCACTAACTGAGGGGTGATTAAAGGAATGTCACTCGTCCCTGGACGTTTCTCTCCCCTTCTCCTATCATCTGGAATCTTCGCCTGGGAACTAGAAAAGCCGAGAAGACGGCGAGATGCCTATAAAAAGGGCTGCAGCTAGTCAGAGTGTGTGTGAGTGACGTGCTAGCAAAGGAACGCTGTGTTAATGAACGAGAAGACTTTACGTAACTGTGTAAGTGCATCGGAGTTGACGTAATCGCGAGTACAAGTGAAATTGTAACGGACGAACTGGTGAATTGTAATTGTGTGCAGCGCGTAATTCTGTGTAATTGGCAAGAGTTTAACTGTAAGTCGGTGGAAATAAAGAACATTTTTGAGTGGTGAAATTGGACTTTTCATTTCACGAACCCACAAAGTCACAATATGATGTTTCACTATATATCTTTAGGGTCATTTTTGAGAAAATAAACAATTTCAAAGAGAATATTCCACATAATGGTTGGTCTAGGGTGGGAGGACTTTCTTGGAGGTCGTGTCATATTCATGAAAGATGCTGAACTGATATAGTAACTTTAGCATTTGACTGTCTATTCCTTTTTGTGCTATGCTGTCCATACACACGGAAATTGTTTATTATTATTATTATTATTATTATTATTATTATTATTATTATTATTATTATTATTATTATTATTATTATTATTATTATTATTATTATTATTATTATTATTATTATTATTATTATTATTATTATTATTATTATTATTATTATTATTATTATTATTATTATTATTATTATTATTATTATTATTATTATTATTATTATTATCATTAATTATTATTATTATCATTATTCAGGTAACTCACCCTGACGGAGATTCGAACTCGGGACCTCTTGAACGTGAGGCAGACATGCTACCACCACGCTACCGAGGCGGGCAGCGCCGCGTTGTCCAGTAGCTTGAATTTATAAATTTATTTGTTGCTAATTGGTATGCAATTACAATCCCATGTACGAAGGGAGTGAACTGAAACTCTCAACTATATATTAGCTTAAGTTATCGAACTAAATTGCAATACATGCGTATGACTTTTCGAAACAGTCTCCGTGACTTACACCAATACCAGTGGCCTCTACTGGTGCAGTAGTCTGTCACAGTGCAGTTAGATTTCTGGGCGAGAAGCGTCTGTCACATGAGTCAGCGTTTCTGAACTTTCTATTGAACTCGTACACGGACTTCATCATGCTGGACTTCATTCAACGATGGATCTTATAAGTTTCTTACCTTCATTATTCAGAAAAGCTATGACTAAACTTTCGTTCTTCTTTGGTGTATGTCGCAAAAAGGGCATCAATTTTAAGCTAGTTTTAAGGCCAGGGAATGGATTTTTAGGTAACTACTTATGTTTTATGTAATTAAATATTTTGTACAATTTAGTTATTAGTACATATTAAATGCATTTTAGCAATATACAATACAGGGCTTTGTTTCTATTTTTATTGTGTGTGGCAAACAACATGTAATTGCTTTTGAAAAGAAACACTGTATTACCTTCTGCTTATTCCTTAGCCCTAGATTAGATTACATGTTGTCTACAGCTGGCTACAATATAAACACATACACATACATCGCAGGAAAGAAGTTTCCTATGTCAATGTATTGTACAATGTACTTAAACTCAACACGATTACTCGCTTAAATTATTTTTGTTCCTTCGATTCATTTTAGAAGCACCGGGCAATGCTTAATATACCGTCAAATGATTCGTGCGTATACTAAAATGCCAAAGGTCTAAGATAGTGCAAATTTTTGGATGAAGCAGTACTTTAAAGAATTCTCAGATACATTTCAAACATGAAAAAGGTCTGTATTTTCAGCCTTGTGGAACGTATATTTCACAGCCAATCAATGCGACCAAGTAACAAAAGATTTATCCGGTAACAAACATATCCAGGTGAATTCACATTTTTCTATGAAGCAGGTGATTTTCTAAGTGTAGTGAATTTTGTTCAGATTTTTGTCAAACTTTTATTTCAGTGGATATTCCTCTGCATAAACTGAACAATCCAGAAGTTAAAGCTTTTCTCGTGAGGTACACGAACTTCGATGCTCCAGATGAATCTACTAAGGAAACACTACCTTCCAAAGTACCACGAAGAAACATTATGACAAATCAGGGTTGTGCACGAAAATGAAGACATTGTGAGTGTGTGTGTGTGTGTGTGTGTGTGTGTGTGTGTGTGTGTGTGTGTGTGTGTGTGTGTGTGTGTGTGTGTGTGTGTTGATGAAGCTCAAGTGGGAAATGCAGTGTTCGGGTTTCTTAAAACTGACGAGATAGTTTCTAATCGAGCGTTTGTACTAGATGACAAAGAACTTTCAGCAGAAAATTACATTAAATTTGCTAGACCTCGTTATTAAAAGTGTCCGCATGGTATTAAGTATGCTAATGTGCTTACTTCGTTGACCGACGAAGCATCTTACATGAAGAAAGCAGCAAAGGCATTTACGGTCAACTATCCTAAAATGATACACTTAACTTGCATTATTCATGCGGTACATAGTTGTACGAATCTTTTCACTGTATCCCAATTTGAACAAATTGGTTTCCAATGGAAATAAGGTGTTTGTTTAAACCCCCAAGATAGATGATGTCTTTAGAAAAAAAAAAAAAAAACTCCAATGTTCCTTTACCACCAACACCAATTGTTACTCGCTGGAACACTTTGCATTCAGCAGTGGTGTACTATTCGGAACACTTTGATAGCTGAAATCGGTTGTCGATTAACTGGACAAAGATAATGCTTCATCTATAGAAATAATGTTCAAAATATGCTGCGTGCCAGTAGTTTAAGTATAATAATCAACTCATTCGAAGCCTTAGAAATTCAAACATTAAAAAACAAATGTAAATCAGTGTTTGAAAAGATTACGGGATTTCAAATTATGAGGCAATTTGCCCAAGTTATAGAAGACCATCAAAAGGACTTTCAGAGTGTAAGTACTATTATCGGTTTCAAATGGGATTATGTTTGTCCTTGAGCGCTGCTAGGTGAGCAACAAATCGGAGTCCTGCGGTGTTGTCGTATTGCACTCCCCCTAAGTGAAGTGTGACGAGCGCCAACCTAATCAATTTCTAATAAATACTATCCGTAAAATACTATAACCGTAAAACCCCATATTTTTAGCTCATATATTGTTCCTAATACAAATAAAGTACTATTATATTATAACAATGTATCGTGTCGTAAGCAATGTAATGAATATCATTATTGGTTGGCATGTATGCGTGTACGTATATTTGTAATTATTCAGGACTGATACCTAAACGTTTTACATGACTAGTGTGCCGATTGGCACAGAGGCTTATTGCAGGTAATTGTCAGACTTCCTTATAGTGGCGGTGGTAGTGGCTTATTGTGTTTTGTTTAGTGTTTGCCTGCGCCACCGTCTCTAACGGGAGGTCGAAGCTGGGTACCTTGCCTTGAGCGAGGGAGTTGGGGTTTAGGGCTCGTCTCAGCAAGCGGTGTGAATTGTGAAGGACATTTTGGTGGAAGCGTGCTGAGTCAATAACCCAGAGGTCAGTGGATCGTAACCACGCTCTGCTACCAGGCTGCACCAGAACTTTAATCAACTTCTCCCCTTTACAAATACATTTTAGTCTGTACAATGATTTCACGACAACGAACATTGAACAACAAAGTAGACTGAACAGTTTTGAATGTCCTTCAACTTCATAAAAACGAACAACGAAGACTTTTGAAAATGTCCTTCACAATTCACACCGCTTGCTGAGACGAGTCCTAAACCCCAACTCCCTCGCTCAAGGCAAGGTACCCAGCTTCGACCTCCCGATAGAGACGGTGGCGCAGGCAAACACTAAACAAAACACAATAAGCTACTACCACCACCCCTAAAGGGAAGTCTGACAATTACCTGCAATAAGCCTCTGTGCCAATCGGCACACATGATAAAAGAATTATTTTGAATAAGCCAACGTGTTTGTTAAATTCGAACAATGGGAAACAATTCAGTTCCTACTGGCCTAGTAGAACGTGTATGGTCACATTATATCTTTGTTTATGAATGGTTTAGTAATCTCTATTTACTCTAGAGAGTTCAAAGCAGCATTATTCAGTTGTTCATTGGTTTAAAATACAAGGAGAGTGCAGCTGGATCAGCTTGCAATTGAAATGAGAGCCGAGGTATTATAAACCACCTTCCCCCTTACCACTGCCAGAACAATCCAATTGAGTTAACGTGGGCTTGAGCCCACATGTTTATATTGCAAACAGAAATAATACTTTTATAGTGACTGAAGTGAACGACTTATTCACGAAGAAATTGACAAGGAACACGACAAGGCTGGGAAAACTGCGTGAGACATCAGATAAAACTACAAGAAGACGACTTTTGGAAAGAAATAGCAGGTGACGGGATTTTAGAACTTGTCATCATAAATTTGTAATACTCAGACGATGAAGACAATGACAATCACGAATTATCTCTTAACATAACATTCAAAGCTATATGGAATTACCGCTTGCATTTTCGTTGGATTAGAAAAATAAGGAATTCATAAACTATAATTATTTTTAAACTATATACTTAAAACATGCGCGTAATATACGAATATCCAAGTTGCAATTGTGATTTCATCAACTACATTATTATAAAACTTTTGAAAATTCAATTTGTGTTCCCTTACGTTTAGCGCCAAGAAGACTCGCAAGTGTGTGTGAGTGAGAGAAAGAGAGAGAGGGGGGGGGGAGGGAAATATTAAAAGAGTGTGGGTAACAACGTGGCAACACGGAAGGCTCTAACGCACCTGATTCGCTACAGACGAGAGTGTGAATGATCATACTTCCAATACCGAGCAGAGCTACATCCATCATAAGCAGCTGAGATTTCTAATGGAAAATTTAGCACAAGCATGTGTTGTGCATTGTAGCTCCAAACAATTTTCAACAATTCACCTGCGATGTCAATAATTCGTCACTGGTTGTTATCAAAATAATCCGTTTTATTACTAGTTTTTATATTATGTAAAAATAAAGAAAATGAATTAGTAAAATGTGTTTAACCTTTTAGCAAAAATGTTTTCTTGGTTTTAATGCATAAAAAATAAATATATTCATCTAAGCTTTTTAGCATCTAACAATCCTTTTCCTGGTTATGACAGCGTTTAAATTATCTGCAGCATTGTGATACTTACCGGCAATTGTTTAAAGCATTGATGCCGGCACCGCCAACTTACGCAGTCATAGCAAAAATTCCAGCAGTTATTGTATTTTTAAGGTTTTTATTTGACTCCCCTTTGTAGAAAGCATTATAAACTAGATCTGTCTCTGATTGTGTTTATGTTTCTGAGAGCTGCACTAAGTTCAGGAACCACTAATGGTAAAAATTGAAAAAGAAGCTGCACCATTTATATACTAAATGTTTGTCGCAGATATCAAAATCTCTAATACCTCTCTTATATTTATTCCTCGCACACTTTATTAATTTACAGCATGAATGTTAAATTTCTCCATTCCTACAGTAAAAGTTACTTTCAAAGCGCACCCTAATTGGCCCGCATTGTAATAAGCTGCGATTTAGTAAATTCACTGCTACAAAAAGCAATGTGCATGCAAATTATGTGAGCTGCAGAGAGGAATGGAATGAATAATTAAAGCTCCACCTTTATCTTTCGCCCTGTTTCATTTGATTTTATTTTACATCGTCCAGAATTAATTTCAGGTTACGCAGGGTAGAATTTTGGAACCTCTGCTTTCAGAAACCAAACTCGCTGAAATAAGGATGTTATATTATTTGTTGCGTAAGAGATTTCTCTTAGAATATATCCATTACTAATCCTTGTTTTGCGTAAGCTTACCACGTATCTCTTAAAGGTCACGTGACCTTATCACATCTCATTGTCTGCTGTTGTGGTGCAGACTGTTGTGCGGTAAAAATTAGTTCGTTATTCAACATGGTGATATATCTTTATATGTTGCAAGAGAATTGTCAAATTATAGTTTCGTAACTGTTTCAATGAAATATATTACTCATCAGAGTTGATTTATCTGAAATGCATTTTAATTCTTAAACGAAGTAAAGAGGAGGTTCCTTTGCTCTCAAGCACATGGCACGATAGCACGTGATTTAGCGGTAGTGATGACATATTTGTTTATATCACTTTTATCACTGACCTTGTTTTGAACTGCATTAGTCATATATCGCCATTCGACGGTGTGCTATGCCGAATGCGAAAGCTAAATTATTTTATTGATCGTTTATTCCGCGTGTGCTTATATGTATCATGGCAGAGTCTACCGCCAGTTTTTGCTGAAGCATCGCAAGGGAAAACCTTTACAAAGCGGCGAAAAAAGAATTGTGTTGCATGTGTTTAATGCACTCACAGAGAGGAATCCATCTTTGTCAGTGAGAGAAGTCGAACAGCTGTGCCCTGAACTTACAGGTGTGTGTGTTAGATCCGTAGGAACATCGCGACATGAAATTGAGACAACAGGAAAACTTACCACTCCAGGGGCGATATTGCAGTGTGGCGAAGACGTTATTTAAGGACAATAGACTGCACCGGGATACAAATCGCAAAATATACTACCTTAACGAGACTTGGGTGAATGAAGGACACACGACAAGTATGGCGTGACGCGACCTTTAAGGCTGAAATACAAGAATTTTTGCAAGGTATGTGTACTGGTTTAAAAAAAATCCAGTGGAAAAGACCGAGGCCTTTCATTATAAACTTGTTCCAGTTTCATTGCTCATTCATTCAGTTTCAACTTGCTCAGTTTCATTATAAACTTCATTATTTTTGTATGCCTTCATATTCTTATTTCTATCTTCCTGGCAATTATTATGACGTTTACTGCAGGTTTAAATGTGACGGGAAGGCACCGCCTATGGCCTATGGCGCGAAAGCATTAGCCAATTAGGATGAGGGGAAGTTAGCTGCACGCGGAGTGATACATGTCAGCTTTTATTACACATTTTGTTATATCTACATGAAGATAGCATAAGACTAAAGTGATTTACTATTTAATAGAGAATCATTCTGTGGAAGTCTTCAAAATTTCACACTTTGCATGACTACGGGACAATAAATACTGGCTTACATATTAAAACACAGTTAAAACAAAAGACAGCTGATGTTATAAGGATTTTTATATTTGTTGCGTAGATCTTGTCCATCTCTTACAAAAGTAACTTAAATGAAGAGATCTTCATACGGTATTCCCAGAAAGCTGAAGATATGTATGCTAATTGTCATGCAAATACATATTTCAAACTAATGATCTGTATATTTTTAAAACATCCTCGTTAAAGAAGTCTTTTAGTAAATAAAAATTAACAAAACCTTTGCTGTCTAGTATGGAGAGATTTTCTGGAAAGTCGCATCTTTGAAGAATAATGAATTCGATAACCAAGTTTTGTACTTTATTAAAATTTGGTCTAATAAAATTAGGAATTAAATTATACTTATCTCATTTGTTCTCTCTCTCCCTCGCTCACACACACACACACACCATATACATAAACACATTTCTGTAATATTGGTGTTTTTTGCACTAAGGAAATCGTCAACGTATATTTTCAGTGAAGCCTCGACATGAAAATCAGAGATGCAAATATAAATTCTTCCTCTACTTACTATAGATACTATCGAACGGGATGGCTGAGGCTGCTTTGTCTGTGCTCCGCATTCGGGAGGCCCGGGTTCGATTCCTGTGGCCGACCTACCTGACCTACGGGATTTTTGGGGTTTTCCTGTGTCACCAGTCACATGCTGGGTAGCTTAATTACAGCTTCCCTCCCCCCGAATTTCCTCTCCTTCCAGTTCATCTCCATTGTAATTTCACATCATCTCTCAATTGATGGTGTATTTTTCAGGGTGGAAGTGTCGGCGGGTGTCTCGGCGGTGCATGGCAGGATGATATGTTCTGAGTGCATCACTTCCTCTTCCGGGAGGTCGGTTGCCATCTCCGAGCCGGCTGCTGGATCGCCTCCGGGCTACAGTTGAGGGGCTGTCCGTTGTCCTGGTTTACTGGTGGGTTTCCGTCTAAGTAAAATGTAGGGACCCTGCCCTCTGCAGTGTCTCCCTGGGACGACTGCACTCTCTCTCTCCTCTTGCCTCATCTCTTCTCCCAGAGATGCCCCACTTTGGGGCATGGGTACAAGAAATCAAGTCTGGTCACAGTGCCCAATCCTCTCCTTAGTCGTCCTAGTAGTACTATTTGTAGAGAAAGCTGCAATTGTCTTTAAACTAATGATGCCTTAGTCGCTGTCCTTCTAGACTGCCTTTCTCGGGAGTAACTACCTACATTTATTGCCGATTCTCCACAACTGGGAATAAGAGATACCTTCAGTTCTTGTGCCCGCCTCGATAGCGCAGATGGTAGTGTGTCTGCGTCACGTTCAAGAGATCCTCAGTTCGAATCTCGGTCAGGGTGAGTTACCTGGATAAGTTTTTTCCTGGGTTTTCCCTTATCCTTCAAGACGAATGTCGGGTAAATCTAAGCTCCATGGACGCTGGACTCATTTGAGCATCATTTCACCCAATTCATTCGCCGTTTGATATGACTTAACGTTGGAGGACCTAAATTACAACAAACAAACCTTCAGTTCTTGTTTCCAATTAATCCAGAGTTCTGACGGGGATGTCTGAAGTTCAAATCCTGTGGTCCGACCAATTCGACTGAATTATTTTCGTAGTTTCCCTCAGTCCCAAATAAAATTCCGTATTGTATTATTAACATCTTATGTGCCATCTTAGATAAAGCAATTTCAAAAATAAAACAGATAATAGTGAGTTTTCTACCATCTCTCTACAGGTAACTAAAAGTGAGTTCATTATACATCATAACGCGGGTGCAGAAGGATCACCCTGTCATGAATCGCCGAGACTTCTACCAACACTTATGCTTAAAGGGACCACCAGCTGAGAGATGATATGAAATGATAATGAAGATGAGATGAATGGAGACAAATTCCAAGATGTAATTAACCTACTCGGTATTCGCCTGGAGACAGGGGAAAACCCCGATAAGAAAAACATGGGTCGGATAGGCTAGCCGCGGGAATCGAACCTGGACCTCCCGAATGTGGGCCACAGACGAACCCTCCTGAGCCACCACGCTCTGCTCCGCCCGGTTGCTCTTAATCATTGTGCCACCATGGCAACATGACAGCATGACATTAATTTCCTCGAACTGTCTCATATACTTTCCGTTAAACCACTAGGGTTTACAAACATGTATGTACAGTTTGATTCACGTTAGGTGGCAGTCCGATGCGCAATGAACGAATAGTATTTTTTTTCACGTCCTCCAACGTTAAGTCATATAGGGTGATGAATAGAATGGGTGAAATGATATTCAAATGGGCCTATGGTCCATAGAGCTTAAAGTTACCCGAAATTCGCCGTTCAGGATAAGGCAAAACCCCGGAAAAACCTTATCCAGGTAACTCACCCTGACCGAGATTCAAACTCGGGACCTCTTGAACGTGAGGCAGACATGCTACCATCTACGCTACCGAGGTGGGCAAGTGTGTGGCGCTGGGAAGAATTTAGCTATCTTATTTCATTGCAAGCTGAGATCTGCTTGCACCCCTAAACTGAGGCTTGTGTCATGTATTATGTGCTATTGCAGTCTACGAGTATTTTAGTCAGTTTAAGCGGTCATTTCATCTTTTATTGGTTCGTCTATTTTAAACTGGCCTTCGTCCTACGCATTTGAAAAAATCTATAGAAGAATCATCGCTGTTCCTCTCCCAAGTGAATTACTGCCATGCTTCCAATAATTCTTCTTTCTGCACATATTCTGCTTCGATGTTTTTCTCATGCCTTAATTCCTGCCAATCCTGGGCTGAATACTGACAAATTTTTCATCAGATAGTTGAATTATGTCTTCCATTCCAACCAGCCATCCATTATTTTGCGGTAGCCTAAATAACTTCAATGGGGATCAGTTCAGAATGATATAGAGGTAGACGTAAAATATTATGCTCCATTGCTGGACAAGATTATCCATTTTGTAGATGTTATGTATGGGTTGTAAAGGTATAGGTATACTCCTCCACAGGAGAGTAAGACCCCGGGGGACGAGACGCAGGGGGTTTGGCTAAGGTTTCCACACACTCCCTGGACAGGTTTATGACACCCCATGCCAGTACAGTTACAGACAATTCAAAAACATTCTGATGGCTTCTACTTTTGTGAATGAATCTTCTCGGTTTTAGTGTACAGAGTGAATAGGGCGCATGTTTTTTAACGGTCTGCTTCTTGTCTAGCAGGCATTCTCTGCCACACACATTCGCTGTCTTTGTCCCACAGCACATTCCTTACAGTGACTTTGCGTTGCTATACTATAGGTAATCCTTAATAGTAGAGAAGTTAGAGCATGGAACGCTTCTTTTGGAAGGTTTGCCTAAGCCATTATATCTCTTCTGGATATTTGAGCTTAGCACACACCTTCCTCAGTTTAAATAATAATTGATCGTTCGGCAAACTATTGTCTCTTTGAAGCTATTTCTTAGGGCTTTTCTTGTGGAGCGTGCTGGAAAAAGAAGTAGAATCAGAATGCATATCCTTGGTCACATAAATTTTCTTCTAACGCTTCTTTCCAACACACATGTAGCCTCACCTACACTTCTCCCTAGTTTTTAATACAGACCGCAACACTCTGTGCACACTTTGTCATCGAATTATGCCTACACATTGCTCACCACTTCACGAATCTGTGAATGTAGTACCTTTCATTTCAATGTCCTCAACATTAAAGATATTTTTAGATGTTTATGAATTAAATATGAACATAAATATAGAATTAAATGATTTTTCAAGCGGATATCGCACACACAGACACAGACACTTGCAATTCATAACACTAATTAACACTATGAAATGTTCATCCACTTCAATTCTATAACACGGGGACCAGCCTAAAGAACTTCAATTTTTAGGTTATTATCAACATCTTCATAAGTTACCATGTGCGACTCGCAATCAGAAGTGACGTTTCCTCCCCTAACAGGAGATGAGCTCGTCCAATCTTTTGCGCATATTTCGAGAGTTGCCACCTCATCTGAACCAAACTGTACTGACTGCCCACCACAGGAAAGCAAGCGGGACATGAAGAGGGTGAGGGTTTTGAACTATTTATCTGTTTTGGTAGTGAATCTGTTTATTACAAAGTGGGTGTGTAAGAGTGGATATCAGTCACCCATGCTGCCAGATCTAATGCTCGTTTCACTAACCTCAGTGATGGGTGTTATGCACTTTTTGGCTACCACACCACTTTAGATGAACCTAGCATCCTTGTCATATCCAGGAGGCGAGCATAAACATCATGTGGTCAGGAAAAGTGACTACGTTAGACATTGTCCTGCCTTGCCTTCTTGTGGTGGGCTGACAGCTTACTATGTTGTGACAGCTTACTATGCTGCAAGTACTTAATCCCAGGCTCCTTAATAAAACCACAATTACTATATTTGAACACTAACAGTGTGTAGGCTGAAGTTTTGACCGGTAAAGTTAGACTGAGAAATTCGACGCCTTAGCAGGGATTTGAACCATTCTTCAGTGTGACTTTACCTATCCAAACCTTAGCCTACACACAGCTAATATAGAATAACGATTAATTTCCAAGTCATGTGAGGTTGTTATTTAACACGAATTTGTTATGATAGGCCATTTTAAAATGTATTACACCTTTCCAGCACCAAGTAATATTGCAAATGTTGCTCCAGGCACAGAGATGAATAAAGCATTTACCTCCCTTAGTGCCAAAGACCATTGAAAGGACAAGCAGGTCCTACAAATACAATATCGATATCAGAACCACGAAAATGCACCATTTTCGTAAATCATTTGAAAGCGCTGAGAAATATTGGCAGTTCAGGGGGACACTTTCTCTGACAGCAATTTCCATAATGATGCAAGCGCGCGAATTTGCATAAATATGTCGAGAGCTACATATAGTCAGGGAGAATGTTGTGATGTATGCTGGGTAGGGAGAAAATTGGAATATAGGCAAAATAAAACGAAGGATAGGAAAAGGGAAAATTCACCCTGACAATCTCCCTACAATATGCTCATCACGTGACACGTATAGAACTTACGCTGTTGAGCGCATACAAAATAACAAAGTAAGCCCCTTTATCACATTCCCCATAAAAGGGTATTCAGAAGATATATACTGCCAAAAGCTAAACTAAAATATTGTGCTAACGTGTTATAAAAGCAGGAACTTCCTAAACATGCCTATTTTAGTAAACCGGACGGGTACACCACGGCAGTTACACATGCAAAAGTAAAGCATTTATATTATTCGTAAAAATATGGCATTGAAACATAAATTTAAATGCATTAACCTTATTTACTATAGTAGGATTTTTAAGTACTTAGGATTTTTAGTAAAATGCACAATTGGTCATAAAGTTATTTTTCATATTGTCACATTAGTGACTGATTTGATTGGTGCAGTTACTAGAGTTTGTATGGAGAGTGAAGTAGTGATATCACGCATCATGTTACCTCACCTCTCTCCTGATTAATGCAGGAAGCCTGCTTGCTCTCTCTTGCTTGTCAGCTTTGGTCAAGAGCGGAATTATTATGTATTACAAATGGGAAGGTCTTTGTCTTTGAGCGCTACTAGGTGAGCAACCAATCGGAGTACTGCGGTGTTGTCATATTGCATTCGCGCTAAGTGGTGTGTGACAAGCGCCAACCTAATCAGTCTGTATGAAATACTATTCGCGCTAGGACAACAATTCATATTTTGCCGAAACTGATCCATGTGGAAGGTAGAGAGTAATGTATCTAAGATAACCATGAAAACTCCATAGTTTTAGCTCAAATAGTTTTTCTAATACAAATAAATAAACCAATATTACCTGTATTATAATAATAAATCGCACTGTATGAATATCATTATTAGTTGGCATGTATGCGTGTACGTATATTTGTAATTAATCAGAATTTAAACGTAAATTTTTGACATGACGTGATAAAATAATTACTTTGAATAAGCCAATTCGAGCGAGAGGAAACAATAAATTTCCTGCTGCCCTGGCAGAACGTGTCTGGTCACATTATATCTTTCATTAAGAATGGTTCGTAATCTCTATTTACTCTAGAGAGTTCAAAGTGGTTGGTGTGTATGCACATATACTTTTAATTACTCAGAACTGGAATTTAAACTACTGGCATGACGTGATAAAATAATTACTGTGAATAAGTCAATGTGTTGAATTCGAGAAAGAGCAAACACTTCATTTCCTGTTAGCATGTGGTAAGCTGTATGCTTATGTTTATGAATGAATGCTGGATAAGAAGTGTTTATTTACTTTGGAGAGTTCAGAACAATATCATTCAGTTGTTCTTTACACAACAGTAGAGTAAAAGTTAAATAGTGCAATGGCTTCTTACGGTGAATTTAGTAGCGAGTCAAAAAGGCACGTATTGCGAAGTCAGGCTCGAAATATTATTTTAAGGTGTACAAGTTCTTCAAAAAAACTTTCGGAAACAGAAACTAAAAATGAGTTATCGCAAAGAATGCTTCCGTTTAAAAACACCGAAAAAGTGCATCAGCTGGATCAACTTGCAATTGAAACGTGACACGAGGTAATACGGCTCCCACCTTACCACTGCCAATATAATCCAACTGAGTTGGTGTGGGCTCAAATAAAAAGGGGCATTGCAAACAGACATAATACTTTTAAACTAACGGATGTTATACCACTTGTTCACAAATAAATTGAAAAGGTGACACAATAGGTCTGGGAAAACTGCGTGAGGCACGTAGAAAACCTTCAAGAAGACGATTTTAAGAAAGAAAGAGCACGTGTCGAGATTTTGGAACCTATAATCATAAAGCTGCAAGACTCAGACGATGAAGACAGTGACAATGATGAATTGTCTCTTGTTGGAAGTGACTTTGACAGCGATATGGATGAGACACTGGCATTTCCACTAGATTACAAAAATAGATAATTCATAAACTATAATTATGGTTATAGTATTTTAAAATATACATAATTTGCGAAAATGCTTTTTCCAATTTTGATCTTGGCAACTGCAATCATTGTAAAAGTTTGTAAAATATAATTCGCTTACCCTTACGTATTAGCCAAGGAGACCTGCATGTTGTATGAGTGTGCGAGAGAGAGGGAAATATAAAAGGAGTGGGGTAACAAGCTGGCAACGCTGAGTGTGATACGGCATCTGATTAGCTGGACTGCAAAACTTTTTTCATTTGAAACGCATAATAGGCCCGTCCCTTGGCAGGGCCCTGTGGCCATCTTGTATTACTCTTATATTATTAAACTCTTCTTAAATTGTAGTTTCAGTATTTGTAATGCAATCGAACCTTTATATAGAAATCCCAACCTCTCCTGAGTATGCCTACCTCTGAATTATAGGCCCATGGGGTCCGAACTGGCACCTCAATCGTTGGCATGTATGGCCAGGTTGTGACAATAGTCTAGTTGTATATACAAAGACCTAAGGAATAAAGTGAGGAAGATGGTGCATTAATCTATCAAAGCGTGTTTAATAAGAACATCTTGCAGTGTCTCATTAAGAGCCATGGCTGGTCAATCAACGCCACTGAACTACACGTTCTCTGTCTCCATGGCGCGGAGACAGAATATTGCTTGGATGTGTCTTAAACACGTTTTCAAAATAATTTTGTTTGATACTAAAGTGAAATATGACAATCGCAAATCTCCCAGAATAAAACAAATAGTTAAAGACTGAAAGAAGGTAATACCCAAGTATGAAAAGAAAATTGGTAAATATATTAATAAACAAATAATTTGACATTAACATGAAAACATTAAGTTTTCTATACCAAAAAAGAAAAAAACAGCTTGTAAAATAAATATTAATATTAACAATGGAATAGGCTATAAAGCGTTTTAGGAGAAGAAGGTAAATTCAAATAATAAACAATATCCTCTCCAGAATAACATTAAATCACAATTTTTAATAAGGATTACATCATTCAGAAAGACATATAAATTATCCTTTAACAGGAAAGTTACATTTACTACTCGTCTACAGTTTTTAAACAGCAACAGAAAGTTAGGAGTTTCGCCCGCCGTTTATGCTTTAGATGAGAACGACCAGATTACTAAGTAACGCTAAAAAGGAACAAAATAATGTGTATAACTAGTCAAATAATATTATTTCTTGCGATATTTGAAAGCCTAACAGCATACCACTGTTTCAACATATCGTATCAGAATACTGCACCATCTCATTGAACAAAATGCATTTTTAATTTTCTTAATGATATATACGGTATCCGGTGATGCTCTCAGAATTCCCTGGTTTTTACAATACACTATTTCTTCCTCTAAGAAATTATGAATAATGCGTTTGGCTCTTAGATATTCGTGATTCCAAAAATTTGAAAGCCTTGAAAGAGATAGACTGGAAGTATTCATTGGCTTCCTTATAGCTTGAATTAACCTCACTGAAGGGATTTTGTGGCGTATACAGTGGTTGTCTGGTGAGGCAAATTTAAACTTCCCAATAGTACATATTTGCAAATTACAGAAAATCACTTAGGAGTAATATACATCCAAAAGCATGTTCTGCAATTTCCAAATATATCACATATATTAGGAACATCTGCCATAATTAATTCTCAAGATTTTCGTATAGAAAACTGGAAGTGATCATTATTATTTTGAGTTTGGTATGTCTTCATGCTCGTAGTCATGCCTTAGGACTGCTGGACCTAGATGATACTAAACTTAAACCAAGTGACCAACTGCTCCGTCATTTCCCGTAAGTAGATATCCCTTTGTGCTTTAAAACAGTTGAAACAGACAACGGGGAAATTACAATTCCACTGCCGTACATTTAACTGAAACTGCCCCGTAGCGTTCTGCAACTCTTTTAACTCACGAATAAATATCTGTTTACGGAAAATAGGAAAAGTAGGGTCACCAGGTGCAGTTTTTCCTAAAAACATTGAAAATTACTTTTATAGGTCTGTACACCTTCCGTGAATTTTATTAGCAAAATGTTATAGAAAATTAAATCAAATTATCACTGACAATTATTAACATTTAAGTTAAAAAAACAATGAAATCTTCCTGAGGCTTCTGCTAAGGAGCTTATTTTAAGTAACCTTATTGAGATCGAATTAATAAATGTATTTTTCACAGTAAACGTTGATATAACGCAATGCACTTTCCTTCCTTCCCAAAAGTGAAGCTGAAACGAAGTGTACTTACACATTTATGAAAATGAGCTTCCTTTTTCAAGTTAATTTTATCATAAAAGGTCCTTAAAGGCTTAAATACTCGGTAAGCATATTGAATATAAAGCCTGATTTCATATACAGTAAAACTCATATTCTCCTCATCTGAGGTATTCAGTGCGGTAAAACCTTTTAGTCAAGAAAGGTCTTAGGAAAGAAGCTTAGTTGAAAAGTTTTACTCTAAAAAGTAAATTAATCCTCTACTTGCAGCATATTAACAGCGTAAAAGGATTCTCTTTTCGTCCACAAAAAGCTGGGAAAAGTTCATAGGTCCAAGCGGATTATCCTACATCATCACTAAGGAAAGAAAAGGCAAAAGAAAAGTAAAAGGGTAGCACATCTTCAATTATATTCTTATAGAACTAAACAGCTTAATTCTGTATTAAACTTATCCGTTAAGCGAAGAAGTTTTCTCCTTGGTAATGTATGAGGCTCGCTTAGGGAGCTTCCGGGTTCGACACCCGCCGATCTCCCACTATGATCTTCGGTACCTTTTAGCTATCCCAGCTGGTTAGCAACTACTTATGTGATCTCTCATCTACCTCAATTTAATTTCTATTATTTCTGTTTCATTCAGTTTCCTTTATACAAATCAGGTGTGCTTCTAGTTTTCACGACATATGTCAATGGCACACAGACGATACGGTTGCTCCCCGTGAACACTAGGTGTAGCTTGTGTTCATTCATTGGCCTGTCTAGGTAGTTCTAGCAATAGGACGGTGAAGTGTGGCCTCTGCCTGTGCTCTCCAGTGCCTCCTTCACTTCATCTCTTCCTCCCGGGGATGGAAGAGGAAGCAGGTGGAGGAAACAGCTGCACTTCTAACGCTACTAGAAGTACACAGGGCCCAAACCTGTGAGGCCTTCTCTTAAAAATTGTTTTGGATTGGATTGGCCACCAGAGGACAGTGATCCTGACCTCCAAATGAGTTAGCATGGTGAGTTTTTGACACAACTCAATGTCCTCTACACTCCCTTTGGTGCTCGGTACCTGTGGGCTCTACCGAGGTCTTTCCCTCTGAGGTTCACATGCGCCAGTCGTCATTATCATTATTATTATCATTATCATCACCATCATCGTCATTATTATTATTATTATTATTATTATTATTATTATTATTATTATTATTATTATTATTATTATTATTATTATTATTATTATTATTATTATTATTATTATTATTATTATTATTATTATTATTATTATTATTATTATTATTATTATTATTATTATTATTATTATTATTATTATTATTATTATTATTATTATTATTATTATTATTATTATTATTATTATTATTATTATTATTATTATTATTATTATTATTATTATTATTATTATTATTATTATTATTATTATTATTATTATTATTATTATTATTATTATTATTATTATTATTATTATTATTATTATTATTATTATTATTATTATTATTATTATTATTATTATTATTATTATTATTATTATTATTATTATTATTATTATTATTATTATTATTATTATTATTATTATTATTATTATTATTATTATTATTATTATTATTATTATTATTATTATTATTATTATTATTATTATTATTATTATTATTATTATTATTATTATTATTATTATTATTATTATTATTATTATTATTATTATTATTATTATTATTATTATTATTATTATTATTATTATTATTATTATTATTATTATTATTATTATTATTATTATTATTATTATTATTATTATTATTATTATTATTATTATTATTATTATTATTATTATTATTATTATTATTATTATTATTATTATTATTATTATTATTATTATTATTATTATTAATTATTATTATTATTATTATTATTATTATTATTATTATTATTATTATTATTATTATTATTATTATTATTATTATTATTATTATTATTATTATTATTATTATTATTATTATTATTATTATTATTATTATTATTATTATTATTATTATTATTATTATTATTATTATTATTATTATTATTATTATTATTATTATTATTATTATTATTATTATTATTATTATTATTATTATTGTTATTATTATTGTTATTATTATTGTTATTATTATTGTTATTATTATTGTTATTATTATTGTTATTATTATTGTTATTATTATTATTATTATTATTATTATTATTATTATTATTATTATTATTATTATTATTATTGTTATTATTATTGTTATTATTATTATTATTATTATTATTATTATTATTATTATTATTATTATTATTATTATTATTATTATTATTATTATTATTATTATTATTATTATTATTATTATTATTATTATTATTATTATTATTATTATTATTATTATTATTATTATTATTATTATTATTATTATTATTATTATTATTATTATTATTATTATTATTGTTGTTGTTGTTATTGTTATTATTGTTGTTGTTATTGTTATTATTGTTGTTGTTATTGTTATTATTGTTGTTGTTATTATTATTATTATTATTATTATTATTATTATTATTATTATTATTATTATTATTATTATTATTATTATTATTATTATTATTATTATTATTATTATTATTATTATGATTATTATTATTATTATTATTATTATTATTATTATTATTATTATTATTATTATTATTATTATTATTATTATTATTATTATTATTATTATTATTATTATTATTATTATTATTATTATTATTATTATTATTATTATTATTATTATTATTATTATTATTATTATAGTCCATCTAAACTAATTTCGAATTTTTATTGCAGTGATTTTCAGAGAAGCCTATGTATGAAATGTTTCGGGGTGTTCATGGAGATAGCGTGTAAATCACTGGGTAACTCCGTAACTAGGTGACTTATCTTATCGCAGGTAAGCGTTGTCCAAGTGTTGCAAACGTTGTATTGATCCTTTAGTAAATAATACGGACTCTTTCCTTGTCTGGCAGATGCGCTAAAGTTGCAAACCCTTCAAAATAAAAAAAATAAAAATAAAAAAATAAAGTTGCCGGAGGCGGGAACTTCATGCTTAGGAGTAGATATTTTATACAAGCACGGTACCGTGAAATTAGTCTCTCAACTGAAGCGTGCTGTAACTGACTAGTCTATTATGGCCGGTCGCTGAAAAGCTTAATTAGGGCTATAATCATTGAAGGGAAGCTCTACAAGTGTAGCTGCATTCATCTTTGACAGCATGCACAGATGTGTAACACAGAAGCTTCTCTATATTTACTCCTTCGACAGCTCATCAGGCCTCTTTATAATCCATTAAATCACGGTATATTAATCACAATTATTAAACGTCTAGAAATTGTTTCCTGGTAGCCTGTTTATAAAAAGGATGTAAGGATTTCAGCGAACTGTTCAATTAGAGACAGACTTTCTTTTAATGCTGGTCGTTGTGTAATAGCTGCGAAATTTCGTTCCCTTTGTATCAGGTTAATATTCAACCCAAACCAAAGCTTCTTCTTTAACTTCCCTAGTTATACCACTAACGTGGTGGCACGGGATTCTTGATCCTCTACCCTTTATGAAATTAAACGTCCGGTTGAGGAACCGCAGCTCTGGATCAGATAGAAAAACCCAGGATGGGTGATCGGTCTAATACCTGATCTGAGAGTCAGGAAGCAGATGTACGGAATGAACGTAAAGTGGATCAGAGATAAAATGATAATCGAGCAACTGGTAGAATGATCGCGGGGGAAACCGGATATCTTGGAGGAAACCCATCCCAGCGCCTCGTTGTCCGCTACAAATCTCACATGCGGTCGCGTGGGATCGTAACCTGAGCCACCTTGGTGACATTCAAGCGGTCTAACTGCACGGCCATGGCGTAAAGTCGACGGCTTCATGTTAGTATTCGTACATTTATTATCATGTGAAAGACTTCCTGTGGGTCAAAATACCAGCACCGATGGCTCTAATATGATCCTGGGAATTATGGACTGCCTCATTAACTAACAAAATGTTCTCTCTGCATGATCAGGAGATAAACCAACCAGCGTTTGAGAAATTCAGAGAAATACGAAGGATTGTCTTGAAAACGGTTACACAGTCTTTTATTTGACATAAATTTTGTAGACATCTACATTTGTTGGGTTGTAAGGGTTTATAATTTTTATATGGTTATGCAAATTATCATATTCGTATAAAGTTAAACATATACATTTCAATTCTAATGAAAATGTCCTAAGCATGTGGTATGTTTATCAAAATCGTTAGTCGTTTCTTGAGAATATCAGAATTTTCAAAAAATGTTCCATGTCAAGGGCAGTTTGAGTTGGAAATATGTTCTTGAAAATGTTCATGTTGTATCCTGGGAAGAACGCTAAATTGAAATACTAACTTTGGGGTTTTTATTTTTGTCATTCTGTTGTGTCAGACATAGGGACATGCTTTTCTTAATGTTCTTCTAATATGCTTCTTTAGATTCAGAGTGATCTCAAACCGTACATTTATAGTATAGTTTCAGTAAGTAGAAGGTTTGGGTGGAATATATATGATACAGAAAATAAAATGGAATAAATCTTCAGTTTTAGAAGTTATCAAATATTTGAGGATTCAAACCAATAGCTTCTCGTGGAAGTAGTTATAACTACACAGATTTTTATTTGGCATAAATTGTGTGCTTTAATGAGTACTTAACGACATTTTATGCAGTAATAATTTTACAATCTCTTGCGATTTAGCAGCTATGTAAATATCGTTAAGAATAACGAGGCCTCACAGACTGTTCCCAGAGAATTAGATAGATGCAGTTAATTTATTAACAAAATAACTTAACCATATCAAATTTTAATCAAAAGGGTTAAGCCTATTTTTAAGAAAATAAAATTGTTGTTAAGTTTTCATATAACGGTAAATTTTGGTGAGAGGGATTTTCTTTAACTGTACATTAGTGTAGCCTGGAGAGTTACCTCGAACATTGCTGGTAAATGTTCTCAACAATAGAATGTGGGAGCTGTTCTACCATCTTTCTCAGTCACCATGATCGCATATCGTAATTTTAGCAGATATTAACGGTTGTTATATAGACTGGGCGGCGTGTTTTGGTCTCCCAGACCGACCACACTAAGTTTGTAGTGCAAAAATGTTGTTAGAATTGAGTGGTGTTTACTAAAAATCACCATCTCGAAATAGCCAGCGACCTTATGACAGCATCTTATGCTTTCTGCGTGTGACAATTTTTAAGATGGGCAAACTGGTTCAGGGATTGCAACAATACAGAGTTCCAATCCGTAAAATTGGTGGATGTCCAATATGCACATCAAAACAAAGTAGGAACACAATATATCACTGCGGTAATTGTAAAAAAATAAAATTAAATGTATCTTAAACATACTGCAGTTTGTGCAAGGATAGTGAGTAAATGTATGCTATGACATAATCAGTAACCATATAAATAACATTTTTATCAAACTGATCCATGTGGAAGGTAGAGAGTAATGTGTCTAACATAACCATGAAAACTCATATTTTTATCTCAAATACTTTTTCTAATACAAATCAATAAATCACTATTGCCTATATTATAACAATAAATCGCGACGTAAGCACTGTATGAATCTCATTATTGGTTGGAATGTATGCGTGTACGTATACTAGTAATTACTCAGAACTGAAACGTAAATGTTTGACATGACGTGATAAACGAATTACTTTGAATAATCCAATTCGAGCGAGAGGAAACCATAAATTTCCTGCTGCCCTGGCAGAACGTGTTTGGTCACATTATATCTTTGTTTATGAATGGTTCGTAGTCTCTATTTACTCTAGAGAGTTCAAAGTGGTTGGTATGTATGTACATATACTTTTAATTACTCAGAACTGAAATGTAAACTACTGACATGAGGGATAAAAGAATTACTGTGAACAAGTCAAGGTGTTAAATTCGAGAAAGAGCAAACACTTCATTTCCTTTTAGCCTGTGGAATGTTATATGCCTATGTTATGAATGAATGCTGGATAAGAAGTGTTTATTTACTCTGGAGAGTTCAGATCAATATAATTCAGTTGTTCTTTACACAACAGTAGAATAAGAGTTAAATAGTGCAATGGCTTCTTGCACCAGTGGCGAGTCAAAAAGGCAGGTATTGCGAAGTCAGGCTCGAAACATTATTCTAAGGTATACACGTTCTTAAAAAAAATTCGGAAACAGAAACAGAAAATAAGTTATTTCAAAGGGTACTTCCCTTTAAAAACACGGAAAAAGTGTATAAGCTGGATCAACTTGTTATTGAAACGGGACACGAGGTAATACGCCTCTGACCTTACCACTGCTAATATAATCCAACGGAGTTGGTGTGGGCTCAAATAAAACGTTGGATTGCAAACAGAAATAATATTTTGAAACTGACGGAAGTAAAACGACTTGTTCACGAAGAAACTGAAAAGGTAACACAACAGGACTGGGAAAACCGCGTGAGGCATGTAGATTTTAAGAAAGAAATAGCACGTAACGAGATTTTGGAACCTATAATCATAAATTTTCAAGACTCAGACGATGAAGACAGTGACAATGACGAATTGTCTCTTAACGAAAGTGACATTGACAGCGATATGGATGAGCCCCTGGCAGTTCCATTGGATTAGAGAAACAGGTACTTTATAAACTATAATTATAGCTATAGTATTTTAACATATACATAATTTGCGAAAACGTTTTCCAATTTTGATTTTGGTAACTGCATCATTGTAAAAGTTTGTAAAATATAATTTGCTTACCCCTACGTCTGTGTCAAGCAGACTTGCATGTTGTATGAGTGTGTGAGAGAGAGGGAAATATAAAAGGAGTGGGGTAACAAGCTGGCAACGCTGAGTGTGATACGGACTCCAGAACTCTGCCCATTTGAAACGCATTATAATTTATAACATTCATTATATCATAACCTGATGTATATTATGTTCAAATGTGCAAAATTATTACTTGGGTGCACGGCTTTTTGCTTCCATTTGCTAATATTATCTGAGCAAAGAGTTTTATAATATATCTTTTTAACCTTTCCTTACTTTCACATTTACTTTTAAACAAGCGGTAACACAACTTTATTTAATATTACTGAAGAGCAGCTCTATTCTTATTTGCACTTTATATATTAATAAATACTATTTTATTCATTGCTCATTAATTTTATTCAATTGTTTATTATGTTGCCGTGGGAGACAACTCTAAGCTTGTATCTTGGTTCACCATTCTGAGGAAGGGTTTATGATGCTGAACTAAATACAAAGTATTGTATTTGACACAGTTTTCTTTTTTGAGTTATACTGTTTACACACACTCACACATACACACACACACACACACACACACACACATACACACACACACACACACACACACACACACACACACACACACACACACACACACACACACACAACTGTGCCCGGGCTACCGTGTACCATTCTCTAAAATGCTTTTCTGTTATTATTCAGAGGGTCTCGGAACATCTGTTAAGTGAAACAGTGCCTCTCCTATTAAAATACATGGTAGTTAAAAGTTTTGAACATCTTTTCCACATTAAGGAGCCGAAAAATTACTTCAAGTGTAATTTCGATATCTAGTGCTTTATATAGTTGGAATGTAATACCCTCTCCATTTACTATGTGGACGTAGGAAAAGTAAAAATCAATTCATAGTAATCAAGTTCAAAATAATTTTTTACCAACCTGTAGCAGGATTTTTCACACGAATGCCTTCACATTATAGAAATTTGGAACATACGTTATTTCAGTAATAAATGCAGTATGATGATATTTGCTTTTATATTCAACGGCTCAGAAATCTGTTTGTATAAATAAATAAAAATGTTTCGTGTGCTTTAGACCGCCCCTTAATTTCTTAGCTATCTATATTCCCTTTCGGAAGTGGGTAGTTTCTGCCATCTTGTATTTCCATATCGGTTACATTCGCGATTTGCCCGTTATATTAACTTTAGGTCATCTCCATGGTTTATTTCAGTTGGAAAGCTATTGCCACCTTGCTCGCGAACAGCCAACCTCTTTAATAATGAACACGGTTTAAAAGCGAGGACGAAAGTGAAAAGAGAGGACACAAAATGAACTCTATTGAGAAGCAGTGCAGAATGCTGTTGCAGACAAATGAACCAGAAGCCCTACTTCTTTCATGCCATGACAGCGCTAGCTATCACACAACGAACCCCAATGTTACTACACTTCAATTGCGCTCTAACTTGGTACATAGTATCTATATCACATGATATACATTGACATGGGATTACCTTCTACCAACTTTCAACTAAGAACCTCCATGAGCAATTGAAAACACAAACCGACATTAACACCACCTACTTAAGCTATTTTAAATATTCCTACTTTTGTATAGAAAGTGATTTTTCTATCTACGATATTTAGAAATTATTCAAAGTTTCACTTTATTGGACTAAATATATATGTGTATCGTGCAAGAATATGTTCTAAATATCAACATCATACATTAAATGAGGAGTTCATATGAATGAAAAGAAATTTACAGTTTTATTTTAAACGCTATATACACCACCGGCCAACGTCTACGATCATCTATGAAAAACAGCTAAATACTTCACTTCAATGTGCAAATACGTGGTAAAAATTAAAAATAACAACAAAATTAATATTATCTCCCTCTGGTATTAAGTACGACACAACACGGTTTAGATTTTAGCCTCTTCAAAGTATCCACCCTTTGTTCACAGACCGGCTGCATATGTTTGTGTAGTGTTTTTACACATATTGCGCTCCGACACATTTGTAAATTATTCCACAGATCTTCAGTATTAGATTACCTGAATTTTCTCACTTCCCTGGCAAGTTCATCAATCAACTTGCCGAAATCATATTTTCCATTTCCCCACATTTTTCTTTTCTTTTGACGTACCCTCTGCACAATTTAGAAGCATATTTCGGATGTGTGTAGTGAAATGTGTAGTGTTTAACGCCCGCTTTTACTACATACGGCACCGCAGGCGATGACACTGATGATATATGAGATGAAGATGGAGCACCGGTGGAATGAGATGGTGGGGGAAACCGGGCGCAGCCCATATTTCGGATCATTGTCCTACTGTAGAATAAATCCACGACCAATAAGTCTCTTGCCAGGTAGATCAGTATTTTTATCAGTATCCTGTGATATCCTACCTTCTTTAATGTTACATTAATTATCACTAGATTACCAACTCTTATAACCTGCAAAGCACCCCACACCATATCCGACCCTTACCAAGCTTCACCATTAGCACCACACATTGGCTATTCATACCTTCTTCACGAAGTTGACGAAAAATTCATCTACTACACTATTATCTCTATTATCTAAAGTATTTGAACGGATATTGTTGCCTCGTCTTGTTGTACAGCTTGAGGAAATCATACCATCCACTCAAATCGCGTTTAAGCCATTGTACTCTTGTCCACAGCAACTTCAGCGAATTGTTGACACAATTATGGACACCTATGAAGGAAAGAAAGTTTGCTTAGGTATGTTCCTTAACAAAGAGAAAGCCTTTGATAAAGTGTGGCATAATGGGTTACTACTGAAGTTCAGTAATTAAGTCTGCGAATCATATTTCAGAATAATAGCATCCTATCTTTCAGTAAAATGTCAAAGTGCACAATCCAGATCACAAACGATCATCTATGGTGTTCCACAAGGAAGTATTCTAGGCCCACTTCTTTATAGTGTACACCTCAGACTTTCCTCTACACGCTCAACTAACCATTGCGTATTTTGCTGATGATGTTGCAATCCTTAGTAAAGGCAGTTGTGAATCAGCAGCTGAGAAACTAAATAGCTTCTGCATTTAAATCACAAAATGGTGTTCCTACTGAAGAGTTGTGATGAATCCGCAGAAATCGCAAATAGTATACTTTACATATAAAAAGCAGATAACCTATTGTCCCATATTTCTTGGAGGAAACGCTATATGCACTGCTCAGTCACTTCGTTACCTCGGCGTCATATTGGACAGTACACTAACTTGGAATCTCCACATCACATATCTTCTCTCAGGACTAAGACACCGAGCCCAACAAATCAAACACATAATACAGTCAAAATCGTCTCTTACAATGCCATATAAACGCATTTTATACAACTCATTGGTCATACCCATTTGGCAATATGGTTGCTCCATATGGCGCTCTGCTGAAGTAAAAAGAATCCAAGTACTCCAGAACAGATACCTAAGATTTACTACAGGTTCCCCATGGTATGATAGCAACACCACACTTTACAGGGACCTGAACACACCAGAAGTGATGGATGTCATCACGATAAGCTACACCACACTTTTGCCAATCATCCAAATCCACTGCTACTAGACATTTTCCTACACCCCCTCCACAACCGCAAAATAGAAGACTAAAAAGAAAACGACCTGCTCATTTAATATCATGTGTTCTGTATGTGTTGTGAGTTTGTGGGTTCGTGAAATAACAAGACGAGGTTACAAACGCAAAAACTACACTTTATTTTCCTAGCAATACACATCCATACGCCAGCTGACGGTGCGCAACGTCACTCGAGGGGATGGTGGTAATGGTGCCGAAGTGTCCCTCACCACGCCGAGCCTTACTCGTTCTTCCCGCTGCCCTTCCTGGTGTGGGCAGTCTCTCTGCAGGGGCCCGGGCTGTCCACACCCCCAACACAGGCCACTAGGTGTTCGCCAGCGTCCCACAGCTGGTCTTCTGTCTCCGGCGTAGCGGACACTCCTCGTTCTCGACGTCGGGATAGATGCTACCTTGGCCGCCTCCATCCTTAATGCCGCTGTCAGCGCCTCGTGGATGTTTTTATAATCGCCGAGCATTAGGCGCTGACGAATCTCCGTGTCCCGTACCCCGTCGACAAAGTTGTAGGCGGCTTCCCGGGATACGAACTCCAGTGGCAGGTCAACCAAGGCCTTGCTAGCTAGCTGCTCAATCGGTACGGCTAACTCCTGCAGCGTCTCCCCCGGCTGCTGTGACCTTGCCTTTAGTTGGCTGCGGTACGCTGCGGCTAAGCGGTGGTTCCCGAAACGATTCTCCAGGGCCTCCCAGATGTCCTTGGGCGCCGCCGTTGTCTGCACCGTGTTTAGGACTTCCGCGGCCCGTCCCTGGAGGCTGGCTATTAGCTGTGTGGCCTCCTCCTCCGGTGACTATCTGTTGTGCTTAGCCACTGTGTCGAACTGGCGGCGGAAGACCTCAAATGTTGACGCGCCGTCATATTTCGGCGGTTTGACACGCGCAGATGTTGCGTCGCGTCCCAGCGCGTCGGCCTTCATATCCTTCAGTTTCCTGCCGACGACGTCCTCTACTATGGCGTTCAGGGACTTGACGCTGGTTTCGGCCTTTCCCTCCAGGTCGTCAACGCGGCTCGCCAGGTCCTCGACGCGCTCGTCCACTTGGCCCATCCGCTTGCCCAGCTCCGTCACGTTATCCCTCACGCCGGCCAACTGTTTTTCAAATTTGGCGGCGAGGGCCTTGTTCGCAACCTTCATTTCTTCCAGCTTTGCGGCCAGGTTGTCATTTGTAGTCTCCAGCTTCGCGGCCAGGCTGATATTTGGCGCTTCTGTTTTCGCTGTTCTTTCCGCGGCCAGGTTATTATTTGCCGCTTCCGTTTTTGCTGCGAGGTTTTCATTTGCCGTCTTCATTTCTTCCATTTTCTCTAAAATCTTTGCCAATGCAGCTTCCATTGTCGTATATTCCACTTCTGACACCAGTTGTGACTTTGTGGGTTCGTGAAATAACAAGACGAGGTTACAAACGCAAAAACTACACTTTATTTTCCTAGCAATACACCGTTTAAACTCACAATTTGCTAGATCACCTCAAAACTGTTTATTTTTCAAACAAAACACTCAACTGTCTCTCGCTTCCGGTAACGATCGGCCCCGAAGTTTTCCGAATCTCCACCGGCCATCATTTTTTCATCGGCTTCGCGAGTCTACCGCCAGGGTGACAGTATGATAAAGTGTTCTTTTTTGTTTTGTGATAATGTAATATGTTTGTTAATATTTAACTGTATGATGTAGGACTGTTATTGAAGAGCATCCTAACACGCAGTTCACGTGATGTAATATTACTCTTGCTCACAACTATAAGTACTATAATGTATTTGAATACAATAAAGTTTATCGACAATTAAAAAAACATCTAAGCTGGATTCCCATCACTTGAAACTGAGATTTGTCCGTGAATAACACCTTGGACCATTTTTGAACGCCCCAGTTTTTATTTTGCTGTGTCATTCTATCTGTTCGTCTTATTCTATTTGCGTAATATAGATTCTTTGGCCGCTATTCAGCCCCATACACCTTATTCGCAAAGGCAACGTTGCATGGTTGAGACCGATTGAGTCTATTCCAATACTATTCGCATTTAACTTCCTCGCAAATTTAGGTGTTGTACGAGTTTTTGGCGTTTACTCACCACACATGTGAACTGAACTTCCCTATATGATGTTACGCGGGGTCTTCCTGATGGATAAACACTTGCATTGATACCAGTTTCTTTGAACCGCTGCAATGTAAACTCCAGTATAAATTGGGCTACACCAACTTTTCTTGCTATTGTCCTACTAGAATAGCCTTCTAGATGCAGAGCTATAATAACAACACTTTTTGAATTCAAATGTTGTTCTTTCGTCACAATAGGAGGTAATATGGTATGAACTTAATCAGATCTAGATGCGCAAAATATACTGTAAACCGATACAAACTGCTTGCTACATAGACTAATAGAGAAATGAAGACTTTTTCTACGGGAACGTTATAGGCAAATGAACGTAAGTGTAGTTGTGGATACTTATCAGCAGTTCTCTACGCCGTAAACCAGCCAAACATACAATGAAGCAGGTATGAATGAACTATTCGCTTTAAAGCCAACGCACAATTGTCCAAATTATACCCCCTAATAAACCTTAATAACTCTCTTCAAATGAAAATGGGGCTCACACTCTATAAAACACTGCCTAGCCCCATTCTAACGTATGCTGCCCCGGCTTGGGGCTACGCAGCTCGCACCCACATAAAACGCCTGCAGCAACTCCAGAACAAAGTAATCAGAATTATTTGCAAGGTACGAGTAATAACTCCGTCGAATCAACCGCACCAGGAACTCAAACTCCACACCATTGAACAGTTCATCAAAAAGCTAGCTTTTGACCTTTACACCCGGAAGGAGAACTGCCACAACCCACTCATTCGACAACTTGGCCAATACCAAGCGACTATCAACGCTCTTCACCTATGCTGATCTTATAATATCCACCTTTTTGTTGCAGCTTGCCCTCCAAGTCCCCGCTCTGCGGGGCGGGCCCCCCCCCCCCAAATGTGACCCTTCGAGTCCTGGCTATGGAAAGGGACAACGCATTTGGAACTTACACTGACAACTTGTCCAGCCAGACGACGCTCCACGTCTACATTTAAGGACTACCACCACGATAACTAACAATGCATGCCGTAGTATAAGATTACTATTTCGCCCAACGCCTCAAACTTTCCTCTGTCTCACTATACTGCCTCTACTAACCTACCACCCAACCCAACATTGCCTTTAATACACAAACATTCCAAGACCCTATGAGGCCCCACTGACTTTCCACGGCACCACTCAGGACACCAGTCACGTGTACTGCCCTGACCTGCATTTCCTCTACCCGCTCATATGTATTGCATGTCAGCACCTACTTTATACCTTTACTAACCAGGGTGCTATTAGCGGAACCTGATCAGTGCATTGTAGTAACTCGTAGAACTAACAAGCACCCTTCCCCTTGCCCATTGCATGGTTAGGTACACCAACAGCATGTGCATGGGGAGACTATGTAGCCTCCAGGTGGACGATCCTCACCGGGGGCGGTGGGTGTGGGGCCACCCCTATTAAAAAAGAAAAAACGAACGGGGATATGTTAGAAAAATGAAAGCGGATACCTGTTTTATCCACAAATCCATAGTTGTGATAGGTGATCGAAAACTTATGTCCGGTAGTGTAAATTATACTACGTTTATGAAAAGGACTAAAAAGTATAAAATAATTTCATCATACGGGACGATAAATGCGAAACAATGTGATTTCTAGAGAAGAAGAAAATAAATTATAATGGGCTGAATATTTCCATAACGAAATTAAAACCTCACATATTTGATTCAAAACTCAGATCTTCAGTTGAATGTCCACTCAGAAGAAGAAATAGGTAGAGAAATAGTTCGTTTCAAAAAATTGAACAAAGAAACCCAACTCAGCGAACTTTGCCCATAGAGAAAGAAATACACTTATTACCTATTTTGTATAATAGCACATACTCGAGAAGAGGTATGGAAATTCAGAAAGTAAAAGGAGAGCTGGCCTATTGCAATTGTCTTGTATGTAATAAATCCCTGTCGAAACGCAAGGGAAGTTAGAAGTACGATAGGCGTTTTGGAAAACTCCTTGACCTGACTCAACAATGCGGTGAAGATGTATAAATTGCTGTGATCGTTTTAACTGTCATTCTTTATTGGTGTGGTGTCAAGTTTCACTCACTCAGGTTTCAAAGAAGCTAATGAGGAAACTACTGCAAAAGTTTTCTTAAAGTTGATAGAACTGAAATATGAGCTCTTGCAAAGTACTACAGTTTGACGCGTTTAACCCCACCATGAATATAGGGGGAGTTAAATTCGATATTCAGAAATTCTTCCTCTTTAATTTCGACAGCTGAAAACTGCGTTGCGAAAATAAGCGTAGTTGCACATCCATTCAAAATGACAAGCGTTCAGGTCCACTATTTGACTGGCATTATAAAGACATTGACAGACTGACATTATAAGATAATTTCAACATGAAAAGCTTCCTGCTCGAAGGGAGCCTCGTTTGTTAACAATTGACACTTTGGAATTAATACATAACTCAGAAGTGTTTGGATCTATTTGCAATTCCAGTGAGTTTCTTTTCGTAACAGAAAGTTTAACATGGATTCATCATCTCATGCTAGAGACGAAGGATCACTTCAAAAAACTGCGTGGCAACATTTGAAATTGAACCAATGTAAACAAATACTACTCTATCCGCAGGAAGAATCGTGGCTGTCATGGTTTACTGTGATTTCCTTGGCGTGGCGTTCTTAGATGCCTTCGGAAATGAATCTTCATTGTAGAGCACCACCTTCAGCAGGACCAACTGAAGCATGCTACGACACTGAGTGACCTTCGTCTCCATATGCTTCTACATTCGTTATATTCACCAGATTTTCTTCCCAGGGATTAGTTTTTATTCCTAAACCAATAGGAATTCCCAAACAGTTTATATTGTGACTTTGTGGGTTCGTAGAATTAAAAGTCGAATTTGCAGAAATTCAAAATGTTCTTTATTTGCGTCGAAACACATTTCGTAGCAGCAGAATTACATTACATATCAAAATCTACAAAACCAAGGTCGATGAAAATAGCAAACAGCGTACTCGTTACATCTGTTTAGAACTCTCCTGTTACACCTGTTCTCGTTACAACACTCTACAGCTGTTTTCTGCTTACGACTCTCGCGACTGACTGTTGGCGTGTTGTCGCCTTCTTAAATACCTCATTGATAAATTCTAGATATTTCCGCGAACAATAAAGAAACCGAAAAATCTCTATCAATCGACATATCACCAGAAAAATCCATTTATCTCAGTTTGTTTCAGCAGACCTTTATCTCGCGCTATATTTAACTGCTTATGCAAGCTCTTTATTACCGTGAAACACTATCCGTCTGTTATCTATTTGCGCCGAAACTTTTATGCCCGCTGCCGCGACAATGTCTTGTGTTTTGTTGTCGTACCGGCTACTTTCGGAAGGTCCCTCGCAACAAGGAATATGCAAAACCCTTGCGTCACATAACCAATATTTGCATATTTTTATGATTGGTTGCTACTGGTCACAATATGTGCAAACTAAAGTTTCACCAACCAAGTGAGTTGTGCAAGTGCAGGTTATATAAACAAAGGTGTGAGCGATATCATTTCAAACAGTAGGTATAGGAAAGGACAGGATCGTTAAACGATTTGTTAAAATACAAACTAGTGTGGAATTGCAATGTTCTTTTGAGCCCAATTTTATTATATATTAATATGAATAATCCAGGGATATTCAGTATCACTTAGTGCCTTCAGCTACTAATTACTGGAACAATTTCCACAGGACTTGCTTCAGTAACAAGGGAAGAGCAGTAGAGGAAAATTAATCACGGAGTGTAACCGATCCGGAACTTAGCATGCTTAAAAATATCTAGGTTATTGGAAGAAAATAGGTGAGACATAGCTTTAGAGAGTTGGGATTAATCATGTAGGAACAAACTTTTTGTTAATATGTGAAGATAGAAATGGTCTCCTGAATAAGGAATAGGTCAATTAGTCAATGACATGTCCTGCGTAGCAAATGGCATTGCCTATCTTGAGTTTCCAATGACAAAAATGTAAATTTCACACAAAAAATAAGTAATTATGCTGTTTAGAATTACTTGGTGACGGAAAAGTAATGCTAAAATAATCAAGACCATAATAAATAATATTACATTAACATTCATAATCATATTTATAAGAACTAAAACATACTTACCCAACACTTAGACAGAAAGTAATTACTTAAGGATAACCCGTGAGGAATAATAAACGAAACAAAAACAAAAAATATTTGGGGAAGAAACATATATAAATAGGAAGATTGAAAGGAATAATAAGATATGGTGTAAGTACGGAGAGGAAGAAAGACAGAAAAAGAGGGGCACATTAATAAAGAAAAGAATTATTGAGCTTACCGACAGAATTTCAAAATTAATGTACATTTCTGCTATAATTACTTTGGATAAATCCTGCCTGATCCCCTTTAACGTGAGTCCATCCATTGATTTGTTATAATTGAAAAAGTGTACGAGCAAAGTATTTTATATCTGGACTTTAGCTATGTTTAAATGGTACGAGCAGAATCTAAAGGCGAAGAAATGAAGAATATTGAGTGGTTAGTTATAATTTTAATACTCCTTCTTTCTATCAATAAGCACATAATCTGCACTCAATATGATTAGTTAAAAGATCAGAGCACAATAAATTCTCCAACTGACTCGTATATTTTCCCGGTAAACCACTAGGGGCTCTGGTATTCGGATACACCGCTTGTGGCGACTTAATATTTGTAAGTACTTGAGTCCCAGGATTCATTATTTAACTCCTACACTGAAAATTACAAATTCTATAATAATAAATCTATCATTAGGAACATTTAGACACAAAATTAGAGTATACTTTTCAAACTTGCTTGCAAATTTTCATGTTGCTACACCAAATAGTTCATTAATTATTAATTATTTTGCTGAAAATGTTATAAAAGTTACTCGCTATATAAAATGATCCACGTGTCAAAAAATTTGAGCTTTTAGGTTGAATTTTTGTTTTCGGCCGGTACAGACCAATTTTAAAAGGCCAACATTCTTATTTTTTGGAATATTCATGGAGCATTTGTTCTAAAATATTTTCCATGTGTTAGCTCTCAAAATTTTGAAAATATTAACTTTTTTTATTCCTTAACACCATATAATTTTCCAAACATCAGCTTTAACACACAAAGAGAAAGCGAAGTTTGTTATTTGCATATTATGGACCTATCCCGTAAATTTCACCAACTTAAATGAAAAATTTGACGCGTGGGGCACTTTGTATTCTGAAAAAGTTAGAAGAAGGTTTCTCAGAAAATTAATTTTAATGTAATGACTGTTACTTTTAACGAATGTTAAATGTCTCTTTAAATTGTTGTGTGATGTTCTAAAATGGTGCGAATGATAAAAATAGCTGCAATTTATTACTACACAACCTAAGCTACCAGAAAATTACAAAAAAGAAAATTCCATGATACTAAACATTTTCGGCGAATTTTCAGTGTAGCCTTGCCTTAAGTTCATTGATGGAACTTAATAACTTCCTCACACTAGCCGCATATAGGCTAAGGTTTTGGATAGATAGAGTCAACTTGAAAAATTCAATACCACGGTTGGAATTTGAACCACGGATCTTCTGGTTTCAGTCCAGTTGCTCTTACCCATTGAGCTACCATGGTCAACATTAAATGTCATGACGGCAAGCTGGCCACGGTAGCTCTATGGGTAAGAGCAACTGAACTGAAACCAGAAGATCCGTGGTTCAAATTCCAACCGTGGTATTGAATTTTTCAAGTTGACTCTATCTATCCAAAACCTTAGCCTATATGCGGCTAGTGTGAAGAAATTATTAATTTCCGGATATAATTTTTATATTTGGTATTTAAGGTCTTCTTTCGGACTAGCGGGCAAATCTCAGAAGTCTTATAACCTCGAACACATTGATTCATCTATATTTTTACCATCTGATACGAGCTATTCGGTTCAAATTATTAAATTTATAGATATGACTAAAGAAAAGGAAAACAAAGGCTAAATGAGCCCGAATGCTAAGGATCGCTTTCCTATTTATTAGGAAGGACCCAAATTAACTTATCTGTCGACGGGTTCTTAAATCTCACTAACTACTTCACATATTAGAATTTTACAATATATCCACTTCGATCATTCTAAAGTAAAATGTAAAATTTTCTTTGCTAAATCGGCAAGTCCTCTCATGATTTCTCTATTTAGCTTTAGTTTTTCTGATTAGCTGAACCAAACATGGAAACACAGAGGAAGTTAGATGCTCACGGTTAGCAGCGCTTCAACCATAGTTCCTTTCTCCTTTTTTTCTTTCTTTCTTTATTTGGCGTTGCTTTAGGCAATATGAATTCTTTCCGTAATGCTCCAGCTGTGTATTCTAGCACAGAAATTCCAAAACTCCGGTCGCAGCTTTAATTTCCTCTACCTCCCTTTCCCTTTTTGCATATTTAGAATTCCCACCAGAGAAAGTACAGCAGACGTGAAAGAAAACTCAATTCACTACCTTCATAAATTTATTGCCTTCGAAGCTTTCTGTGTGGAAAAATTAATGGTAATTTCAGGAGTAGTTTCCTTAAACCTCTCAGATCAAAGATGTAGGACGATTGAAGAAATGAAATACAGTTTTAGGATGTTTAATAAAAACCGTTTTATTTCCCAGCAGAATGCCAGAATGAGCTTTCCTTAATACATTTTCCCCAATCCAATACATTAATAGAAGAAAATCGATTTAACCGCAGCAGAAATATATCAAGCTAATTAAGTTGACAACTGGATATTTTAACGCCATAGCCGGATGTATCAATTCATTGGCAATATGTCTGTTTCTGTCAGTGGTGCTCACATACATTTTAAATCTGTTTCTCAACGGATTTATGCGATTATATTAAGTTAAACTGTTGTTGGGGTGTTTGTTGCGTTTGCATATTAATGTTTCGAATATAGCGTTTACTGCTTAATAAGAAGCATTGTTAAACAATGAAAATCATATTATATTAATATCTATGACTTCAGGTTATCTTCTATTTTACTGGCACGTTGTTTACTACTAGTAGTAAAGAGAGAGGCACCACTTTCATGCGTTACTGAGTTTCTGAATGGCCGGAGGTGCTTGCGGATGAAGAGGCTATACGAGGGTCGTTCAAGTCAATCCTGGACATTTCTTTTTTTCTCAGGTTTAAATGGACGCCAGGGCTGGAGGTTTTGTATAGTGGCCGCGCTTAAAGTATCCCCAAGCGCCTCGCTTTGTACGGAAAAACTTTGTTTTTTGTTGTAATTTAAGTCCTCCAACGTTAAGTACTATCGGATGATAAATGGAATGGGTGAAATGATGCTCAGATGAGCCCAGGATCCATAGAGCATAGAGTTACCGCACATTCGTCTTTCAGGATAAGGGAGAACCTCGGAAAAAACTTTATCCAGGTAACTCACCATGACCGAGATTCGAACTCGAGACCTCTTGAACGTGAGGCAGACACGCTACCATCTACGCTAGCGAAGCGGGCACGGAAAAAGTGTTCTTCCCCCTAACCACAATGTCATAAACATCTTGGGATACACCTACCTGGCGAGAGAGGTGAATAATGTTAGGCACGTGTTTACAGCTGAGAGTACCCAGTGTTGTTGTCGTTTAAAATAACGATTATAAGCAAATAATAATAATAATAATAATAATAATAATAATAATAATAATAATAATAATAATAATAATAATAATAATAATAATAATAATAATAATAATAATAATAATAATAATAATAATAATAATAATAATAATAATAATAATAATAATAATAATAATAATAATAATAATAATAATAATAATAATAATAATAATAATAATAATAATAATAATAATAATAATAATAATAATAATAATAATAATAATAATAATAATAATAATAATAATAATAATAATAATAATAATAATAATAATAATAATAATAATAATAATAATAATAATAATAATAATAATAATAATAATAATAATAATAATAATAATAACAATAACAACAACAATAATAACAATAACAACAACAATAATAACAATAACAACAACAATAATAACAATAACAACAACAATAATAACAATAACAACAATAATAATAATAATAATAATAATAATAATAATAATAATAATAATAATAATAATAATAATAATAATAATAATAATAATAATAATAATAATAATAATAATAATAATAATAATAATAATAATAATAATAATAATAATAATAATAATAATAATAATAATAATAATAATAATAATAATAATAATAATAATAATAATAATAATAATAATAATAATAACAATAACAACAACAATAATAACAATAACAACAACAATAATAACAATAACAACAACAATAATAACAATAACAACAACAATAATAACAATAACAACAACAATAATAACAATAACAACAACAATAATAACAATAACAACAACAATAATAACAATAACAACAACAATAATAACAATAACAACAACAATAATAATAATAATAATAATAATAATAATAATAATAATAATAATAATAATAATAATAATAATAATAATAATAATAATAATAATAATAATAATAATAATAATAATAATAATAATAATAATAATAATAATAATAATAATAATAATAATAATAATAATAATAATAATAATAATAATAATAATAATAATAATAATAATAATAATAATAATAATAATAATAATAATAATAATAATAATAATAATAATAATAATAATAATAATAATAATAATAATAATAATAATAATAATAATAATAATAATAATAATAATAATAATAATAATAATAATAATAATAATAATAATAATAATAATAATAATAATAATAATAATAATAATAATAATAATAATAATAATAATAATAATAATAATAATAATAATAATAATAATAATAATAATAATAATAATAATAATAATAATAATAATAATAATAATAATAATAATAATAATAATAATAATAATAATAATAATAATAATAATAATAATAATAATAATAATAATAATAATAATAATAATAATAATAATAATAATAATAATAATAATAATAATAATAATAATAATAATAATAATAATAATAATAATAATAATAATAATAATAATAATAATAAATGGTTAATACATCATGTTATAACCCTTTATAACATAACTGAAAAGATATATATTACCTATGCTGTTATGGTGCAATACTTATATTACCTACAAGAACTAAATGTGTATTATTAGCATAATATCCAAGGAAAGCTTAGTAAAACATCATTACAATTTTATAAGGATTCAATTGCATCAGTGTGCATGAATTTGCGAGGGATATTTACTTGAAAATTAGAGAAGCACTTTGGATATTCTGGTAGTGAATAATAATTTATAAACAAAGATTATACGTTATAGTTTTGTTTATTGCAATCGTGAGCCATTTTATCCTAAAACATTTTCCTTTAATCTATGGCAGCTACATGTGGTGAGTTTCAGTTGGTTTAACAAAGCAGTAAATATTTTAAAAGTAAACAAACGAAATAAGGAATTAAAGAAAAGCTAGTAAGGAAACTCTATTACCCTTTTTAAATGTTGGAACCTTTTTACAAGGATGTCTGCTAATTTTACAAGTTTAAATAAAGTTAAGCAGTGTAATGTTTTGGGTGGGAGGGCTTATGTTCAACACATTTTAAATAAATAATCACGAACATTCCGCATAGTAATTAAATGTCATAAACGCTTTAGAACTCGAGGGAGGTTAGAATACTGTTAGGTATATATTACAAGTATGAATGGAAATCCATGTTAGCATACACATGAAAAATATTGCAACTGTGCCTTAACCTGATGAAAGTTTTGAGGAGGACCACCCCATATGTTTAATGGTGGAAGACCTTTATAGTTTCTTCTACATGTCAGGAGGTGTGGTCAGAAGTGAAAGCTTTGACGTCACTTGGGATGGAATGAACGCGGCTAGACAGTGGCCCCAGTGTCCTTTTACTGTAGATGGTGCTCATTTAGCGTGCTTCTGGATAGACCATTATTCAAGATGGTGGACAACAGTGTGAACATTCACATAGAAGAGCGTGTGGTGATGAAGTTTTTAGTGAACTTGGGTACTGAACCTGCTGAAATTTCCAGAAGACTGCAGGTTCAGTGCGGTAGTAAGACTTAGTCGCAGTAAGACATTCGAAGGTAATAATTAACAATAACGAATATACACACGGAAGTAGATATTTACAGGAGTTATACTTTGAAGTCACAGAGGAACGTATTTAAATTTTAAATAAATATAACGTATGATGATATTACCCACTTTGGTTGTACTTTCGTTGTACTTGGACCGTAACGTATCTACGTGCGTACGGTATTTATATACAAGAGTTGTTAAAGAAATCCAGGCCATTTTTTTTTCAGGTTTAACTGGACGCCTAGGCTGGAGATTTTGTGTGCAGTAGACAATGGCCCTAGTGTCCTTTTACTATAGATGGCGTTCATTTCCCGTGCTTCTGGAATAGACCATTATTCAAGATGGCGGACAACAGTGTGAACGTCCATATGGACGTGCGTACAAAACCTGCTGAAATTTACAGAAGACTGCAGGCTCAGAACTGTGATGAGACACTCAGTCGCAGTAAGGCATTTGAATGGTGTAAGTGCTGCAAAGATAGCCGTATCTCGATCACTGACGATCCTGGTCGTGATGGATCACAGCGTGCACTTACTTTTCGGAAAGACAAATGATCATGAATTATTGTGACTGTTCCTAATGACAGATCACGCACGCTTGCAACTTTACGACAGGTTATACGACGATTGTTCCAGGATCAGCTGCTCCACGCACTAAATGTTCTCAGAAATGACTACCATGGGCCATGATTAACCATTAGCACACACCTTCCTTGTGCACGATATTTCCGATTGTTATCGAGCCATTCAAGAAAAATGTTTTCATTGATGTAGACTGAATCGCTCATGGCCACTACTGCTTTTCTATTCAAACCCTTTTCCTTGGTTTAGAAAGACCGTCAGGTTTCCTGAGAAAGAGATCATTGGTTCTCCTCATAAATCCTATGAATCAAACTTCACTAGCAGATTTTGACTGTGCTGCATGGTTGAGTTACTTTCTTAGTTGTAGCACATACAAATGCTACCCTTCGTATTTGCTCCGCTTTATATCCAAAGCCTCTTCCTGCCAAGCATTTTAACCTGGAAACTAAATCTTTCTCCTCCTCCAAACTGAACCCTGAAGGATGACCAACTGATTTGTACACTACTCCTCCTAATGCTTCTTGACTTTGATGTGCTTGAACACGATCTTTGAGTGTAGAGTAAGGCACTCTGAAAAGGCCTGCTGCTCCTCTCATACGTATATCGCCATTTAATACGCTCCTATCGGCACAGGCTTCCTTCGTTTATACGTGCGTACAATCTGAAACGATCAAGCAAATTCAGGAATACTCTATATGAAATAATTAGATTAAAAGAATACAAAAACTATATTGCAACTGCGCGAGAATAACCCCTTTTTGCTTCGGCGGAATGGCCCCAAATGTTGAACTTTTGAAATTTTACGCCATGTGAGAGCTATGAAAAAACGCACCATCTGCTATGCATAAATGTAACACAAAGTATAACCTACACTGACACTGGTTTTTAATCCAAAATATCTCTATCTGCAGATACTAGACCCTAAGTTAAAAAAGGTATTTCTTATTCAAGGCAAATAACGCAACATAAATTACTTACCTTGTGACCTTCTGCTGTTGATACTGTTCAAAGAACAGCCTAAAACCCCAAGCAAATTTATACAAACGTCGCACAAACACCAAGCCTGACAATGAACTGGCAGGGAAGTCATTGCTGTCCATGCTTGTTGCGCAGTAAACCGTTTCCTTATTTCGGGCGGAACAGCCCCGTGAGAGGAAAAGCCCCGTCCTACCCTAGTACTGCACTTAGTAAGAGTGACTGTGTATGCATCAAAATATTGCTCAACTTAGTAGGATTAGAGTATACTCTTCTTCAAGAGCCCAGATGATACTAATTTAACTTTACCACCAACAATCTAAAATGAAAACACTTCAAAAATATATGTCATGGTCGAAACGAGTTAAACATTTTTACAGAGTGCGATCTCCTAAAATTTTAAAATGGATTTTTAAACATCAGCAACAACCATGGTATTTTTTATAAACGTTCTAGAAATTAAAATTGGAGGACATTCGTTGACGTCAGTGACAGGTGTTCATGTGATGTGGTACAACGGTCACTGAAAGGACAGTCTTTCTTATTTTAGGGAAAATATTTAGAAATAATTCCAACAAAATAATACACAATTAAACTCTGTGCACAAATTTAATGTTATGGTAGGCAGCGTAGTCCTGGTCTAGAAAGGGAACTTTACGACTAAGGGTGCCAAAATGCTGACTACATCTCCTCCCCTTATCGGTTGGTTGATCACCCACCTCTACCTTGCGTTTGTGGGCGTGAGGCCGGCAGTCGGTTTGGCAGGCTCAGGCCCACTTTTGGTCGCTACGTCATTGCCTACTTTATAAGTGTAAATCCAGAGTCAAGAGCCAGTGAAACACAACTTGTAAAAGACACTGGAAACTTGAATATGAAAGCTACAATTTCTGAATACAATGGTGGATTTAGCTCCAACACATTACACATTTGTAATTCCACTCATGTAACAGAATAACTATAGCTCTATATTAGCGTAATTTCAAGCTTTACCCTCTGCTCCAAATTACCCATTACGTATTTTAATAACATACATAAGCTTGCGAAACTGTGGATAGTTTCATGAAGATATTTCTTTTATGCATTGTTTAAATATTAACTAAAACTTTTGATTGATAAATTGTGAAATGAATAAAGAAATAGCATTTGTGTAAGCGAACACTACAAAGGGGCACTTAAGCCAAGTTGACGCTTATTACTGGACACCGCTCTGACATATAAAAGAAAACTGAGAATATTCCATGTTTTATGGAATGGCGGAATAGAGACTGGAGTGGGTGTGAACATTTAATTGCTTGTAGCGTGAATGTGGGAAGACAATTTACTTCGGATGAGTAGGCTGCTCTGTAATACATTCCAAACGAGGCGTGTTAACAACGGAAGGCACTGCTCCCCTGGGCTGTAAATTAAAGTCGCAGTGCGTTATAAGCCCCATAAATTTTACAAATTCCGCTGCAAACGGCTAATTAAACTCCACTGTATTATATTACTATAATACCAGTGCGACATGAGAAGTGTGCGTCACTTTATACATTTGGGAGCATAACAGCTCTCTAACGTTTCCAGTTCTGGTATACTTAGACTACTCTATCATTTTAAGGTGAAAATATGAATTTAAAATTGCATAAGCATGAATGTAAATATATTTATATCTGAGACAAATAGTTTTTGGGATTAGGATAAGTCAGATGTGGGTGGTGACAACACTACTGTCTGCCGAGCGCAAGAGAAGCTAGAGGAATGTGTAGCGTATCACCTTTGCTGGCCTCACGGTGTTTATGCTCCCAAGTGTTGTCACATAACTCACCCATACATAATATCTATCACTGCAGTTAGTGATAGGGGCATTAGATCTGACAACATGGGTGACCCATATGTACTCTCATACACTTATTTCGTAGAAACAGATCCACTACCAGAGCAAACAAACAGTTCAAAACCATCTCCCCTTCATTTCACTCTTACCTTCTTGTGGTGGGTAGACAGTACCTGCTGCAGCGCAACACCGCACTAGGCCATTGCAGATTCTTGGTGACTTACGTGACGTAAGTAACAAGGGGAGACCCAAAGGGCAATCAAATCCATAACATGCTTGGCCCTATCAGAAGAGATCCCGTAGCTATTCTAGATAGCATATTCCCAACGAACTGAGAGAACCACAAGAAACTCAAAACTTTGGCTCGACGGGAAACGAACCTGCGATATTCTGAATGTGAACCTCACATATTACCTTATGGTCATCTTACTTGCTACTGAAAAATCTACGTATTTATTATAACTGATTATTAGGGCTAGGATTTCAATGACTTTGCATCTTTTTTTGGTAAGGCTAAATTAAAAGTGGGTTACATATAAATGTGTTCCATAGTAAAATGCGTTAATTTAATCATATTTGTTAGGGCATTTTTTTACATTTTTTGTGAATGTTTGTGGGATATAGCAATTTTTTTAGGTTTTTATTGCATTTTGGGCATTTTAATACTATTGGGTATTTTTTGTTATTATTAAGCATGTTAAAATATACATTAGATACAATTTACTTTTTTATGTTTTCAAGAGCGAAGCTTTACATTTAATTATTTAGCAAACTCTTTTACTTTGCCCCAAATAGTACTAGAGGTAAAATTACCTTGAGTTCCAGGAAACGGGACAAAGACTACATTCCTCTCTATCTAAGGACCACTAATGGACTTGCGCAATACAAACTGTTTCACTTACTTCACAAATAGCAGGTGGCTGCATTCCTAAGCACAAGTATCAGGTGGCTGCATTCGTAAGCAGAAGGGTCAAAGCTCATTGTGTCTGCAAATCTTTTCTAAACAGCAGTGCAGAGAGGTGTGTTTTAAACAGTGTAAAGAACTGTGGTGTGAAGTTGACAAATCATCATGCCTAAACTAAAGCAAAACATTGCAAATAAATTAAATAATTTTGTTAGACTTTATGGTGAAAAAGTTTTCTCCACAGATGGGAATATACTTTTCTGCAAGTTATGTGAAGTACGAGTGGCAGCTGAAAAGAAGTTTACTCTAGACCACCATGTGAAGAGAGAAAAACACATTCGAGGACTACGGCTGTTTGAAGCCAAAAGAACAACACACCCAAATTTGTGTAAACCTGGTGTAGCTTGATATTCTTCAGGTTCACCTTTCTTTGAAGAACTCTGTGAAGCATTCATTTGTGCTGATATTCCTTTGAACAAACTGAATAATCCAAAGCTACGCACTTTTCTAGAAAAGCATATTGGAAAGCCTGTACCAGACACTTCAACATTAAGGAAGAATTACGTGAGTAAATGCTACCAGAAAACAATACAGAAAATCAGGCAAAAAGTGTCAGGGGAAAAATTGGGTAAGCATAGATCAATGTACAGACTCGCTAGGCCGTTATGCGGCAAATGTTTTTGTGGGCACAATGGCAGGGGATGGTCCAGGAGAACAATTCCTAATAAATTTGAATAGTTGGAAAAAGTTAAATTTCAACAATTAGCAAAGTGTTTGACAGGTCTTTGGATTTAATATACCCCAATTTCATTCAACATGACAACGCACTCCTGTTGTTGACCGATGTTGCATCATATATGGTAAAAGCTGCTAATTCTCTTCAAGCTTTTTACTTTAAAATGGTGCATGTAACATGCCTAGTACATGCCTTACACCGAATTGCGGAGGAATTGCGTACTCAGTTTCCTGAAGTTGATCGTCTAATAGGATGCATCAAGAAGGTCTTCTTAAAGGCACCTTCATGAGTTGCAACATTCAAGTCCGAGGCTCCTGAAGATCCTTTGCCTCCTTCACCAGTTGTGACCAGATGGGAAGCCTGGATAGAAGCATGCAACTACTACTGCGAGAACACCGAAGTAGTGAAAAGAATCACTGACATGTTTGATAGCAGTGATGCGACCTCCACCAAACTCGTGCAGGAACTTCTTTCAGACATTGAACTTGCAGGGAAACTTTTGTATATAAAGTCAAATTTTGAATTCCTACCTGGTGCTATTACGTGCTTAGACAAGTCAGGAGTTAAGTTAGTGGAACAAAGAGACTTGGTAAAACAAAGTGGCAAGTGACTTATAAAATGTATTCGGGAAAGTGGGGAAGGATGTAGCGAAAAAATTAATGCTCGTTTTGAACAGAAATAAAGGCTTTGCTACATTGTCTTCAATTGCAGATGTTCTGTCGGGTGAGAAATTTTTTCTGGTAGATTTACCAAGTGACTTAAAAGCAAGTGACTTAATTTACTTTAAGTATGCTCCTCTCGTCTCAGTGCAAGTGGAAAGGAGCTTCTCTATGTACAAAGCATTGTTGGAAGATAATCGGCAGTCATTTTGCTTTGAAAATCTACAGATGATATTTATTGTGCATTGTAATTCAGGACTCATGAAATGACCGCTAACATATGTGATAATAAAATAAAATAGAAAACCTTAAATAGTTGTATATCTGTATAAATGTTAAAAATAAACTTGTTCTTTGATATTTTATATTATATTCTTCTGAGGTTATCTTCCAAAAAACATAAATATTTGCAATTTAAAGGACATTTTTTATATTTATAGGGAATTTTGAGACTTTTAGGGCATTGCTGCATTTTTAAGTATTTTTGGGGCATTAAAATCCTAGCCCTACTGATTATATATGGTTTTACCATATATAGTCAGTTAGGAGACAGAAGAACATCTTTTGATATTCATTTTTTATACATTCACAGAGAACCTAATAGGACGCTTTATCTACTGCACATTAGTGCCACTGCAAAATCTTAATCACTCCTTGTAAATGGGTAAACTAGTTTCAGTAAAACGCGTGAACACATTTCGAAAAATAAAATCTCTGATCCATTTTGTATTTATCTGAAATCGACACAGATTAAGAATAATTAATAAGTTCTAAAATGTGCTAAAATTTTGTGTACGACATTTTAAGAAACTATTGCTTCTTCCATAGAAGAAAATATCAAATGGAAACCTATATGCTACATAATATCTACATAACATTTGGCTAATTTATATTCATATTTTAAAATGACATTTTGGAGGCTTCTTGAAAATAACGGTTATCAATGGTGATCCAAAGTGATGCTTTAGGGCAAATTATATTTATAATTTCCCTTTGTTTTAACGACTGCTGCATTTGACTTTTCATAAATGTGTACCTACCTCTTCCCTCAGATTTTAAGGGTATCGCGGATTCATTGCTGGCTGGGCAGCAAATCGCCTTGATAAATTCCCATGAATTTTCCACCACCAATCGCAGTATAACTATTTCATCTCATGTTTGCAACAGGATCATTCTTTCCCCGGTATATCACTAGGGGATCTCACATCCGAGATACACCGTTTGTGGCGACTTACTATCGTAAGTACTTGAGTCCCAGGATTCATCATTTAACTCTAATTATTTTAGTTAATTGATGGAAATTAATCATTTCTTCATACTAGCAGTATAAAGGCTATGGTTTGTGAAAAATAGAGTCAACCTGGTAGCTCAATGGGTTAGAGCGACTGCATGGAAACCAGGAGATCCGTGGTTCAAATCCTGGCCGTGGCGTAGAATTGCTCGTGATGACTCTATCAAAAACCTTAGCCTTTATATGGCTAGTGTGAAGAAAGGATTAATTTCCATCAATTTACTAAAATAATAAGAGTTAAAAGATGAAGCCTGGGACTCAAGTACTTACGATAGTAAGTCGCCACAAACGGTGTATCTCGAATGCGAGAGACTTTAGTGATGTACCGGGGAAATACACGAGTCAAATGGAGAATTTAATGTTATGACTAGCCTTTATACTGCTAGTATGAAGAAATGGTTAATTTCTAACAATTAACTAAAAGGATCGTTCTACTATAGTATGTAGTTTGTAGAGTTCACGCCCTCTATGATTGGTAGCGCATGACGCAGGTTGAGTGTTCAATTGTAAATTGCCTTTCTGACTCAGGCTGCAGTAGGTTTGAAAAAAAAACATCCAAAGAGGCACAATGGACCCAAATATGTCCTACTTCCTCACTTCTTCATGACAAAATTCGTGGACTGTAAAATATACAAAAATGGACTGCAGATCGGCGTTGAATTACTAACGAGTATCGATATGTTGCGAAAATGCAGTGAAAACTGCACACTAGAAACGAAAAAGTGTTGAACCATAGTATGCACTGGTACCAAGTGTTCATAAGTAAGTTAATAAGTATACCAAAATTTGAGTATTACCGTAAAAGTAGCCTAAGGACCGAAAAACCTACTTCAAATATTTCGCATATGCTTCCTAAAGTTCCTGCAGGATATTATTATAAAATTAACTGTTACTAAATCACAATTTCCACTTTTAAATTAAGAACAAGTGTGGCGCTTGCTATTATGGAAAGCTGTTGTACGCAATGTCAACCTTAGCTCCGATAGAATTTAACATTGAAAACAGAACTACAGGTCCCATCAACTATTATGCATGCATTAATTCAAATTCTAGCTCTCAAGTGTAATTTTAAGTCATTAGGAATACACACACACACACACACACACACACACACACACACACACACACACACACACACACACACACACACACACAGATATATATACATATATATTTCTTTTCCTAACTACCGTTTTTTGTTGTTTCCGTTTGATTAGTGCTTGTTTTGTGTACCTTTTACATACATACACTTTATACATAGACCCATTCCCAGGTGGGACTCGAACTCGCGAACGTCTACGCGACGTAATACCAGAGATACGCTTTATCGAGCATGGCTATGAGGGCCTGCCGACATAAAACTTTCATTTTCAGCTAAATTACCATATTATCTGTTTGCTTTCTCTAATGACGAAATGGCATTACGGTAATTGCTTGATTCAATGAGGTTCGGTCGACAGACAAGATGAAATCACTTTTTATAAAAGGAATTGCAGTTTGTTCATGCAAGACTCGGCCCATCACCAGTGCCCCAAGAAATAATTTAGAATATGAGATTAATATTGTTGACATTGTATTTGTTGTTATTTAAGAACCTGTATCTAGAAGTATGTAGTATCAAACCACTTCGTATGGTAATTTATTTGAAGGCCTGAAATGGAAATGCATTTTTAATGCAATTTTGACTTAAGGGACATAACGTAAAAGTAAGGGGAAGCAATCAACGTCACAGCAATATAGACAACCTAACGAAAGGTGCCACGGGCACAAATTTTGTCTTCTTTTACTTTTTCTACGGTACACATACAGAAGATCTCTTTATTTCAATTTCAATTTCAATTAACATTACATATTTTCATACCGACTGTATCTAAAAAAAAAATTTTAGGAACGGATTCCATGGCATGTGTGTGCATATATGTGAGTTTGTCGTGTTTATGTATGAGCAGCACAACTCAAAAGGTCAGTTGAATACAAACGTTTGTATTCAGCGTCTTCCAAGAATGCAAAACAAAGCATTTCCGCAAAATTCCCACCTGAAACAGTTCATCAGTTGTAGAAATAGTTAAAATACTTTGTTTTCCCAAAACAGATCTAACGATTTTCATTAAAATACTATGACTTTAATAATAATTTAATTACAAACCCTTTATGCTGCATACCGTATTAAAGCGTGTCAAAATTATTTGTAGCCTGCAACCACATATGGTAGTGCAGCGTAGTAAAGCTGTATTTGTCTTCGGGTGCCCTCTTACGACATGCATCTTAACTTCCTTGAAGGTTATGGTTGATTTCCGTGTGTGGAAAACTGGAAAGCACTTGGGTACATTGCCATCAGTTCTTCGTTGTGTCAAGACTAAAAGTAAGCAGTCGCATTTCCGGCTTCATTGTCACTTTGCTAGGCAGTAATTCTGTAATTATGGCCGTGAAATGTCACGTAGGGCGTTCGAGGTGTAAGCAGTATGTGCGTAAATTAATATGGACTGCAGACAAAGGATACAATCCTTTATTTAGAAAAATTACGAACGAAAGTACTATCCGAAGCTTCATGGTTGTCGGCTAAGCGTGAGACTGTGATATGGTAGAGCATTAGCACCAGTGTAGCGGTGATTTTGACGTTAGCAATTCTTTGGTTCCGCGAAACCTTCCACTCGTCAAATGGTCATTTCTACACAGAAACTGAAACGTTTACGTTCCCTTTAGGTATGTGCAACGATGTAAAAGACTTGACAAACTGAATGCTTAGTCTTTCTCTACACAACAAATTTTGCATTTTATTGCATCGGAGACAAATAAATACCCAAAGATCCTCAGCTGAATAAACAAGTTAGATAGGAAGGCACAAATGAGAGGGAAATTAGGTCATTTTTGGGTTTTTGTCTGGATGGAAGACGCAGATCTGTCCGAAACTAAAGGAAAGTTTACAGACAATTTTTGTAACTGTGCCTTATAAAGCAGGCAATTACAGTTCTGAAAATACCGTCCTCGGCAGAAGTTAAATCAAAATGGAGAGACGAGAATTTTATTTATATAAAATTTGACCCACACTAAAAAGCGTAAAGAAACATCAAATGCATTATTATTCGGGCTGTAATCCTGATGTGACAATGACAAGATTCAAAGGAATGTGCCATTTGAAGCAATATATGCCCAAGAAATCTACAAAATAGGGAATTAAAGCATGAGATATTGCAGCCAGGAAAGATCTAGACTGTAAGGTGTACCCTTGGAAAAAAAGAAAAAGAAGTGTTAGCTTGTTCTAGGGGAACCCGTTGTATTGGATATGTCCAAACACTACTCAGAAGTGTGGCATCATATTTATTTTTACAGACTTTTTAGCTCCACAATACTAATTAAAATTTAGTTTATAAAAAGGCATGCTTGTGTTACAACACGAACGGCATACCTAAACTTCTAAAACTGAAGAGAAGTGCATCTTGTAAACTTTAAAACAAGGAGATAACTACAACTGTTTTGATTTAAAATTGAGACGTTTTGCTACTCTCCATAAATTCAGATCCAAGAACAGACTGTGAGGTGGTAAGAAAAAGCGGTAGAGAAAAAGAGAAAGTGAACAATCCATAACATTGCCCTGTCATAAATTAGCTTCATGGTACACGGGGTGCTGACCTGGTGGATCAACGAAGGCAATGCTATGGGTGGGAAGGCAAACAAAAAATGGTGAAAATATCACTTTTTCTTTGTTGCAAATGTGTCATAATTTTTTACCTGAACAGCAGATTTGTTAGAACAGCGCATGGAAACCGACTGCAGCAACAAAGAAAAAATCATGTAAATTAGTTGATCGGAAACTTCACATCACTCAAACCTACGTGATAGCAGAGGATCGTACCTAATGCTGTAACATTCCCTGCATTGCTTCAAAAATTTATAAAGATTCAGGGTCGAGTAAAAACGTGCGCTCTGAGCTCGTGGAGCTCAGTCAGGGCGTGACATTCATAGTACAAACGTCAGCAATACGAGTTTCCGTTATGCCGAACAAGGTTTTTGTCCACTATCACCAAAAAGAGAGGTATGCGTTAAACGTGTTAGCAGAAATTAACAAATTATTATGTGTAAGCAGTGAAAATATCCTAAAATATTTGTGTATAATCATTCTCCAAAATTAGAGAGTTCCGAGGCGGTAGAAGAGGGCTACTAATTAATATCACAAATAAAAATCATGGAGAGTACTAAATCAGTTCCTAAACATAAAAATAAATATAATTTTTAATTTAGAAACATAATCATTCAGTTGTAACTAGATCCAAATAAGTTTATTATTTGGTCATTTCTACGTGGACTGCTCAATAAAGAATGATCATAACTTTTTACGGTCATAATTTTTCGCACTAATATTCAAACTTTTCATATTCGATTAGCTTAATGTGAAACAAACACGCCGTAGTAGTTTCATTGTTGGTACTCCTGGTTCCCACCTGTGAGAACCAGGCAAGTTCAGACATGTTCAGTATCGCCTACCGCTGTAATGTAGGTAACATGCAGTTAAAGTTGATGTTAGAGGAAGATCTGGAGTTCTTTCAAACGTAATCACTGCTAATGAAACTTGGCTACATCATTTTGATCCTGAGAGCAAACAGCAAAGCTCAGTTTTGAAATCTCCTTCATTACCAACCCCTAAAAAAGCAAAAGTGGTTGCTTCTGCTGGGAAAGCTATGATCATTTCATTCTTTGATATTCATGGAATGGTTTATCAGCATATATCTGCACACACATCAGTAACTAGACAATACTACAGGGATGTCCTGAAAACATTGGAAGTCCATATCAGGTGCAAAAGATCACATTTCTGAGAAGCAGGCTGGATGCTGCATCACGATAATGCGCGGCCGCATATTGCTAATATATCTTGCAAAAATCAACGTGAAGTGCATCCCTCACCTTCCCTATAGTCCGCATTTAGCCTTATGTGACTTTTTTCTATTTCCTAACTTGAAGAAACGCTCCGTGGCAGACATTATCCATCATCAGAATCAGTAGTGAAGGCAGCGGAGGTGATTTTGAAGGATCTCTCATAAAATGGTTTCCAGCTTGTCTTTGAAGACTGGTGGAAACTCTGGGACAAGTGCATCGTATTCAGAGGAGACTATTTTGAGAATGACCATCAAAGCTATTAGGATGAGTACAGGTACGCTGTCAAAAAAAATTGTAATCATTCTTTATTGAACAGCCCTTGAAATAGGTCATTTCTGCATTCAAGCTCAGGCTCTGTGGATTTAAATTTAAAAGCCTACAAAAGCAGTGGCCTGGCTGGAGGAAAACTTCTGAGTACCCGCGTAGGGGTAAATGGTTAAAACTACTGTGTGAATTTTCTGAAAATGATCATTCGACGTGACTTATGGAGAAATATAAGAGACAGAGGAAACCTTAGGATATAAATATAATAAAATAACTGTAGATCTAGTTAAGGCACACATTATAGTCAATCTTGTTGTTCTGTTATGTAGTTAATCCTTTATTGTTATTTTCAATATGTCGACACTTATACTTTTCTCAAAGGGACATGCAAATATAACCTAAGTTATTTCAAAACCATCAAGTAGATATCAACTCTAAGGAATTTCACTATCGCTTAAGACTACTGTATTCTACTATGCCTATATAGTTTGTTGGATAATGGGCAGAGAATTTCACGTGAACAAAATTCTTTTATCTTTTATCTTGAGAATGGAAACATGGTCTGAATTGAAGGGCAACTTGTTAATATAAACTTCAAAACGAAGAGCTCCTAGAGAAAACTTTGAGTGATGCACATTTTATTTATTATTTCAGAAAACCATATTCGTGTTACGATGAAAGAAAACTTTGCTATTTATAATGCTATAGTTGACATAGCGATGTGTAGTTAGCAGTTTCAGAAAATTACAGAGTTAGTGTGGCATATCTTTCGATTTTAGCTTAAATTTCGAAAAGGGAAATAATGTGAACTACTAATGTTACAGTCAGAGTTGCTGGGTAAGCCTTCACTGGAATTTGCTTTTACTGTACGAACTGCACTTAATGCAAAATCAGTAAATTGCCTGTGAACGTGTACCATAACCGATAACTCAGAACGCATCATGGGCATATTTATGGAAGTGTAACATACGCACATTGCATATGATGAATAAGTGTGACGTTCTCGGTCACCCACCGAGAGAATTGACTCCCTGATAACGTATAAGGCTCGCACCGGAAAGCCCAGTTTCCATTTCAGGTGATAGCCCACGCTCATCAAGGGTTTTTCGTCGTTTCCCTCGGTCAGTAGGCAAATGCGAGGATGGTTCCTCTCTTAAAACCACTATCCTGTCCATCAATTCCTTCTGCAATATCTTTGTCAGTCGTGAAAGACCAGTCGACGGTATTTGGAGTGTTACGGCTGGGCGATGAATGTGAATTCGTCGAGGATTCTCCCTGACGTCGATCTGACTTCTCACAAGTCCCCGTTGGGTGTTCACTGAGCAGATCCTTGGTAGGAGCTCCTTCAGGGGTTCATTGGCAATTTGGGGCTTTTGAGTGGTGGTGAATGCGTTCAATTTGGAAAAGTTCAGAGTCCCTTTCACTCTTGTATACATCGTCTCGATTGCCCTTGGGATCTTTCTCTCTCTCTTTGTCTCTCTCTCTCTCTCTCTCTCTCTCTCTCTCTCTCTCTCTCTCTCTCTCTCTCTCTCTCTCTCTCTCTCTCTCTCTCAGCCCCTTGGAATGGGGAGCGCGAGACAGTGTTCGAAGCACACTGACAGGCCTTGGAGTTTTGTGTACATAAAATTGCGCCTTTGGTTAATCATTTCTTAGCAACTAGTTCTTTTGCAGCAACCCTTTCAATTCGTTAACTGTTCATGTGTTTAGCTGTGAATGTATAACTAAAACTTGCTGCCACTTCTTGAATATCTTCTTTGCTTTGTAGAAGATTGTGTTTTATTGGAATATTCTTTGCGAAATAAGTATAAAATACATTCTATTTCAATCAAAATCAATACAGACATTTTGATGAAGTCCAAAATAACAAAATTTCGTTCAATTTAAAGCATGGTCTTCGCCTCCCATGTTTAGAAGGTACTCAATTTAAACGAAATTTGGTACTTTAAATATTAGTTCTTAGTTATTCCGTTGACACACACACACACACGCACACACGCGCGCGCGCGTGTCAACGGAATAACTAAGAACTAATATTTAAAGTACCAAATTTCGTTTATATATGTGTGTGTATATGTGTGTGTGTGTGTGTGTGTGTGTGTGTGTGTGTGTGTGTGTGTGTGTGTGTGTGTGTGTGTGTGTGTGTGTGTGTGTGTGTGTGTGTGTGTGTGTGTGTGTGTGTGTGTTTGGTTTTATTGCAGCTTTAAAAAGCAGTTAGCTAATGAGAAAATGTACACCCAAGCGCTAGGCTTTCAATTAACTGAAAAACGCACGAACTTAGGCTATAAACCAATTCAAAATTCGTTTCACGTTTATTGCGCGCAACAGCTGTTAGCTGCTTGCAGATTTTTCATTTATTTATGTAGTTATTTACTTTTTTATTTGTTTAATGCCTTTAATGGAGGTCATATCAGACAGTTAATGACATGGGCCAAATGATGCTCAAATGAGTCCAGGGTTCATAGAGTAGTTACCAGTATTCAACTTTCAAGGTAAGGGAAAATTCTAGAAAAAAATACTTTATTCAAATAACACGAGATTAGTACTCGTGACTCTTGAATGTGAGACAGAACTGCTACCCCGACACTACAAAGACGGGAAAGGATCTCGGCTTGGCACATATCTACCCGCGTCAACAAGTGATGAAGTTTATTTAGGGAATGTAGGCTTTCACAACTCCAGTGCCAATATAATTGTATGTTATCCCAGGGATATGTTGTGATCTGCTGGAGATCGATGTTCCAGGCGTTTCATCCACAACTTCGTTGTGCTTCTTCAATGGCGTGGTCCAAATCTCCTGCCCCCCCTGGAGATTTTGGCGAGTAGCATGAAGATTAGTAGAGTTCACCAAAGATTAGACAGGGAAAGAAAATCGAATGCTGCCATGCAGTGATGGGACCGGTTGATAAAAAGATTAATATTAATGTTTCTGCTTTTTTTTCCTCAAACTTGTCAAGTTTGCTGTTTTATAACTCCGCCAGGTTTGCTTGGCTAAAATATTGTCAAGCTAGAAATTAATTGTTCCTTCACGTTTGCCGTGTGTAGCAAAAATTACGGAAGGTAGATTCATATTTAAAAATGCATTGCCATGGATTTGAATCACGGATCTTGTGATCTCCTTCGGTTGCTCTAACCATTAAGCTAACATGGCAAGTTTCAGCACGACATTAAATTCTCCAAATTACTAGAAAAACTAGTTGTATACAATTTACCTCTTATTATTACATAATAATTATGGGAGTGATATTTAGCTTATCGAAATCATAAATTCAACATTTTTATTTTTACATTTAGCATTTTATAGCATTTATATATATATATATATATATATATATATATATATATATATATATATATATATATATATATATTTGCAATTCAGATTTTATAGCATTTTGAAGAAAAAAACTGAATTTGAGTTAATTTTTTAAATTATGAATATTAACATTATTTATATGAGATTTAAAACAAATTTATGGAGAGTTATAAATGAAAGTGAGCTAAAAGTGCACAAAATGTCAATTTCTTTCACGTTAATATAGGTTAAAGCAATACAGAGAGATACAGAACAAGTTGGTACAGACTAAAGCATACTGCATAACACAAAAAAGATAAATGTATACTGATGTGAAACTAGCACAATAAAAAGAAAATGCACAAAATTAGCCTCGCATTTACTGATGTCACCTAAGCATAGAATGAATGAAGGTTGCGCGTAAAACCGAACAGAACAATGAAAATCGGAAGTTTGGCAACTGAGAACTCCAACTGGAATTAACATGTGTTTATCACTTCCTTAAAATTAGGATTGCTATTCGTTTTCAGAGACAAGGATTAAAATTTTCCGCTAAATGGGTTGTGCAAGTAGATTTATAACAGTCATTAGGCATCGTAAGAAGGTTTCTTTTGTAAAACAGCTGAACTCGCTTCAGTGCCTAACATACCTAATATGGTCAAAGGTGGCCTGCCGCAGTAGCGTAAATGGTAGCGTGTTTTACTCACGTTCAAGAGGTTCCGAGTTCAAATCTCGGTCAGGGTGAGTTATATGGATAAGTTTTTTCCGGGGTTTTCCCCTTATCCTTAAAGACAAATGTCAGGTATCTCTGAGCTCCATGGACCCCGGATTCATTTGAGCATCATTTCACCAATTTCATTCATCGTGCGATATGACTTAACGTTGGAGCACGTAAATTACAACAACAACAAAAACTGCAAAGGTGGAACAATAGGCTAATTTAGCGGTAAGATTTGTTTTCCACATTCCACAAGAGTGGTTACTTACTTTATAACTTCTAAACGTGTAAAGGTTCTGTAGATTCTTCAGTTAACGTTTCCAGAAGAAAAAGCACCGGGAAAAAATAATTACCTGGGAAAATCTTTGATTTCGCTTTTATGTCGCATTTTGAGTCACTTTCGCACTTCATTGCACTACATCGCATTTACGAAAATGCATCACCCCTAATTATGATATAAAATATTAAGATTAAACAATAAATTTCAATCTTAAATGCCACTAGATCTGATATTATAACGTGTAATTAAATAAGGTTCCATTAATGTACCTATTGGTGCTCTAAATTATTAGGCTAAAGTGTTTTCATGTTGTATGTTGCCATTAGGGTGTTCTACGATTTGAGATTTCCTAGTGGTTTACCAGGAATACTTCTACGATTTGAGATTTCCTAGTGGTTTGCCAGGAATACTGTAAGTTAATAGGAATAATGCCGTGCAGGTATATAATGCTATGGTAGCTCAGTGGCTAGATCGGACAGAGACTGGGAGATGAGTGGTTCAAATCCAGTTATGGCACTTAAGTCTCCTGCCTGACTGTATCTTTCTTGAACATTCGTTTCGCATTATGCGCTCACTCCTGAAAGTAAATGGATCGTACAGCAGTTGAACAGTTCTGCAGTTCTAAAGAACCTAGAACGGCTGGTGAGTGTCCGTTGTTTCTTTTAGAAGATAAATCTGGCACTCTAAGTTCTGGAGGAGTATTGTGAATTTACTGATTGAGGCGGCGGTGAAATTGTTGATTTTGATACTAATGCAGTGCAGGCAGAATGCCTATATCACTTATTCTTTTAAAAATGACACATGTTAATTAAAATCATCAAATTTAATCGTATACGAGGGGGGACAAAAGTAACCGGACTCCGAGGGCGCTGCCACTCGTACACGTAGTTCAGGGTTCTCACTCTAGATGGTGTTAGTAGAGACCTTCATGAAACAGCTGTGCAGACGGCGTCAGTGTAGAGCTAAACGTGCATGTGTGGTATTGTGTTTCTCTGACTTTTGGTGGGTTACCTCTGTGAAGTCGTTATGGAAACTTTAAAAGAACAAAGAGTGTGTGTAAAAGTTTGTTTCCTGCTTAAAAAAACTGCAACGAAGACACACCAAATGCTTTAGGAAGCTTTCCAGGAGGACGTTATGAGCCGCACACAAGTTTTCGAGTGGTTTGGGCGCTTTAAACGTGGTGAGATGTGTGTTGAAGACCAAGCTCGTTCTCGACGCCCTTCAACATCACAAAATGAAGAGAACATTGAAAAGGTCAGCCAAAAGATCAACGAGGATCGTCGCCAAACGATCGAATGAATTTCAGCAGTGACAGGAATCAGTTGGAGCTCGTGCCAGCGGATTTTGAGGGAAGATTTGCACATGAGACGTGTTGCTGCTAAATTTGTTCCGCGCCTTCTCACACAGGAGTACAAAACCATCTGCATGAATGTGTGTCAGGACTTGAAAACAGAGATTGCACGTGATCCAAACTTCTTGAACAAAGTCATTACAAGGGATGAGAGTTGGTGTTACGGGTATGACCCAGAAACCAAGCAAGCGTCAAGCCAGTGGAGGACTTCCAACTCTCCCAGACCAAAAAAAGCAAAGCAAGTGAGATCAAATGTGAAGCCGATGATCATTATCTTTTTTTATGTTCGTGGAATTGTGCATCGGGAATTCGTGCCCCCTGGCCAGACTGTTAACGAGCACTTTTACTTAGATGTTTTAAGGTGTCTGCGAGAGGATGTGAGGAGGAAACGCCCGGAACCAGGTGATTGGTTTCTGCATCACGACAACGCTCCAGCACACAAGGCCTTACGAGTGACCCACTATTTGGAATCTCAGAGGTGGTCTGTCGTTCCCCACGCTCCGTATTCGCCGGACCTAGCCCTGTGCGACTTTTTCTTATTTCCACGAATGAAAAAAACGCTATAAGGGGAGCTTTATGACGATGTGGAGGCAGTTAAAGCAGCTTCGCAAAGGGCACTGGACCATAACAAACTTGAAGAGTTCCAAACATGCTTCCAACAGTGGGAAAAGACTTGACAAGTGCATCGCATGTAATGGAGAGTATTTTGAAGGTGACTGAAGTAATTTTGTAAAAAGCTTCATCAATAAAAATTTTAAGACAACAATCCGGTTCTTTTTGGGCCCCCTCGCATGTGGCACCATAAAGATAAATTTAAAATATACGAGAAGCGAAACTACATTAAAGTTTATTGAAGTAATGACAGTTTCTATATTATTAACTGGTAGTGAATTTTGCACTTGGACAAAAAAAAGGATGAACAAATGATTAAAAGAGCGGAAATGAAGTTTTTAAGAAATGTAGAGGTTATAATCTTCTGGATAAGCAAAGAAGTGAGGACATTCGAAATGAATTGAATATTTTTAAGCTAACAGATAGAATAAAACAAACTAGAAGTAACGGGAAGGAACATGTCGGCAGAATGAATGATCGCCGAATTCCAAAATTAGTGTTAGATTATAAGCCATTAGGTAGAAGAAATGTCGGTAGACCAAGAAAAACATTGATATAACACTTTTAATATAAAATTTATGAGAGCGGAACGAGCTTTGATGGCTTAAACGTGAAAAGTTGTTGATGAGGGATTGCAGGTGCCTTTGGTCCGCTATATATATATATGGTAGGCGGTGATGAAACTGGCTGCCTTTCTTCTTCTTCTTCTTCTTCTTCTTCTTCTTCTTCTTCTTCTTCTTCTTCTTCTTCTTCTTCTTCTTCTTCTTCTTCTTCTTCTTCTTCTTCTTCTTCTTCTTCTTCTTCTTCTTCTTCTTCTTCTTCTTCTTCTTCTTCTTCTTCTTCTTCTTCTTCTTCTTCTTCTTCTTCTTCTTCTTCTTCTTCTTCTTCTTCTTCTTCTTCTTCTTCTTCTTCTTCTTCTTCTTCTTCTTCTTTTTCGTTATGCAGTCTACGGCAGTTGCTAACGAAACATCTGGGACATCTATATCCAGTGGACCATGGCACAACAGTCCGGAAAAAAGTTCATTATTATTCAGTTTATTTTAATTTCATAATCAGGTGGATTTATACCGGAATATTTATTTTTGATTGTTTTTTGTAAAGTACTGCTACATTAGTGTTGGTACAGTAAGACAGAAGCAAAGTATTGTCATTTGGTAGAGCCTACCTGTATGAATCATGACGGGTGCGGGAGAAAGGCACATCGAGGGTATACATGCTGCGGTTGTCATCTTCCTCTTGTTTCTGGTCTTCCTCCTCCTCCTGAGGGCCACCGTTGTCCGGGGGCGGCACCTCCGTTATCACAGGTACGAGCTGGGGTGGGCAACTTGCCATCCCGCACGGTATCCTGCACAAACAAATACTTTACAATCAGGTGTCCATACCAATGCTAATCTTAATACATAAGTCAGTGCATGTACTGTTATACGTGTATGTGCTCTTTATAAGCTGTTGTACATACGTCAACCACACTTGCCGCCTTATATTTAATGTGGAAATTACCGACTAGCTTACTATTCAAAACTCCGCCCCAATTTACACGATTATCATTAACCTGCGATGAAATTCCTGTCTTCAAATTCTGAATGTATTTAAGGTACTTTTAGCATGTCGAAATCAAATTCAAAGCCAGAAAGTTCCTATCATGTCCATTTTTCATTTCATTTTTTCTCTTATACCATAAAGTTCTTGGTTGTAGGAACTTATAGCATCATTATGTATACCGCAGTGCTTTGATATGTGTTTTACTATGCCAGGATTTGAAAACAAAAATATTTAAAATACTTTAAAGGTTGTTCACAATGAAAACTGAAGGCACCGTATGCTTCTTATCTGATACGGAATGCAAGGGCATAAGGAATTTAGAATGAGATAACGTGCTACCTTACCATTAATGTATGCTTATTTGCGGGAGAAGCACTCTTATTTTATCCCTGTGAGCACATACACATCCGGTTTAGTTCCTCTCACTGAAAACGAAATCAGTTTGACGCCCTATTATAGAGTCGAATGATGTGATCCATTAGTTCTACACGAAAGTATTTACCATGTCGTATCATTCATGCATAAGTGACCCAGACCAATTTTGTTGTATGTGTGGGAAATACA
>CM060955.1:40995050-41165050 GCA_030765055.1 Mantis religiosa
AGCGAACTCCAGTATACTGCACATTTAACGAGAACTTTCACTTAGCGATAACAGTCCATTCCACAACTCTGACAAAAATATGACATGCAGGAAGGTCATCATTCCATAAGTGTCCAAATATTAGAGTGTTGAACAAAAACTTTACATAAAAATTAACAATAAAACTGAAAACTCAACAACGCTTCTTGAAACGTTATTTAACCCTGCTCTTTTGATTCATTCATTGCGATTTGAAAGTCGTTATATTAGGCTACATATGTACCGGTATTTATTTCATAGCTCATGAGCTATCTTTTGCACACCTATCTCTTGTGTCCCTTAGTGAGGCATTTGATAGTTAAGACAGCGAAGTACACATAGATGAGTGTAACGACTAACCGCGTCTCTCTTACGTTCCAGTCCAGGATGTTTGAGATCCACGAAACAAAAGGATCGCTCATTCATTGCTTTATATAGTCCTAGTGATCAAAAGTCATCATGCGACTGGTACACAGATATCTTTCTCCACTATTTCCACTAATATCTCAAAATCGAATTTTTGGTTGTAATGCATTTTTCTAATTCCTGTAAGATCGTAGTGGAAATTTAAAAAAAGCTCTGGATAGTCAAGTCAAATAAAACTTTATCATTAAATTTTCAATTTATAAAGTGGGCTTATTCTCTGTAAAATAGTCTTTAACATAAATGGAAAACATTCTAAAGCCTTCTCGATTGTTTACGCTATTCTTTTCTGTTACCAGACTACACGTGCGACATTATTTCATATTTTTCAAATATTTGAGAACTGTCTGGAAATTGCAGCACAACGATTTGTGGATCACAAAAGACAAACTTGCAATAATTCTTTGACTTTTCCTTGATAATACCGTGAAGTAAAAAAAAAAAAAAAAAAAAAAAAAAAAAAAAAAAAAAAAAAAAAAAAGTTCCACAGAAATGTTATACAAATAGTAAAAAAGCTGCGGACATTTCATTCCCAGAATTGCAAAATAGTGAAAATGTAACAGCTGATGAAATAGAAACATAATAAAATATCTGCTTATCGGTTTGATACATTATGTCAAAGAAACAGGCATAAAAGTTTCGGCTTAAATAAGAAAACAGTCGGCGGATAAAGTTTCATGGTAGTAATGAGCCTTGCTAAGTAGTTAATGATAGCGCGGCTATTGTAAACAAGCGCTAGCAAGCAAGATAAGTGAGGTAAAGGCCTCGCCGGCATAGATTAAGTTACGCTTCTAGAATGTGATAGAATATTCGGATTACGTCATCAGATGCCTTGTTTTCCCGAAACATCTAGTGATTGACAGAACAGTCTGGTATTCATGAATGGGTGTATAAAAAGAAGCCATGGCTAATGATGTGTCACTTGTAAACAAGAGTGAGTAAGCAGAGTTAGTTGTGCAACAAGAGTGTTGTAAAGAAAGCTGAACTGGACGCAGGTATCATCGACCTTGGAAGATTGTGTTGTGTGATGTAATGTTACGTGAGAATTGAACAGTGTATTTCGAGGGAAATAAAGGAGATTTTTAATTTCTGCAACTCGGCCTTTTAATTCTACGAACCCACAAGGTCACAATATGTAATTTATGTTCCATACCCTTACGTTTCAATAAATCTTATACGACAAAATATGTATGTATTTCCTCTGAATGTAATCGTCTTCATTGTCGTTGAATGCTAAGCATAGTAGTGCATCACGTAGCATCAGACTTGTGAAACATTACTACTACTACTGAATATCACCTTTTATTAATTATATTAATATATTAATTATATATTAATTATATATAAGCAAAAACCCGTATCATTTCACAGGTTAGAAGAACAAGTACGCACATAAAATAAATAAGACTGGACTGTTTGTCCTGTCTTTATTCATGCACAGAGAAAACGTGTGCCTATTTATATGACAATCCAGTAGGTAATGTAATTTCAACCAGACACTTCTTTCAGAACGAAATTTCTTCTTCTCCGCTTTAAGGTATAAAGAATAACTTGCTTGTTTGTCTTCAGATATTTTCCAGCTATTTTTCTCTAGGTCTTTCCACAGATCTGCTTCCACTAACATTTGTTTAGTCAATCTTATATCTGAAGATCTTTCTGAAAGTTGATTCCATTGTTTATTACCTTTTAAACTCTCATTAAAATTACACATTTTAATTCCTCTTATGTTTCATTTTTACGTGATCCAGTTCAGTGCGCCCTTTAAATGGTCTGAGAAATGTCGTCTCTGAGGCTTGTATCTTATTTCTTGTTTTTTATTCACTGTCCAAAATCACGTCCATGGGATATAACAGGTAGCTTTATTAAATTTTAGTTTTGTTTCTCTTCTAATTTTGTTCTTAAAAATCGAAAATTGTTCCAAAAATTCTCTAAAATTTGGTAACTTTAGGCCTATATCACAATTTTATAATATGCAATATCATTTCTTAAATGAATAAAAAGATTCACTATAGTTTGTTCTATAGTTTAATTATCAATTTCTTATAATTAGTCTTATGCCTCGAAACTTCGGCTTTTGTAGTGGACATTTTCATACGGCACTGTTCCCAAATATGACCTCTGTTAGCTCTAAAACAGATGTTTACAAATTATATTCTTTTATCTTGAATAATAAACAAGTCATCAGCAAATATAAGTATATTAAGTGTCTATCTTGTGATATTTTAAAACAGAATTCACCAGTTAATTGCAAGTTTTGTTTCTCTCCTTGTTTAAGGTTTGTTTCAAAGAACCTTGCCCAGCTGACATGTGCGTGCTACTTGCCTTCGCTTTTATTCTAATTGGTGCCTTAGGCGGTGCTTTCACACCACGCGAAATAAAAGTCCTATAAAGAAATATGTCAATAGGTCACGACTGACGATAAACGCACCTGCTATCACCAGACATCTCGAGAGGCAGGTTTGAAGCAAAGGATTTGCTCCTCTTTGTTTCGTTTAAAAATTAACATGCATTTCAGATAAATTAACTCTTTTACGTGATATATTTAATTCATGCGGTCATGAAAATATAAATTTGACAATTCTCTTCGAACATGTTAAGATATATCATCATATTAAATAACGAAGTCGTTACCGCACAACAATCTATACCACGACGGCAGCCAATCAGAGGAGATTTGTTTCACCTCAGCGTTAATAGAGGTAAACCACTAGGAGTTCTCATAAACACATGAGACATCTACCTTAATGGCGACTTACAACGTGTAAGTACTTTAAGGCCCGGGCTTTATAGTTAACCACTATTAGGTCGGTTAATGGAAATTAATTGTTCTTTCACACTGTCCGTGTGTAGGCTAAAGTATGGAGGCCTTAAAGCCCCGGCCTTAAAGTACTTACACGTTTTAAGTCACCATTAAGGTAGTTGTCTCATGTGTTTATGAGCACTCCTAGTGGTTTACCGTGAAAAACACAAATCAGTTGGAGAATTTAATGTCATATCGGCACGTTGGCCATAGTAGCTCAATGGTTAGAGTGGCTGGATGGAGACCAGAAGATCCGTGGTTCAAATCCCAGCTATGGCATTGCATTATTCAGTCTGACCCTATCTCTCCAAGGATTAGTTAATTAGTCATAGGTAATACATAGCATTTATCTACGTTTCCTGATATCGCCTAACCATATTTTTAAAATAAGTACCAAAATGGAATCGCCAAATCAAGGTTTACACAGCTCATCTTTCATAAAGCTGACAATATATCACTAAATATCACACAACCTATTAATTTAGTATTCTTGTTGTAGCCCAGTAACATTATTTTATCACAGCTTGGTGAATGCCTCTACTGTTTCCATACACATTAATAACCGCTTTGAATACCATATTTCATACTAACGATGTTCACAAATTATGTTGACTGATAGGCTTGCCTTGTTTCTGATCAATGTATAAAATTTTCCAACATTAATAAAACTTGCCAATAAAGCTTCGCCGAGCTTAATGAAATTTCATTAAACGCGCTTTATTAATCCCAAAAGCGTTTCACAGGATCGCTTTTATAGCACTTAAATGAAAAATTTAATAGAGGTCTCGTTACACAGTTTCCGCGTTTATCTATATATTTCACCTAAAACTTTATTTCCTCTCGGAAATGTTAACCTATTGTCAAATCGATAGATAGTAACATATCGAAAGTGAGCAATTAAACTGGACTTGTTCCAACACGCCATACAAGTGAACGTCTGTTTGGTGCACTCATACAGCTGTATTGTAGGTCCCCAGCTTTAGTATGCTTTTCGCAGAAAAGGCACTAAGACAACATAACAGTGAAATAAAATTAAAATTGACACCGTTTTCATTGACTGTAAATGTATAGCAAGGTAATGTTCATATAAAAACAGATCACACCCAATCGTTTATTTTGGCCAAAACATGTTTTTTCTATGACTATGTAAATTTAGTATTTACATACATAATTAAATACGAAAGAGGTAAAACTAAATAAACATGGCAAATGCTGAGTAAACGGTTTCCAAGGAAATAAACATTTAAAATCGGAGGCATTATCGTGCTAAATTCGGGAGAACTTAAATGTTCGCCCAGAACTTTATATGTTGACGAAATCAGTAAGTCAAGAATGCTTACTTGTGACGGCGGTCACATTTACACTAAAGAATCAGCTGTTTCTTTAAATCGAGGTCATTCAGTAGTGTATTCTACACTAAAGTTCTTCTGCAATATTTTACAGTAATTACGTGCAAATGCTTTACTCTCTAGAACGTCCTGGAGCTAATAGGTAATGCATGTTACAGAACATACATTTGAGAACATAATGAGTCTTGAGAGTGCTACAGGCAACCAAAATAAATAATAATATAAATCGAATTGTAATTCAAAGTACTCTTTTCCTGTATACCAACTTCGGCTTTTTAGGGAAGTGAGTATCGCCAGAAGTTGGCATCAGGAGTCCAAAAGCACGTGATATTGTTAAAGAATTCCAACATTCTCTTAGTGACGTTATCAAAATATTGTAACGTTTATCGAACAATTAATTAGTAAGAAATGAAACAAAGTTTGCAAACATTAAACATACGACACATGATCTCCGCTGCAACTCCACAAGTATCCACAAATTCATCTGAATTCTCCAACAAACCAACCAAAGAGGTCTTTCTCAAATAAGTAGATTTGGTCACTGCAATCTAAGTTATTTCTGTCTGCTAAACAATAGTCTCCATAAATAGAGTCATGAAAAATTCAATTCCATGGTCGGGATTTTAACTATGGATCTCCTGGTTTCCGTCCAGTCGCTCTAACCCATTGAGCTACCATGGTCACCTTGCCGTCATGACATTCAATTCTCCATTTGACTCATATATTTCCCCGGTAAACCACTAAGGGCTACCGCATTCAAATACACCGTTTGTGGCGACTTACTATCGTAAGTACTTGAGTCCCAGGCTTCATCATTTAACTCTTATTATTTAAGTTAATTGATGCTAATTAATCGTTTCTTCACACTAACCGTATATAGGCTAAGGTTTCTGATAGAGCCAACGACGGAAACCAGGAGATCCGTGGTTCAAATCCCGACCACGGCATTTAACTTTTCATGTTAACTCTATCAAAAGCCTTAGCCCATATACGGCTAGTGTGAAGAAATGATTAATTTCCATCAATTAACTAAAATAATAAGAGTTAAATGATGAAGCCTGGGACTCAAGTACTTACGATATCAATTAGCAACAAGGTGCATCTCGCATGTGAGAGCCCCTAGTGGTTTACCGGGGAAATATATGAGTCAAATGGAGAATTGAATGTCATGACGGCAAGTTGGCCATGGTAGCTCAATGGGTTAGAGTGACTGGACGGAAACCATGAGATCCATAGTTCAAATCCCGACCATGGAATTTAATTCTTTATGTTGACTCTATCAGAAACCGTAGTTCTATATACGGCTAGTGTGAAGAAATTATTAATTGCCATCAATTAACTAAAATAATAAGAGTGAAATTATGAAGCCTGAGACTCAAGTACTTACGATAGTAATTAGCTACAAAGGTGTATCTGACATGCGAGAGCCCCTAGTGGTTTACCGGGAAATATATGAAGCAAATGGAGAATTGAATGTCATGACGGCAAGTTGGCCATGGTAGCTCAATGGGTTAGAGTGACTGGGCGGAAAACAGGAGATCCGTAGATCAAATCCCGACCATGGAATTGAATTATTTATGTTGACTCTATCTATCAGAAACCTTAGTCTATATACGGCTAGTGTGAAGAAATGATTAATTTCCATTAATTAACTAAAATAGTCTCCATATTCTGCATCATCTGCGAGGTACTACTTGTGGTGAAATATATTCTACTGGGCTGTCGTTCATGATACTATGACATACAGGTTTTGTCGGTATACCCGTTCCTCAGAAATATACGTATTTATAACTTTCTTCTGCTTTCAAGAATGGAGCTAAGACGCTGCTAGATTTATTATAAGAAATAAACAACTACTAAATGTATAAAATTATATCAGAGTAATCAAATGTTCTGTATTATTCCACTTTTTAACGTTCTTTAACAATCTCATCGTCCAAAACGTACTAATCAGATTCTGAACCAGGAATTGGAATACCATGTAGTATCTTTTGAACTATTCATATACATGCCTAGGTGATTCAGTGTTACATAAAACATTTATAATACTTCTTTGTTCAAGGGTAAACCTCTTGTTAGGGATTTCAGTGGACTAATAATTCAGATAGAACACAGATATTTTCATTAAACGTTTAATGCTAGGATAAACAAAACTCTAGTTTTACAGCCCCAGCTAAATTTAGCAACTGACACAGTATATCAGAGCTGATAAACGTATTTCTGAGTGAGTCATTCACCACTACTGCGCTGCAGAGAGGTATGACTCGGAGGAGCTGCCTAGCAAGTATGGCATTATAAATCGTCGGTCCGTGATACGTATAAATGGAACGGCTGTTTTCATCGTTACTTACGCAACATGAGTTCATCAACAGTGTGTTCGGCTCCCTCCGCGAATGTAAACAAAAACATAGTCTCTATGGATTAATAGAGTTATGTACACTGATAGAGTTATATAAGAAAGAATACCATATTTGACCATTTTATTTTATATTGCACTTCACATCTAATATCTATAGGTATGTCATTTGGTATTTACATTTTTATTATGTTGTTACCTGAAGCGGAACACCCATAGTTTAGGCAGACAGGAAGAAGTATCGTTAGGTGTAAGGGTAACGCGTGTTGAAACTAGAAAGGGTAGTGGTAACTGGAACACCAGGAGATAAGTCAATGCTCTACCAGGGACACTCTTGTGTTGGACATCGACGGTAACAGTGATGTTAGGAAGGTGATGCAAAACTAAGCAATGTGTGTAGGCAAACGCGCGCGTGTGTGTGCAGCCCCGAACAAATAGAGAAAGCAATAACGAATAAAGGAGGAGGAAAATGAAGCAATCTGTTGTGTGGCACTCCTAAGATAAGATCCGTGCAAAGATCCTGAGCTAGTTACGAAACCAGAACCCATCCTAATAAAGTCCGTGAAACTAAGTCCACGCTTATTCCCTTACAACCATGTAATCTTTGTATTCAACACCACGCCTATTTGGTAACACTAGTAATATCTACCACGTTGTAGTCTTTTTCTTTAGGGCGAAAAATTCCCTTAAAATCATTGAAAATGTTTTTAAACATATTATGACATATTTTAGTTAATTGTTGGAAATTAATCATTTCGCCACACTAGCCGTATTAGGCTAATATTTTTTATAGATAGAGTCAACATGAAAAATTCAATGCCATGGCCGGGATTTGAACCACGGATCTCCTGGTTTCCGTCCATTCGCTCTTAACCTTTGAGCTACCATGGCCAAAGTGCCGTCCTGACATTAAATTCTCAGTTGACTCGTATATTTCCCCGGTAGACCACTAGGGGCTCTCGCATCCGAGATACACCGTTTGTGGCGACTTACTATCGTAAGTATTTAAGTCCCAGGCTTCATCGAGTAAACTGGATGATTTAATGTCAGGACGGCACGTTGGCCATGGTAGCTCAAAGGTTAAGAACGACTGGACGGAAACCAGGAGATCCGTTTTTCAAATCCCGGCCATGGCATTGAATTTTTCATGTTGACTCTATGTTATGACATACTTTAAAATTACATTCAAATCTGTATTTATTCTGTATTTAGCAATATTAGTAAGAGGCGAACAATCGCGATTTACTGAGAAGGCATATCAGTCGAGCGTTGTTACAGTTACGGTAAAGCGCCTCAGTAATATGTCTGCCTCACGTTGAAGAGGTCCCGAGTTCGAATATCGGTCGGGGCGAGTTGCCTGGATAAGGTTTTCTCCGGGGTTTTCCCTTATCCTCAAACGCATGTCAGGTAACTCTAAGCTCCATGGACCCTGGGCTCATTTTAGCATCATTTCACCCAATTCATTCACCGTCCAATATGACAACGTTGGAGGACGTAAATTACAACAACAAAAGTTAGGGTAAATACTCGTGAGCATCCTGAAGTGCTATTTGGAACGATTAATTTGTACTTTTTAAAATGAAACAGGCGCAACTGTTACTTAAAATAAAAACACCCAATCTCTATGGAATACATAATGGAAATTGGGATTCCTACTTGGACATCATGGGCTATGAATCATATGATTATCCTATGCCACGAAGGACAAGAGGTAGCGGAGAAAAGAAAAATGAATAGTGTGGGGTCTCAAGGGATGGTGATCATTAAGAAATATATCTTGTATTGCATGCATGCACGCTTCCTTTGGTCTGGGATATAAGAAGAAGATGCTCTAGAGTTCGGCATTGTTGAAGCAGAAGCTATTGAAAAAAAGACTTCATCATGGATAGAACCTTAATACCAACTAAGCCACCCATTGTGCGGATTCCTTTCACGCGGCCTGTGGATTCCATTTAGAAAGACGTACCTGTTCAATTACTTATATGCTCTCTTCCGAGTGCTATGTCGTGCTTTCTCGTTCTCTTTCTTTACAGGAACATTTTTAAATTTAATTCACTATCTGCTATGAAATCTTTTATTTCTTCTGAGAAAGCCTTACAAGTATTCAGACCTTTACTTAACAGGTCTAATTCTTCCTTTTTAAAGGTTAATTAGATAAATTGATTACTTCATTATTACTTTTCTTGATTTTTGGAGTATAAGCTAGCTGACTTTTAATATGAGCAACTTGTGTTTCAAACGTGTATGTTTAATTTTCATCAATTTATTTAAATGAGCATACAGTAAGTTTTCAAAACTATTCCACAGCAAAATACCCAAAATCTGAGTTAATTGCATATGAAGTTGATAAAATTGCATATTAATTTGGTTTAACTTTTTCCAATGTTGAATTTTTTCTGTTTTAATTAACATTTTTCTGCCAGTTTTTGTTGAGTACAATTCTTCCTGTATTTAACATATTCTCTTACAAAAATTGGAGTAACGTTATTAATAAAGTATTGATTAAGAAAATGAATATCTGCCAGTGCATATCTCTTTTAATTTTTAATGCTTCATAAAGTTTCAAATTTCTTTTATAGAAATGAAGTTGAGAATTAAAATTTATAACACCCATATTCCAATAGTGGTGTGAGTCAGTGCTGCAGACACATTACTTTGTAAGCCATCTAGTTTGTATATATTCTAAAGAAATGTCTAAGTATTTAAACCGAGGTATATTTCATATAAATATGAGTAGCTGGCATGCTTAATTTATAGGAGAACTCACTCAGACATTTTTCTTTTTCTTTTTCTTTTTTTTGGTAGGATTGGATTACTGACTTTCAGTTTTTGATTTTGAGCTAAATCAATACAATTATCTTCATTAATAACGTTATTTATAGTTTTAATATTGGCTTGTAGTGGGTGTTTTCCAATTTCTGAATAGTAATATCTCTTAAGAAGCTGCATAACTCTAACTTCATAGTCGATCTTATTAAGTAATACAATTTGATTTCCTTTATCTGCTTTTACAAATATGACAGATTTTTTATTTAACTGTTCAATTGTTTTCAATACTGGAAAAATGTTTATGTTTTTATCATATTGTAATTTTTGAAGGGTTTTCGTACATTGAGATCTAGCACTGTTTTGGTAGGATTGGATTACTGACTTCTAGTTTTTGTTTTTGAGCTAAATCAATACAGTTAGCTTCATTAATAACTTTATTGATAGTTTTAATATTGGCTTGCAATGGTTTTTTTTTTAAATTTCTGAGTAATCAGATTTTTTAAGAAGTTGCATAACTCTAACTTCATAGTTGATCTTATTAAGTAATACAATTTGTTTTCCTTTGTCTGCTTTTAAAAATATGACAGATTTTTTAACTATTTAATTGTCTTCAATAGTGGAAAAACGTTTCTGTGTTTACCAAATTGTAATTTTTGAGGGTTTTTGTACATTGAGATCTAGCAACTCTGAATGAGTACTCTTATAAACTAAGCATGCCAGCTACTCAAATTTATATGAAATATATCTCACTTAAAATACTTTGACAATTCTTTATAATTCCAACGTTTCCTTATCATAGAACTCAAAAGAAGCTTTACAAGTATTTTATTCCGCCAGATCTTTCCTGAGGTCTATCTAATGTAAAACAGCACAAAATCTGTTAAATCGTACAAGACTACCGGCTTGTTAAGCACAACAAACGTCTACAGAAACAGTTTCATTATACATTTCATTGTAGCCCAAGAATGATATAGGACACAGGACAAACGATAATGAAATACTTAAAAGCGGAACAATAAGCCCTTGCTCCACAAGTATGTGCCTACTCCCTGGACACCACATGTGGCAAAGCAATGCTGTACCGTAAACGGTGTACCGTACTGGTAATTAAATGAATCTAAATTATTAGTGCTACAGCCATTATTTGACAGAAATTGTGTGTTTTAATAACATCAACATTTTAAGCTTTTAAGTTTTGTCTATCTCTTATGGCATAAGTTAGAAAATTAGGACACAAAATGTCATGAATACTTCACAGGGCATTTGTAGAAAATTAAATACTGCATTTCATATTAATATCTTAAACAAATTGTGTGTTAAAATTGGTAGAGCATGCTTTAGAATGTTAAAAGTAACGAAATACCACCAATGTCGTATAATTGGGTCTTTTGGGCTAGAGTGAAGTTTTTCCAAATTATCCTTGTTATTTACGTAAACCCAGAAATTTAATATTAATTTTGGCCCATATTCGGTAATCAACATCTGCTGTATTTTCTTCTGTTCACACATAGATGTGCATGTCATTGTTTTAAAGTCATCCTTCATCTGAATTCTGAGAAATGAACATTTTGGCACCTTGCAAACCTTTTTTTCCCCTATAAATGTCCCATTGAATAAAACTGAACCACAACCGCTATCCTGGGAACAAAAATAAAACGCTTTCATATAATTCTCCAAAATATAACATTTTACTTTTCCCGAATTTGTGATTTCGAATAATCATTAATGGGTTTGAAATTTCCTACTGTTAAATAAAACGTAGTGATTTTTTATGATCTCTAAAATATTAAACTTGTGTTGAAATACTTCTACTTCATATTAAATTTTGTCTATTTATTTCCCTCTTGTTTCAATAAAAACAAAACTATTTCTAAAGAGCAACGTAAAGCTCAAAACTCCTTTTTTAATTTTTAAACAGTTGCAATAAAATGTGAAACATGTTTCGCATGAGTCGTTTCATAACACATTGCATAAGGTTACGATTCAAGTGTATTACAGTGTGTTACAGTAAGTAAAGGAAGTGTTATACTTCAGTCATAAATTGCATACCGCGATTTATCCGGAAATACACGTTTTCATACTCGTTTTAAATACTTAATTAAGTTCAGGGTCTTCCAATATGTATATGAACATTTTAAAGAACATCCCCCACTCCAAGCTAACTTTAAGTGGAACGTTTTTCGAAAATTTTGATTCTATAAAAACCGGTTCTAACAATTTTTATTAAAATACCGTGTGTTAAATATATATTAAGGTGGAATGATATGAATATCTTTAATTTTCTATAAATGTTCTACTAATTCTGTGTGAATTATATAAATGGTAAACCGTAAGAGAGAGTAAAATCTGTTTGCACAATCCTGTTAAATCACACAATATATGCATACACTTTGAGTGTGTGAAGTTATGCATTGTTTGTTTGAATATTTCAATTGTTATGCTATTCTCAATTGAGACGCCGTTATTCGTTTTTCAGCTCCTGGACGTGCAAAGAGAATGGAAATTAAGACTGTCGTATTGAGACCATTCTTAAACATTTGACTAAGTTTACTGTATGTTCCTACAACCATTACAACTAAACAGAAATTTGTAACAAAGCCATTTCTGCAAACATCTAATTGGTAGATTGAAATATATGGGTTGTTAGCAATACTTGAAAAAGAGTGAGTAGAGAAACACATGAGTGTACGTATCAGACCTTTGTTATCGCCTGGTCAACAAAGAAAAGGAATTTCAAAGGCATATTACTTAGCGACCACTTATAAAGTATTTGATAACCACTTAATGCCCACCGTAATTCCATATAGCCCTTGTATCCGTAAGAAAATTAACAGTAAAATCATTTCTACAAATGTTTATTTGAATTAATTTAATGCAGATAGAGGAACATGTGTTTGTAAGAATAGTTCTAACTAGTGTAGAATCATGTGTGTACAACACATCATACTTAACTTCTATTTTTATGTTCCATGTAACAACAGCCTTGTAACACACAAAATCATAGCATCTCCGTATGACATTTTAGAATATGAGCTCACCAAGACTTAACACAAGAAAAGGGAGCTCCAGTAACACATATCATAATGCTGTACTTATAAAAATGGTGTGGGGCATTGCTTTTCTTAACGATTCAATGTTTATTTATCTATTCCGATTCATACAGCTAGCTTAGGATTTTTTCACGTGTGTACAAGATTTATTTTGCATTACATATTAGATGCACTGCAATTTTTCCCCTTTACCGTAATTTTTTATCTGATTAGAATACTTTTCTGATAAATATATGAAATAATAATAATAATAATAATAATAATAATAATAATAATAATAATAATAATAATAATAATAATAATAATAATAATAATAATAATAATAATAATAATAATAATAATAATAATAATAATAATAATAATAATAATAATAATAATAATAATAATAATAATAATAATAATAATAATAATAATAATAATAATAATAATAATAATAATAATAATAATAATAATAATAATAATAATAATAATAATAATAATAATAATAATAATAATAATAATAATAATAATAATAATAATAATAATAATAATAATAATAATAATAATAATAATAATAATAATAATAATAATAATAATAATAATAATAATAATAATAATAATAATAATAATAATAATAATAATAACAATAACAATAACAATAACAATAACAATAACAATAACAACAACAACAACAACAACAACAACAACAACAATAATAATAATAATAATAATAATAATAATAATAATAATAATAATAATAATAATAATAATAATAATAATAATAATAATAATAATAATAATAATAATAATAATAATAATAATAATAATAATAATAATAATAATAATAATAATAATAATAATAATAATAATAATAATAATAATAATAATAATAATAATAATAATAATAATAATAATAATAATAATAATAATAATAATAATAATAATAATAATAATAATAATAATAATAATAATAATAATAATAATAATAATAATAATAATAATAATAATAATAATAATAATAATAATAATAATAATAATAATAATAATAATAATAATAATAATAATAATAATAATAATAATAATAATAATAATAATAATAATAATAATAATAATAATAATAATAATAATAATAATAATAATAATAATAATAATAATAATAATAATAATAATAATAATAATAATAATAATAATAATAATAATAATAATAATAATAATAATAATAATAATAATAATAATAATAATAATAATAATGTTGACCATATTAAATTATTGTGATAATGTCTACTTTTGCCTATTGCGCTCTGATTAAATGGAACCAAGAGGTTAGCCGTCGACTGTGTCACAGCTAAACCAAGAGAGAAGCAATGCCTCGATCTGCTTTAAGTTTACTCGTCATGCGAAAGAAAAAAGGTAGCAAATATGATTTAGTTAGGAAATGGGTTTCTGAAGAGAAATGTTCCTCGCTAGTCGGAAAATAGTCTCATAAGCAATATCTGAAAAGCCAGGCAGTTTTTCTATTATTTAATAGCTTAAGAGTCATTTTTGTTATCCTTATCCAAATTTTCCTGTTTTAAGAAATGTTATTAATTGGAATATTATAAAATTACAATATATCGTTTTATTTGCTATGGTACAACATTTGCTTTTTATATTACAGATTCCGTTGAAAATAAATTTTACTCTAAAATTACACAGGTACTGACCAACATGGCAAACAAACAGTTTGGATAACGACCACAGAGCCAACTTTCGGGAGACGACCATCTTGGCAAAATGCAACAGTTACCTAGCATTTAATTTACTGAAAACAGTCTTTTGTTCGGTATTGTTTTGTCTTTGTTTATATTTGTGTTATATCCACTGATTCATTTGTTTTTATAGCATTTCATAAATATCCTGATGATGGAAGGGATGTACTTCCCAAAACGTCAATTTCTAATCATCTTTTCACCTGGAAAAGTTAAGGATTTTATCCCAGATATGGTCCGCACTGGTAAAAAGTCGTGTATTTCATAATGACACACGCGGCTGTAGTTGCTGCGAACTTACCATTGCGATCTTTAAATGATGCAACTTTTAGATAACTTCTAGAAAAATACAGTATTAAAAATATCCCTGATGAATGAAACCATGGAAATGGTTCTTCTAGTATTACACTCGGTGAGTTTTAGCTAGTACTTTATCTTGACATTATAAAGAATACTTGACTCAATAAAAATGTTTTGGAGTTAATCACAAATAATTTGTATTCAGAAACTATTTCAGATTATGTATAACATCAGGGAAGGTATAGGCAATAACATTAAATGGATTTGAATTGATAAGAATAGCGATGCGGAGGAGCGCTATATGATTAAAACGTGAACTGCAAACTTCCTTTCGAAGACCAAAGATGCAATTTCCAAACTTGTGAAACAAAGTTTGTAAATAACTTCATTAGTAAGTAAGATAAAATTCAGCCGTTTACAGGGGTGCGTAAAGATTTATCTTCGCCTGATGCAGGTATGGAGTTTAGCACCCTCTTCTGCTGCCATAATCCTCCAGGTTAAAACAAGGCATGATTAACATTATTTTGTGTTAACGAAACTTTAATAACACCATTTTATAATACAGTTATTTTACAATTACCACAAATTTTAAATATTTTAGTAGCAATTATATTTAATGTAGTTGCAGATCTAACCTGCGGATCTAAACTTAAGTTTCAAGTTTAATAACCACATATAAGGTATTATCAAAGTCGTTTGTTTAATCATAAGGTTGTTAAATTGGAGCTCTTCAAATTATCCATACATTTGAAGAAACACTGTTTGAAAATTTCGTCTACGTGTCCACTGTCAAAACAGAAATGAAAAGGGGAAAGAAAAATGCGCGCACGCCTGTGAGTGTGTATGTGTGTGTGTGTGTGTGTGTGTGTGTGTGTGTGTGTGTGTGTGTGTGTGTGTGTGTGTGTGTGTGTGTGCATGTGTGCATGTTCGTATGCGTGGGTGCGTGGGTGCGCGTGCGCTTCAACAGCGTGGTATGTTAATATGTTACGCTCGACATAAAATCTTCCATAATATCAATTAAGCATTTCTTATTATGGAAATCTGTGTTAGTTCTGAATGTTTTTATTTTCTGTAAGTGTTATTCATTATCTATGTACATAACTAAAACTGCATAATGTATGGTTCCAGTTATTTTTTAATCCTGTTGCAGGGGACAGTGTATCTCCCCTAGATCAGTCCTCTGCTTTACCTATCTTAAAATTGTTAGTTTCGTTTGAGTAAATATTCTTTTGTCAAAAATTATAATGGTTTTGTTGCCAGAGAAGGATTCTGCAGATAGAGTGTCCCAGTGTCAAGAGGCAGCACGCTAGGCGGCGCCATGGCCTAATGCTCAGACCACCCCCGTCTTGCCAAGGTGGTATTGGTTCGATCGCACAAGACTTCTATGTGCGTTTTCTCCGGATTCCCGTCTCCTCCACTATTTATTCCACCAGCTGCTCTGACTTTACTATTCCTTTCGTCACTGGCACTTTCATTTCATACCATGAATATCTCCAATTTCAAACGTTGCTTCCTGCTGGCCGCCCACCTTCCTCCGTTCCGAGATCTTTGCTCACCACCTCGCTTCCAGATTGTGTACACGGCATTGTAAGTCCCATCCTCCGCTGATGCTCTCTTTTCATGTCACCGTTATGGGTCGAGGTAAGGATTGCGGCGGTCGAGCGTTACAGGCCTGTTGTGCTACAGAGTTTAGATGCAGCACCTTTCTTGATAAAATCAAGGAATATGCGGATTTTTTTTCCAGTTTGACATGCACCTTACGTGCTTGGCATATAGACTACACAGAAGTGTCAGTTACTTCCATTATTCAATAATGTTATGTGTTAATAATATTTCACTAACAATATTTATTATTAACAATTAACAATAATGTTGATGTTAATGCCAGTTAATATCCATTTCTCAAAGTGATTTCCCTCATTTAAACTAATAACAACTTCAATCAGTCCATTTTAGATTGTTCTTTTATTGGTAAGGAATAAGTTGTCTCACGGCCAGGTTTACGTAAGATTAATGAATTTTACAAGGGTCCCTCAGAAATGTTTAGAACCTGACTATATTACTACACAAATACAACTAGGTATTGTAAACAAAAACTTCACTTATCTTCAGAAAATGAAGCGAATATTTTGTTGCAAATACTTGTATTTGTATATTATTTATTGCTTCACTGTAGCTAGTTTCATTTTTACGTAATTTCTGACTATACTGCTTATGATAAAAGTTGGTTGGTTTTATTTTATATTTCCTAATAGGAACAATAGGAATACATTATATTTAAACGATAGTAAATCCTTTAATAACTGGCTCCTATGTAATGGCTTCGCATTTCATTGTCTTTGCACCATCGGTATATGAAATACAACAAATAACGAATTTCCGTTTAAAAAATTTATTATTGGATAACTGAAATCGATAACAAGGAGATCTGAAAACTATTATTTCACAAAGTGACAAATTGTGTTCATTAAAGATATCTACATTGTTTACGTAGACCTCTGTTGGTTTATAATTATATAATTATACAAAGTCATTCAGAAAATAGAGGAGCTTCTAGGCTGTCACTACAAAGTTAAAGATTTGCATTTTGTTACGAATATATACTAAATATGACGTAATTTAAAAACATTTTCGTTCAGTGTTGGAAATATATATGAAAAATGTTCTCTATAAAAGCTAATAATTTTGGCTGGGGCACTTTCGTGAATTTCTTATGTGCATCCCTGGAATTTCTTGAAATCAAATATCAGGTTAGAAGTTTATTAGAGTTTTTGTTTCTGAGTTACCATTTTTATACCAACACACACACACACACACACACACACACACACACACACACACACACACACACACACACACACACACACACACACACACACAAACACACACATGCTAATTTTTTATTCAGGCAGCTCATTACGCTTACTTCAAATAGAATCTAGTTATCGAATTTTTAGGTGTATTGCTCAACCCAAGAGTATCTCCTCAGTCAATGAATGTACGTCATCGTCATCGTCATCCTCATTAACTCTTCATGGTTCAGGAAAATACTCCTATTCCGGATTCATATTTCTTTCCACCTTTTCATTGATCTTCCTATTGTTTTAATCCCCGAGGTTTTATATCTGTATGGCTGTAATGGAATGTAAGAGTTACCATTTTTTGCAACTGAATATTCCATTTTTCGCTATTTATTTGTATCTTTTTAACGAAAATATACCTAATTCCTTTCTTATTTCATTTCTAACATTATTTTGTTTTGTGTAACCTTTTCTGCTCAGAGATATTTCATTTCTGACGCTTGTATTTGGCTCCATCTTTTTTTTTAATAGTTCATACCTCCCTTCCATATTTTAAAGCCGAAACAGCAGTTGTTTTATAGAATTTTAGATTTGTATTCTTTCTGGTTTTTCTTTTCAAAGTAACAGCTAATATTCCGAAAATGTATTAGAATTTACTCACTTTATTACTTATTTCCATTGAGAGTAAGTTTCTATGTGAGCAAGTTAGGGCTATAAATCAAGTGGAAGTAGCCAAACTTGCAACTAGATGGCAAGATAAATCTTCCTGAATATCAGCAGAAATTAACGATAATTATGATTTATTTGTGGGTGGACTTGAAGCTGTAAATCACAGCATGTGCAGTGGTGGTAGAAGGTTGCGAATCACTCTGTAGTGGAGAATTGATGGCGCTTCTCTAATGAAGGAACAGCATCTTCCACGTGCCGGCCGTGTTTGTCACACCCACGTTCGAGTTGGGAGAGGACAGGAATGTGAGGCGAACTTATTTCTGCACCGCGTCTTTGCCAAACAGGATCTTCCCAGGTTAACTCCTTGCAAAATCCAAGTTAATTGGCCGAGCGCAGAGAAAGTTGATCCTTTGTGTCAGTAACGAACAAGGGCGGAATTAGCCGCAGTTAGTCCAGAGAACTGTTACTAACTCAATTAGTAGGAAACATGACTTTGTTGAACATCGGTCTCCAATTGGTTCCACGAAATGTGAATTACAATTTGATGTTCCAAGGGAACATGAAGGAAATAAATCTTTCTTGGTTGAATTACTCCCTTGATCTAACAATGGTGAAGTTATGCACGAAATGATGAACAGTGGTACAGAGCTTGAAGATAATACGAGGGCTGTTCATTAAAGAATTATCATAATTTTATGGACATAATTTTCCGCACTAAAATTCAATCTTATCATATTCTGTTAGCTTAATGTGAAACAAACACGCCGTAGTAGTGGTACTGCTGATTCCCGCCTGTGAGAACCAGGCAAGTTCAGGCATGTTCAGTATCGCCAACCGCTGTAATGGAGATAACCTTCAGTTAAAGTTGAGGTTAGAGGAAGGTCTGGAGTTTCTTTCAAACGTAATCACTGCTGATGAAACTTGGCTACATCATTTTGATCCTGAGAGCAAACAGCAAAGCTCAGTGTGGAAATCTCGTCATCACTAACCCCCAAAAAGCAAAAGTGGTTGCTTCTGCTGGGAAAGTTATGGTCATCTCATTCTTTGATATTCATGTAATGGTTTATCAGCATGTTGTACCTGCGCACACATCAGTAACTGGACAAATCTACAGGGATGTCCTGAAAACATTGCAAGTTCATATCTGGCGCAAAAGTCCACATTTCCGTGAAGCAGGCTAGTTGCTGCACCACGATAATACGTGGCCACATTTTGCCAATATTGTTTCTGAATATCTTGCAAAAATCAATGTGAAGTGCATCCGTCACCCTCCCTATAGCCCGGATTTAGTCCCATGTGACTTTTTTCTATTCCCTAACTTGAAGCGCCTTCGTGGGAGGCATTATCCATCATCAGAAACAGTGGTGAAGGCTGCGGAGGCGATTTTGAAGGATCTCTCAAAAATGGTACCAGAATGTCTTTGAAGACTGGCAGAAACGCTGGGACAAGTGCATCGCATTCAGGGGAGACTATTTTGATGAGGACCATCAAAATTATGAGGATGAGTAAAGGTAAGTTGCCAAAAAAAAAAAATGTGACCATTCTTTACCGAACAGCCCTCGTAAAATGCTTAATCTTGCATGAATGTATTGCAAACGAAGATGTAGGATCCTAAGCAAGGACTTGAGGAACTAATTGTACACCAAAGTGAGGGAAAATGAATAACTGTTATAACAATTATAAATATATTAAGTATTATTGTTGATATGAAAATCTGTTTGTTTCAGTCACATGACTTTCTCTCTCTTATGGGGTAACTGTTCTTACAAATGCTTATTTGTTTATCTACGATAAACATTATATTATTCTAATTTCCTTCTGAGTACAAAGAGGATATGCTAATACAGTAGGCTTAACCAAGAGAGTAAAAACCAAGACCAAAAGCTTTTAAATTGATAAATATACAAATTTTCGAAATTCAAGTAAATAACTAGGGATATCACAGACATGGTAACTCCATGAAACACTTATTCTGCATCATTTAACTGTTTCAACGAGATTCAAATGCTCTGTATTCCAAGAGACAACTATAGTGAATGTATATAGTAAAAGATATCTCACTTTTAATAACTTGACAATGTCTTCTTTAAAATATAGTGAATGTATTTTTACTTTTTGTGGTACAAAATAGACAGGTAAGGTAAATAGATACGAGGAATTCACTACAATTTTTTAAAACCACCGAATACCAGATAATGTTTAGTAAAATGTGTGTGTGTGTGTGTGTGTGTGTGTGTGTGTGTGTGTGTGTGTGTGTGTGTGTGTGTGTGTGTGTGTGTGTGTGTGTGTGTGTGTGTGTGTGTCTGTTGAGCATAATGGTAAAGTGAAATGTCCTGTAATTGCCAATTAGTATTTATATTCCCCTTTTTCCAACATGAAAAACGATATTTTTACACAAATCTCCCCCCAAAAATTTCAAACTATCTCTTTTATGATTTTTTTTTTTTTTTTTTTTTTTTTTGGAAATTTTATATTCTCTCCTAAATGCGTTAAGCGATTTTACTAAAATTTTGTTTGTTTAAAATAGTTACCTGTATGATAAGTATAAAGAATAACAGAATTTCTTAGATATATTCTCTGGGAAAGTCCCTCACTGTATGGAAAGAATTTTATTTAATCCTGCATAACTACTAAACCAAAATATTCAAAAACGTACAGATCTGTCTCAATAAATTAATTTGATTTAAAGCACATACTTTTGACATTAGCCATTTTCGATCATCCCTTGTTTTAGATTGGAATTTTTTAAATATCTTTATAAACATTTCGAAGTGATGTCACTATTCTTGCGAAATAATGGAAAGGGTATGGAATTTCTAGTTAAAGCCATACTGCTGTTAAACATGTGACAAACGATCGGTTTCCTGTAATTGCCCTTGTTCATTCAAAGAAACGTATAATTATGGTTATGTGGTATTCGAGAAGTATGCAGATGGAAAAATAAGTTTTCTAAAAGTATTTTATAGAAATTATATAAAATGAAGACATGTTTAGAAAAGTTCATGTAAAAGTAACACATTGAGCTTATACTGCATTTCGTGTGGTTTATCTTGAAACACGGGAATTAGAGAGAGAGAGAGAGAGAGAGAGAGAGAGAGAGAGAGAGAGAGAGAGAGAGAGAGAGAGAGAGAGAGAGAGAGCACTATTGCCCGTGCTGTTGTAGTTAACCCATGACTACCTAATGCCACATCACATCAGTTTGTGTGGTTTACCTTAAAGCATGGCAATTACAGAGAGAGAGAGAGAGAGAGAGAGAGAGAGAGAGAGAGAGAGAGAAAGAGAGAGAGAGAGAGAGAGAGAGAGAGAGAGAGAGAGAGAGAGAGAGAGAGAGAAAGAGGGAGGGAGGAAGGGAGGGAGGTCCAAACATCCTCTTGAAAAATAAGCTGATTTATTACACTTACACAATTTTTCCTATCTATTCTTCTATGAAATTTTCTTATAAGATTATGCTTCCCTTTTATTACATATTATACTAATGCACCTTTCAATTGTAGTTCTAAAGTTCAAGTTCTTTTAAAGTGGATCCTTGGGGATGTTTATAGCCACCGAAAAAAATTAACTGCGACTAGTATTGGAAAACAGTATAAAGAAATGAAAATAGAAACAAAAACAGAAGTGGAAATGCCACCGCAAATTACTTGGTAGAAATTGAATGTTTTAAAGAAATCCGCATTTTCAATGCAATACTAAGTCCTTCTCTATGTCTTATACTAGTTACCAAAAATTTCGTTTTTGACTTATGTTGGACAAATTAATATGCATACGGACCTACTTATGTTTCTTATGTGAGGAGCATTCATAGGAAATTCATACAACTAACCCTCTGAAACCTGGTCATCCAATTTTTGAGATAGATATGAGTAGAGAATTAAATATTGAAATATTTATTTCTTAAATCTTTTTCTGTGTGTTTAGCCTCAAGTTTATGGCATAAAGTTCGTGTGTTTGAAAATATGTCGTTATTGTTTTCTTTTCACTTCAACTTATTGATAGAAACAGGTATGTGATATAATTAGCAGTGATGTTTCCGTGTCGGAAAACTTCTAGTGCTTAATTTGGAATCATTACCTTAAGTGGATATGATTAACGAAGGTGGTAGGAGAGCCCTTTTAAAATCGCAAAGTGTAGATAAACTCGCGTATCGAGTGCTCTGAATATTTAAGCAAGTAAGGTTTTATCGTCTGCGTACTCCAGATAGACACTGACGTTTGTTACATTTTGACGCTCATCATGTAGATATGCTACGGAACCTTGCGTCGGGACGCCCACCTAGCTTTGGCAAGATTCCACTATAGCCACGGCGCAATCTTGCTGGAAGACCCGCCAGCACCACCTGTCTAGCATGCCCGAAGTGTGTGGGGTAGCCATTCCTGCACCTGACACTTCCTTTCACGTTGTACCGCTCTACTCGTGAAATATTGAAGGAGACGTACAGCAAAATTTGCTGTTCAGAAAGTCATTTGGGAATGTTAGGTTTCCGGGCTTTATTTTAAGTAAGGTTTTAGCATATACAGGTGTGCTCCTTCTTAGCGATAAAGGAACTAATGTTCTAATTCTACGTATACTGCGTGTTTTATATTGCCAGGCTGCGATTGCCTGTAGGCGCGCTCCACTCACTATTAAACTGCGAGGTTTTCTGCTCCGAAACTCCCGTGTGTGTAACTCAGGGGTAATATTGATATCCATTGTAATAAATACTAATACTGCTATGTTGTGTTGAAAAAGATTCCATCTACATTCAGCTATTCCTGGCATTTCTGGATTAAAATTTCATTCACACACAAATTTGTTGCTTTAGTTTCATTATTTCTGGTCTTGTATTGCCTTTTTTATTTGTTCCGCTTATACCCCGCCTTTAACTGCAATGGTCATATCGGTGGCCGTTCTTCTTTGGAACATATCGAAGGTGTTAACTCGTATTTGTTGGGTTTTAATCATTAGATCACGCACACATTCACACTCTCATTCATACTTTCAGAATTTGGGGAAGATGAGGAGTTATCTTGGGTGGAAAAAATCCACACCTCTACCGCTGGGAATCCAACTCGATGCCCCTAGCATGATAGGCAGGTGCCCTACCGACTTAAACTTTACGTTTAACGTTTTTATGCATCTGTCGTACATAAAAACTAATTTTTCAGTGTGAATGTTTCCAGAAACATTTAATAATATTAATATAATGTGTTTCACATTTGATTTTTGAACAGGCTTTAAATTTTGACAATGTACAGTAAGAAAACTCCAGTCCTTGCAGGACGAAAAATGATCATCGAAAAACTTTAGTCCATTCATTATAAAAAGGAAGCAAGTTAACATTTACAAACGATCACGAAGCCTTATGTTTGCGGTAGTGATTTGTCTAAAACATAAATGCAAACGAACTACATATATTCGCCATATATACCCTTGCTATAAGTAAAACGCCTGATACAGATTTCTATACAGTGACAAACTAAATTGCATCCTTCCTCTTCGTTTCGTATCTTTGGAAGAAACAAATGTACAACACTAAATGCGCTAATTGTTCATCATTTCGTTTTTTGGAATATACTGCTCCCAGACACACATACGCGAGCTCGGATCTTTTCTGATTTTGTTCTTTGTTTAAGTCAAAAATACATTTATTCTAATATCTTGGTTTCAATTTCTTTTATTTATCTGTTTTGTATGCAATTCTTCTCCAGCATAGAGCAAATAGAAGAGGTGATAGCAAAAGTTATCTTATAATTTTGGTTTTTACTTACTCTATTAATACATATTACAGTATTGTATTACATCCAAAAATTCTATTCTTAGATTTCACCTGAAACACGTGCTCTAAGACTTCTTATATCGACTAAAAGCAATGTGACCATGCGTCTCTTCTGACTGATTGCCTATCTGTCTGTCTGTCTGTCTGTCTGTCTTTGTGTCTGTCTGTCAGTCAGGCTGTGAACAACATAAATAAAAAACGAAACGTCTCATAAATACTAAACATTATATTCAGGTTCAGCTAAGGATGCAATATAAATTATCTACTAAACGGAACACCTTTAGAAAATTTTAACATTCTTAAATTAGTTTTAACATTTTGTTTAATTACATCAACCTTTTAAGAAAATTTAAAGACAAACAAAGTTCAATCTTAAATTTTCTAGGAATAGCCTCTGAAGTTCTCTTTGTTCTCAATGACTGCTGACTAACTGGTACCTAGCACACAGTTTATGTGAAATAAGTTTTTGTTGACTAAACCTTTGTTTAGATATCCATTGTTATTGATTAGCATTTTAAAGTACTCCTAACCTTCTCAAAAAGGAAAGAATATTCTCTCACTCTCTCCCCTCTCTTTCCCTCCCTCTCCCTTTCTCTCCCTCTCTCTTTCTCTTAGCCGTTAAAATAAAAGAGCATTTTAAATATTTGACTATCAAGTTATAGTATTATAAATCAGTGTACATATAAATGCATAATGAACTTACTTATAAGGGAATGATGCTTTGAAAGAACAGTGAGTTGAGAAATAAATGTGAGCCATAGATATATAAGTAGTTCTTGTGTTTAAAGTGAATCATCCATCCATTGCAACTTATTTATTTTACAAATACATCCATGAATCAAAGTGTAACACCCTAATAAAGCTCTACCTCGATACATAAATCAAGTTATACAAAAGTAAAGAGAGCCTCGGTTTTAAAAATGACTTTGTACAGTAATCATAATTGTGCTGCAGGAGTAGATAGTTGATACCTTCGGAGGTTTAATGGTGGTCGCCCGCTACTAACTATATCATAACAGTGCATTGAAGTATTACACTTTAAAAAGGAAAATTGGTTATGTCTTTATTGCAGTATAGGCGTTCAGGTTTCTCCAATGTAAAATATAATTGAGAGAAATATGACTTCGTTAATTGGAAAATTAAATGTGAGATCAATTCAACAATGGGAATTTAAATGAGACATCGTAAAATTATGTAGTTTTCACTATTACATATTCCTCTACATACTAAAATGAAAAGAATTAATCGCTGAATTGAATGCCTTTTTAGGGATCATAAAAATCCAGTGCAATATACGAGTAATTTTTCTGTAAAATGGTTTCTTTATTTATACCCTTTGTATTACAGTACATCACAACTTCTATTTCCCTTTCTCACTCTATGCATATTGTGAGATAACCCAGAAGTGCAGATTTAAAAACAATCGCATGCCTTAACCATGTGTATGGGGGGAAAATGAGCATGTCCATGAGCATATAACTGAAACAAATTGAGGCGTTCCATTTACATGATTCTCTAACAATCAACCTATTTATTTCTCACCGTTTACTATGTTTTCAAAAATCATTCTGAATGGAGATAATATTTTTCATAAAATTATATCAAATATTTTAATGACAATTCTTAGAGGCATTTTAAGAAAACCAAAATTCTTGAAAAAGTTTTCGTGTGAACTGTTTGAATGGGAGAAGGTGTTCTTTTCCCATCCTTAGAAGTTTTGTATTTAACCAACATTTCATTCCTCAATCCTGCGTGTACAATACAAGAAAACACGGACACAGTGATACAGTGGAAAACGGGCGTGTGTGTGGATGTTTTTCTGAAAATACAATTTTTTTTTAATTTAGAGACCTCATAGCATGTATTTCCAGTGAAATCTCCCCATTGAAATACTTTCTCTACCAGCTATGTGTCTGGTATAAGATGTAACAATTTAAATAGTTAAAATTACACGACCTTTTCAATGATGGCTTCATAAGCATTGCCTATAAATTATGCAATGTAAATAACAAGTACATTTACCATTCACTCAACGGTATTTATATTACACGTTTTTATAGATAAGTTTATATTAATAATACAACTTACATACAAAATGTAGAAACAATCTAAGTCTCAGTATTGTTAGTACCGAGCGGGATGCCACATGCGGTTTCGTTTGCAGCCTGCATTCGGGAGGCACGGGTTCGACTCCTGTGACGGACCTAGTGAGTTTCCTGACCCATGAGTTTATCGAAGGTTTTTCCGGGTCGCTAGGCAAATGCTGGGTAGGTTAATTACATCCCCCAAATTTCCTGTCCCTCCATTTCATTTTCATTATCATTTCATAACATCTTTCATCTGGTGGTCTCTTCCAGGGTAGAAGTGTACGCGGGTGTCTCGGCGGTACATGATGAAATCCTGTGCTTTGAGGTAAACTATTTGTTCCTCCGGTAGGTCGGTTGCCGGTCTCCGCACACCTGCTGGGACCATTTCGGGACCGCCAGCCAGGGACCTTTGGGGCTCGGCTGCTGGGCTCGTTGCCGTCCCACAGAAGAGGAGCTTGTCCGTTGTCTTAGCCTGTCGGGGGAAATCCCTAAGTAAACTGTAGAGACCCTGCTCTCTCGGTGTGTGTAGGCTTCCGATCTCTATCTGAACGCTCATAGTTTCCATCATAAGTCTCAACGACTGGGAGTTCTCAATATACTGGCCCACATAGCTTTGTCTATCTCTGACCCCAGCCACTTAAAACAAGAATTACAGCACCCAAGACTCACTTTTCGTCAAAACGGCTACTCCAAATATGACGTTGAAGCCTCGATCACCAAACTAGGAAAGGGAAACCTACAGCAAGCGTCAGATAAGCCTACCGATACATCCTGCTTCCCGTTTACCGACAATCTATCCGGCAGAATCAGCAGAATTCTCGCCAAATACAACATCAGGACCATCCACAATTCACCTCCGAAGATTAAACATCTGTTGAGACCAATGAAAGAAAAACTGAAGGGACCATCGCTACCAGAATAAACGAACATGAATGGAGCATTAGTTTAATGCAACCTGAGAAGTCTGGGCTGGCAGAGCATTGTTTTGATAACAACCATAGAGCCAATTTTCGGGAGACGACCATTTTGGCAATATGCAACAATTACTTGGAGCGGAGAATTAAGGAGGCTTTGGCGATTTCCTCTGAAAGGAGTACGCTTAATCGTGATGCTGGATTTCAGTTCAGCTCCTTCTGGAACCCGGCCTCAAAACTGGAAATCCGTCGATTTAAGAAGCAAAGATCAATACAGCTTGATAATCAGGTTAAGTAGTTTCGTTTCTTTGACACAATTTTCTATACTCACGCCATCTGCTGACATGGCATTTAATTTACTGAAAACAGTCTTTTGTTCAGTAATGCGATTTTTATAGTGTTTTTTCTTTGTTTATAGCTGTGTTATATCCAGTATTTCATTTGTGGTTATAACATTTCATAAATATCCTGATGATGGGAGAGATTCGCACTCCCGTAACGTTGATATCTAATCATCTTTTGACCTGGCTTGTTGCCCGAGAAGAAAGTGAACGATAATTAGTTCTTGTTTCCGAAAACCAGTCAATGTTCCAGTTGTTGAGCACATACACTCACTATTTCTGTAGGCCATTAAAATCTAAATCTAATTGCAACCGTCGCAGAACAACGAAATAACAGACATTCGTAGGGGATCCTCAGATGTACATGACATTTTAATTATACTGTTTAGAGGTGCAATAATTTATGCCGAATTTAAAAATTATCTGAATATGAATTATGATAAAAATAGAACTGGTATTGTAAATTAATTGTTCTTTCACATTGGCCGTGTGTAGGCTAAATTGTGGAGACGTAGAATCCGACTACGAATCAGTTGGAGAATTTAATGTCATATCGGCACGTTGGCCATAGTAGCTCAATGGTGGAGCTACTGGACGGAAACCAAAAGATCCGTGGTTCAAATCCCGGCTATGGCATTGAATTTTTCAGTCGGACTCTACGTTTCCAGAATTGGTACTGGCTGCGTTTTGGTTGATATTATCAAATACCGCCATTTTTTTATGTGAAGGCCTATCAAGCTATGTCTCCGCATTACATCAGTAAGGTGTATCTCCCAATGGATAATTACCACCCTGGTGTAAAGGGTGTACAATATCGCCCTCTAATTCTTAGAATAACAAACTCCTGATCTGATACACATCTAGCTTTTGTTGATAAAATAGTTTGTCACCGATGATTACAACCATATTCGGGAATAATTTCCGATATTAAGTAAGACTGAAATCTAGGATATTTTAGTAGAGTATATAAAGTCATTAACAGCTAAACGCATGTTCTTCATAGCAAAGATAAGTTAGCAAGGAGCACTTATAGAAGCGAAAACAACAAAGAGGATTCTTTACATTGAACCTTGAGCAATCCGTGGAGTAGTGTCACGAGGTAAGCTGGATAAGACCACTTGAGGCATCCTCACCACCAACTACAGAGGGGAACTAATAAGTGGGTTGGCATTTGCACAACGAGGTATCGGTAATTACTGCTGGAGATATTTTAAAGGAAATATGATGGAAAATGTTTAGCATCCACATGAATACAAAAACTGTTCTTCTGTTTATTCTTTATCTGCAAAAGACTTCACTCCAGCCATCATTTTCTTGCTATTCCAATTTCTCGCCTTCTTTCAGCTTTACAAGCTATTATTTGTTTCACTATATTATCATTTTCTCTAATTTAATGTTATATCTATGTTGTGGTTTATTTTAATATTTATACAAGAATTACTGACTTTTAAAATTAAACATTTTTACAAGTAAATATAACAGGATCTAGTTACACAGATAAATAATTTTATATAATTAATATATTATATAATGCAAGAAGCACCACTTTTTATTCTGTTACTAGCTAAACCACTATTAGTCAGAGACAAGTTACGATTTGATGCAAAGTAATTAGGTAAAAGTCGGAGAAGCTAAGAAAACTAGGCGTCCTGATGAAATCAATCGATAGAAAACCATAGAAACCCATGGCTCAGAATAGGTACAAGTTTACACTTTTGGAAAATTAAACACATGAAAAGTGTTTCAAAGATGACTGCTGTTATTTCATAATTTTAATTTCTCAAAAATGTGTCACTTTAGTAAAAGTCGTTATAGCCATTTGGAGGGGAAGAAAACAATTCAAAAAAAGGTTAGTTTATCATAAAGTTAGGGAGGGCTTGATGAAAATCTTCGTAATTTGTCTTCGCAGGAATCTGAACCTAAATACAAATTTGATAGTTATCCTCATTTCTAAGATATTTTGTTCACATATGCAGACATAATCACATGCATGAAGATTTTTTAACAAATACTATGTATTTTATTCACGGGATCTCAAAATACGTGTATTCAGGGCAATCTCGTTGTTATGCTGAAAGGTAATAAAATGAGGAGTCGAGTATATGTTAAATTTTGCCTTCAAGTGCAGCATCTTTAAGCAGTCAAGATGAATATTTTCATACAAGCCCTCCAGGTCTTCTTAATTTGAGAATATTTCTAAGCAAACATAAACTGTGATTAAATTAAACCTTATAGAATAATAAGATGTATAGTTTAGTGCCCATAAATTGCTGATAGATGCATAAACATTAGTGATTCAACAGGGGTTTGCTACTGATATTTCTCATGATGAACTGTAAAAACGTAATATGAGATGCTTACCCTGCATTACGATTTCATTCTAATTTGCTTTTCAATCTGGAAAATAGTTTGGCACTCTAATTATCTAATTATCTCTGTGTGTATGTAAATATAGATTTGGAGCGTTGATAATGGCCGGAAATCGAGGGGTTGCTAAATTAATAACACAACTTTTGGAAGCATTTGAAAAAGGGAGACGATAACTAATATGAGTAAAATATAATATTTAGTTGTTAGAGATGGAGGAACTGTTCAGGCACTTAAAAAGTTTAAATATTTAAGAGCGTAATTTGTGGATCGGAAAGTGATGTAGGTGGATCAAACGAATGACAAAGCAAGAGAAGCAATTAAAATAGTATTGCAAATGGAATTTTATGGAGTGTGAACATTAGTACACAAAGTGGAAACTTCTCATGACAGTTCTGTTAAGTTATGGATATGAAGGATGGACTCCAATAGAAAGACAAATAATAAGGCTGTGTAGATAGAAAGAATTCCTAGAGTAGCGAAAATATAAAGGTTAGGAAGCAAGAGGAATGTGGAGATCATAGATAATGGAAATGAAGGCAGGCGCCAGTAGGTAATAGAAATGACGGAAAACTGACTGTTAAGTTAAACGAATAGCCAGAAAGAAATGAACAGGACGTTTTTGGAACGGTCGCCTCGTGGAAGAAGGTAGAGAAGACGACCTAGGGCATCATGGAAATCAAATACAATACAGATGAGAGTGAGGGAGAAAGTTTGGAACATGGAGAATGGAACGACTGAGAAAAGTGGAAACTGGGAATATAGGGTAACTACCGACAGGTGGAAAGTCCTCAGAAATAAAGTACAGTATGGGTAAATCACACTGAAATAAATGGTAATTAATTAAAGTTTAGGTGAATAAGATATTAGATTATAGAAAACATTAAGACGATTAGTTCATAAATAAATATGAAAAGAAAGGTGTGAAAGTAGGAAGAATGAAGGAGGCTGAGATTTCATGGGGGATTAAAATTAATGATTCACCCATATATTGGCCCCCCAGGGGCCTACTGCATTAGGTACGGGAATTTGTGATCCCGGAGTCCCCAGCCACCCTGACACCCTCGATGTGGGTTCCTCTTAGTGGTGAGGGTCAGAAAAAACACCCACCCACGTGTAGCCCGTGCGTGGAGACCCTTGTCGGTGGAAAGGTTTGTCCTGGTGGTTGAGGGATGCGCATCTGAGCTCGTTCCAGTCCTCTTCTGAATTCGGGGAGGGTGCGCATTTCCAACACACTACTTTGGTTTGTGCTTCACCTAAACAGGAGTTTAGGTACTAACCCCGCCCCTAATCAATCGGCCTGGACTAGGTACTGTACCGAACTCCGGGTGAGTGGGACGGCGAGCCCGCTATATACCCTCTGTAGCCCTGCCATCCCAGTGGGTGACCCCTAATTGGGGTGGCAGCACTGGGAGATGCAACTCATTTCATTTCTTATGGCACACTTTAACAAAGAAACGTAGAAAGGAAATAACTGAGTCTTGTGGTCCTCGCTATTTAGTTATTTGTAGAACTGAGGAAGGTCGAAAATTTACTACCGTGAACCCGTTAATTATTCAGAAGGGTTTAGATAATATTGCTGGTCCTGTAAATCCATGTACTCGATCTCGCAATGGCACGCTCCTGGTCGAAGCAGTTTCTCCGAAGCAGGCTGCAAAAATCTTGAAAGCCAATATGCTTGATCCGGTGCGCGTTGGATTGCATAGGACCCTAAACTCCTCGCGTGGTGTTGTAAACATTATCGCATTGGATGGTATGTCCAATGAGGAGATTCATGAAAACTTGGCAGAACAAGGTGTGACTAATGCATATCGAGTTCACCGCAAAGGACGAGGTGAACTAGTGCCCACTCGTACCCTGTTTCTTACCTTTGATCGAATAGATCTCTCGCAAAGGATTAAGGTAGGGTATGAAGTTATTGAAGTAAGGCAGTATATACCAATCCACTGAGGTGTTGTATATGCCAGCGCTTTGGCCACACGAGTTATTCTTGTAATGGAGTTGCTACTTGCGCTGACTGCGGGGAAGTCAAACATCATAATGCTTGTACTTCACTTGCAACATGTGTTAACTGCAGTGCTAATGATCCAGAGGATTCCCGCGTTTTATGGAGGAAAAGGCGATTCAAGAGATCCGGGTAAGGGAGAGAGAGTGTCCTTCTTGGAAGCCCGGAAACTGTTGCGTATTCGCCAGCCTTTTGTACCTAGGACCGTTACTTATAGTGCAGTTGCAGCTAAGCCGGTACCTAGACGTGAAATCGCAACACAAACTAGCGACATAAACAGCGCAGTAATATCCGAAATACCAGTTACACCAAGATCACAGCGAAAGCAACAAACACCACCACGAACAACAGTGAGCGCGCCGAACAAGTCCAGTCCTAAGAAGAAGAATTCAGCCAAGTGACCGCCGAAAGCATCTACTTCAAGAACATGTGAACCGGTAATATATAATGTATCGCCAAGGAAATTTAAGACCTCATATGACAGAACTGACTTCCTTAAGGAAAATAGTAAGAGCAGTGAAAGGAAACCTAGCTAGCACAAAAGTCCGCGAACATCTCCTTCGTCGACGGCGATCGGTGACTTTCATCTTCGTCGGTCGCAGTTTCTGATCGTTTCGAGAGACTCGAATCGAAGTTACCAGTACGGAAGCCGTCCTCCTTCATTGACGATGTGGAGCGGGTAGATCCTGTCCTCACTGCCCAGACGACAGTGAGGAAAAGGCAGGGAAAACCTGCTGAAAGTGTATCCAGCTCCAAAGGAAAGAAACAAATGGATTTGACCACCACTGGGCAGGCAGCTTTTGTCATGGTAAGTTGATATTGAAAGTAGTATTTTTTACCCATTTGGGCTTATTCATTTTATTGTCATTTTGTTTTGATCTGTTTCATGACCAAGCAGTTGAGCGCTCTTATATACAAATCATCACTCATATTTTGGTAGGACATAAAAGGAAAACCTATGAGCCTATTGGGGATTTTAAGGAAACAATAAATCAAAATGAAAAAAGTTCCTGCATTCCTACGTAATAAGAATAGAAACGCACATAACAACAGAAATATTCATCCTAATTCATTACAAAATACGCTTTACCTTTAAAACTAAACATTACCGGTATATTTTCAAATACTGTGGAATTTATGCAAAATTTACGTATACTGCAATAAAACAGCATTACACTTAGAATGAGAAATACACGTCTAGGATAGCCTACTCTTAGAGACAAGATACTTTCCTATAAAAATCAAATGTCGATGCCTTTATTAGCAAAGCTCCGCTGGTGAGTAAAACGTCCAGGAAAGGTCACTCTAACGATATGGAATAAAAACTCCCTGATAGTATTTTTATCGTAAGAGATCTTTTGTTTTTTATTTATATTCATTGTGATTTGTTTGTTTTTCGTTTCATTTTAGAAGTTTAACATCGTTTTTAACCATTCGACTATGCACAAACGTTGAGTGAAACCTGCTCGTAAAATTCAGATCTCCATTGAGAAGTGTCCAACTGAGCATTTCTTATGAATAGGTACAGGAATTCTTAAGCAGTTGGTTCCAAGTTATCTACACTGGAACCAATATGTCAATACAAGTAATGTAAAAACTATGGCCATTAGTCAGTTTCGAGCAGTAAACTTCATCTAGTGAGTGTTAGATGCAAACAGTAACACATATCATGAGGGATGGGTGGGGTTTATGAGATGTGACACGTCACTGCATAAAGCACAGTTCGATATCATTTCCTTTCATCTTGGGTTTGTTCTTGGAAATTGGCTACTTATACGGTAAGGAAAAATTCCAAAAAAAGTCCTTTCCAGGGTTTCAGGCTCTTACCTTTCAGACTAAAGAGGAAGACTACTCCCATAAATGGAATGAGGATTTGAGATCACAAGAAGCCTTTATCAATAGTGAGACAAAATAGGTGGCGTAAAAGGCTAATTTTGACCTTATTAGTCACAGAAATACGTACTACATCATTACATAAGAAGACAAATAGATTAACAAATAATTTACAATTAGAAGTAATTTAAAATTTAAAATAATGAACTGTTGTGCATTAATCAGAGCTCCAGATCATGGAAGGCGTAAAGAAAATTTAATTATTATGCTCATATGACCCTCTATAGCAGTGAAGATGTGCGAAGCTTTTTGTGACTAACAAGGAATAGCTTTTGAAAGAATAGTTTCTGGAACAGTCAGTAGAAAACTTCGTTTGAATTCAACTCATAATATTATGCTTTAAATGCCTTCAGTGGTAGAATTAGAGAACCTGGAAATCAACCAATGACGCTTAGTTATTCTTACGCAAAATAGTGTCAACTACTAGCAGCGTTACCCGATGCAGCTGGTTCCCGTCTAGTCGTTACGGATGCCACAGCCTACCGCTTATACGTCCTTGCCATGATCTCCTGTCCACAAAATCAAAACGTTTTGATGCCGGTCCAGAAAAATCGTTCTTTGTTTTCTTCCTGTCGCCGCTTCCGTCGACTTCACAGGGAGTCCCCAAGTCTAACTACAACAAATGTTATCGCACTTCATAAGAGTCTATACGTCTTGTGTTCATATGATTCATACGTTAAATATACAGTGTATGGGAACACCTCGCGCATTACGACCTATGTGGATCTATTGTGGTTACTACAGCTCCAGCGAGGAGGGGATGACGTGAAGTAGTCGAAGAAGGCTGCAGATACTCGCGGAAGTATCTCGAGGATCTATCCCACGTTCCGTTGCACAACACGCTATGAAACAGAAATAATGTAAAGGAAATCGTAATAGATGGGAAACCGGCACTGTATTCGCCAAAGCGACCGAGAAGACTACGAATTAACCCTCTGGTGGATGCATATAAATCGAAATGGCAGCTGCAAATGTACCCTCACTCGCTTCAGCGGAGCCATCTACCCTCAGCCAATCAAAGACATAAGAGCCTCTGCCCCACGTTGGGCTCAAGTAATAGGAACTGGTTTCACTTTACTGCTGTAAAAGCACTAGTTGTGATGTTAGCCTAATTATAAGATGTAGTTATATTTTGAATTACATTAACAATATGTGAGGGACAAGCCGCTCTACCGTATTTTGCGTAATGTTGCGTATTGCTGCTTTTGAAGCTTAAATTCCTTATTATAACAGTAGCGACACGTCGACTTGGAATGGTCATGTTTAAGTATAGCAAATCATTGAAATTCACATCAAGTTCCGCTCTCCTACAGCTCTCTCCGCTCAGCTACAACGTGCATAAGTTCAATAGTAAAAGCCTTTACAAAACAAATGGCTTAAATCTTCAGTAAAGTCTTCGAACGTGTCAGGAACTGGCATTTTAAATTAAGGGCACTTCGTAATTACACTATTATTAAATTTTAAATTCAATTTGTTTCTCTCTTAACGACCTAGATTTTGGAAAAAATATAGCATAGAGTATGCATAGATAGTTCCTTCTTTGGAGCTCTGGAAGAGAAGCAGCAATGAAGCATTAACTAAGTGATACGTCTCTTTCAATAAGGTTAATATGCTTTCCAGCTGGATTTCGGTTCAGGATACTGCTATTTCCACTGAATGCTAAGGCTTTATTTATTTAATTGTTTAATTGAGCTATTAACGGATGACGAACCCGGATCTAAGGTGCATCTGCAGTTTAGCAGCTTGCAAAAATAGCTATGGGTCAGTTATTCCATCTGGTGCTAGCGAACTGCCGTCTGGATTGTTCAGTCAGGCTAAACAAATGACAGTTTCAGCGTTAGTAGTATATTTACTGTCTAATCCTTACCTACATAGTAGCACATCCTTCTGTTTTGATTATTTAGCTTAAAAAGGTTTTGGTGTGGCTTACACTATCACCATGGATGACGTATTTTCTGTTATAATATTTAGTTTTGATTGTTACTGGTTTAAGCGACATTGTGTTGGTATATTAATTACTGTGTATTTCGCAAAGCGGTCATTTCCTTAGCATGGTGATAGTGCTGCTGTTTACCGAGTGGGAAATCCAGGTTTGGTTCTCAATGCCAGAATATAGCCCTGGACCGAGCTGTATTCAACCTTTTAGGTGCCTAAGAAACCAGCTGAGGAGGCATTCATTGATTGAGAAATAGCGGCCCCTGGTTGCGAAAACCACATACAAGGGCATGTTCTACCCTTCAATAGTTCACCCCACTATGATGCTTGTGGTGTCTGATATGTGGGGCGATAGATTTTGCACAGACAGCTCTGTTCCGTCACGGAGTTAGTAATGTTCCGCATAGCATTACGTTTTAATATGGATATTTACGTATTATTTCATAATACTTTGTAAAAGAAGAAGAGAAAGAGAAAGGAGAAGAGAAAGAAGAAGAAGAAGAAGAAGAAGAAGAAGAAGAGGTAGAAGAGGGGGAGGAGAAAGAAGAGGAGGAAGAAGAAGAGGAAACGGAGAAAGAGGAGCAAGAGGATAATATCCCGACCATAATGAAAGAGAAATCTGAATATTAACCTTTGAACCAAATACTACTTTCTGCGAGTGCTTCGGAATTCTAACGAAAAAGTTTCCATCAATAGAAAGATCATCTGTAATAAATACTGAACTTATGTATGCATTTATGTGCGGTGTGTGGCGTTAATCCTCCACTCGCAGCAGATAGGATGTACGTTGACTGTTTGGAAGACCCAGGTCGAGATTTGATTAAATAAGAGTCATGAGATCTGTTCTCAGGTGTGGACTTTTGGTGACAGAAATAAAATTTTATAAGACTCCGATTTCGTAATATATTATTTAATTGTATAATCTGGATTACATTTCACTCGAACTTTCTTTCTTAATCAGTCACTGTAGATTACCTCCAACACATCGATAAATCCTTATTTTCAAGTTAATATAATTTGTATTAATTACTTAAAATTCCTCTTGTATACGTCCACTCATTGCTATTACGAATACCGAATAACTCTTTTTGACGATTATTGTTTATCAGTTACAAAACTTTTATATTCACCGCTACATTTTTCCATCGTCATGAAGCAAGACTAAAGAATATATATCTATCTCAAGATTATTGATTTTCAGTAACTATCGTTACTCCTCTATTAATTTTGTATTTAATATTGTCATTGTCATTACATGGCCTACTAAGTCATATCAGAAAACAATATTCATATAAAAAGTTCTAACTAAAACATACCGTTACAAGTGCCACAACCTCCAACCGATCAACTTCTGTACCCCTCCGAAATCCCTCAAACGCATAACATTTTCAGCGTGCCGTACAGAACCTTATAACTTCCAGAAGTAGACCAGAGACATCATGAATAATAAAGGACTCTTAGAGGAAACATGGCATTCGTATACCTATGACTCTTCTAGATGGAGAGTAAAAGAAGGAAGAGGAGAAGGAACAAAGGAATCAGAGGTGGAATGTTGCTAAAAAACAAGGTGCAACGTGTGCAACGGAAATAAAGAATTCCGTGGACCAGCTTTAACTCAACAAAAATGATGAAATACGTATTTCATTCCAAGAGGATTCACGATGAAAGGTTAAAGGTCGTTTGCTGGATAAACGGTCATCACTGTCAAACCTACACACTAATCCACCAAAGCACAACTAGCACATTGAGTTTCCTCGAAGCTCACAGATTCGAAGTCAACATAAATAACCAGTACAACAACAGGGTGCTGTGTACTGCTAAAAACCCTTGAGAAAGCAAACACGATGCAATTTTGTGACCTTGGGCTCGATAGACGAAAAGTGACGCTGGTCGGCAGACTTCCCAACTGGCAAGCGTCCAAACCAATATCTGCGGGTATTTATGATCGATCCCCATATCGACCGACTAATTTTCTCCAAACAGAGGAACCGGGACGGATATGAGTATACCGAAGATGACTTGTGGACAAACACACCCTTAAAATCATGTCATCAAATTTCACGCAATAAATTCGGATAACGTATTTTTATGATGAGGCCGAAAATGGCATCTTTAACTTTTTATGCAATTCCATTATTAGAATTTCCTCTTTGATATTATATACATATATGTATACTTATGTTTATTTATATATAATATGGAATTCTAATGCACCTGCCATTTTGTACTGTGAATCCTTAATCCCTTCACAAAAAAGTTGACAACTCCTACATACTTTAGTATAGAGAGGTAGGTTCCGTCTTTTAGATAACGTTTTGCTCTATAAATTAATAATTATATTAATTACGCGAGCTTCACTACTCTCAACACCTTTTTACCCATTTGCAAATAAAAATCAATTTATTTTCTTAATTGCTTTCAACGGCGTTTTCTTTTAGTGATATTTTGCGTTAACATAAGAGATCCCTTCCGGGCTTTGGAGCCGTGGTCTGATGGAGTTAAGCTGTCCATACGTTTCGTCCATCCCTGCGGTGGACATCATCAGTGGCGTGGTCTTAATCTTCTAGGTGAAGGTTCAGGCACAACTGAGACGCTCGCTAGAGGTGTCGTATTTATATCCTTTCTCAGTTGTGCCTGAACCTTCACCTAGAAGATTAAGACCACGCCTCTGATGATGTCCACCGCAGGGATGGACGAAACGTATGGACAGCTTAACTCCATCAGACCACGGCTCCAAAGCCCGGAAGAAATCTCTTATGTTAATTCTGACTCCGGCCGTGAAAGCTTCCGAACACTCACGATACTTTGCGTGTTTGTAAATTATTTGTTTTCTTTAAAATTTTTAAGGATAACTAAATGATAATTTAGAATGTGTTTTAGATGTATTTTGGAATTATTAACATGGTTATTCTTTTAAATAATTTCGGATAAATGTCCATCAAAGTTAGAACATTCATATTGTGCAAAGGTGGGTGGGATGTTTTGTAAGCATATGTTGGTATAACTGATAAGTTGACTTTCAGCTGCTGTAAGAGTACATCTATTGTGTGTATTTAATAAGTATCCACGCAAGTTTATTGGACTTTCAAAAGGTTTATCTTTAGAAATTTTGGCTTTATTTTGTCAGTATATTTCTCCTATATTATACTAAAACTTTTAAAGTTCTATGCACACAGTGAAAGACTGGAGAACCTGTGAGATTTAATGTTAAAAGAAATTTGATTTAGGGAAGAAAAGTGACTTATAACCTAGAACTATTGGTATTATAAGGGCATTAATAGCAGAAGGATGGTATACACAAAACGAAATAGCACAGAGACTCAAAATATCTCATAAGTCTGCAAGCAGAATTAAACAAATGGACGAAAACAATAAGGTATATCAGGAACAGCGAAGTGGGAAATGCGGTGCAAAAAGCAAGTTCAGCCCTAGAGGTGTTAAAAACATTATGGCTGAAGCACCCAGAAACCGAAAAGCCACTAGTAAAGACTTGAGGATTACTTTAGTAGCTAGAGACTTAGAAGTATCAGCAAGAACTATCAGGAGAACCCATCGATGGCGGTTTGAAGGCTCGAAGTCCCAGAAGCAAAGCAAAGCTTACCCCAGGTATGGCAAAAAAGGCTTGACTGGGCAAAGGGAAATAAACATTGGTCTTCTGATAACTGTTGAAAGGTAATTAATGTGTGACACTGTGTTACTCTTTCTCACAGAGATAATTTAAATTAATAGCCAGATTCAATCATGGATAACCTTCATAGACTATACAAAGGTATTATTTGGGATAACTTATTAAGTATATTGTTGACCAATAGCTGCCATTAGTATGAATTTCTCTTTCCAGGTATACTTTAGTGATGAATCCACGTTTGAAGTTGCTGACGAAAGCAGTTAGTATGTCCGGAGGACACCTGAAAAAGAGTTTCATCCTCAGTGTGTGCAAACAACTGTGAAACACCCTACAAAGGTGATGGTATGGAGCGTTATGTCTGTCTATGTTACTGGAAGGTAGTACGTACATTGTTGAGAATACCCCGAGCCAAGATCAGTAGTTAGGAGTTCATAAAACTCGACTTCTACTCCAGATAAAGGATTGGTTCGGAAATGATTCATGTATCTTTATGCACGATGGTGCACCATGTCACAAAGCCAAGAAAATGACACAATACTTACTGATTTAGGTCCTTTAGTACTGCCATGGCCAGAAAATAGTCCTCATATGAACCCAATCGAAAATGTATGGTCAATTGTGAAGAAAATCAAGAAAACCCACATTTCAACTAAAACCCAACTTATTGATACCCTTACAAATATCTGGCATTATGATGCGGATATTACAAATAAATTTAAAACATTGGTTGAAAGCATGCCTAACCGAATTAAAATGTCAATTTCCAACAAAGAAATGTATACTAAGTACTGACTTAAGTTTCTGTTTCATATCTGACAACTCATGTATTAATGTTAAGTAAATAAAAAGGTTTTCAGAGCTTTAGTCTAATAATTTGAGCACCTCGCTCTTTCTCTCTGTCCCCCTCTCTCTCTCTCTCTCTCTCTCTCTTCTCTCTCTCTTCTCTTCTCTCTCTCTCTCCTCTCTCCTCTCTCTCTCTCTCTCTCTCTCTCTCTCTCTCTCTCTCTCTCTCTCTCTCTCTCTCTCTCTCTCTCTCTCTCTCTCTCTCTTCTCTCTCTCTCTCCTCTCCTCTCTCTCTCTCTCTCTCCTCTCTCTCTCTCTATATATATATATCATATGTATATAATACGTATATACAGATATATATGTATCTATATATCTATATCTATATAGATCTATATATATCTATATATAGATACATATATATATATATATACCTACAGGTTGTTTCAAAACGATACCGAATGATTATAGCCGTTGCGTAATTATAACTTAACTAGTCTGATTTCGGTGTCACAGCTTCGAAGTTCTGTTAGGTATATTTTTATGTAGTAGTAAATATTACATGAACTGGTGATTAGACAGTGCAGGAACCATTGGTGTGCAAACTTCAAAGTTGTTAGGGGGGACGCACCGGCCACGAAAACAAAAATCATTACTCCTTGTTCTTTATCAGTTACCCTATCTTACCTTTCAGGTAACGGGGCAAAAGGCAAAAGTCGACTAATAACTCGGAAAGTTGTAAGGTTGCCTCTTCAGTGTAGAACTACACATTCCGTCCTAACAGGGAGGATTTTGCGCGTACTTAGATAGCAAATCCAAGCAATATGGAGCGCTATACGAACGCCGAAATGACGGATATTATTTTGATAGATGGAATAGCTGAAGGGAGTTCAACGAACGCACAGATTAATTTAGATTCATTAAAAATATGAAATGTAAAAATAGTTACATCAATGTTAATATTTATTTGATTAACTTCGGAGCATTTTGTTATGATCTTAATTGTACAATACGTTCAAACACTTGCTGTAAATGTCAATGGCTTCCTCATTACTTACAAATGCTTTATTTAGTATTTTCAAACACGTGAAATAAAATGATCGTCTCATTGTATAAGTGATTTAGTTTTGGTTAATTTATCTACAATTCTTTGATGTTTTCTCTCCGCTTATCAATTACTGCTTCCATCCTCAACTCACTAACATTAACTTATAAATGTATAAACGTATAAACTGCAAATGTCCACCAGCTTATTTGTCATCATGGACTGCTATAACGGAATTTTGGAACACGTTAAACACTCATAAGGGATAATTAAGCAATAGCTTCTTTATTGCGGATACATAAGCCAAATAAATCTTAATAGTAGCAAGATACTGCGGAGTATAACGGTATGTTTACAAACAGTTACAGCAGGTGGCACGGCGTATGACCTATACCTGCGAACTCCGACAGCGCGAGCCACGCGTCGCTTTTTTTTTCTTTCTTTTTTAATTTACGTCCTCCAACGTTAAGTCGTATCGGACGGTAAATGAATTGGGTGATATGATGCTCATATGAGTGCAGGGTCCATGGAGCTTACAGTTACCCGTCATTCGCCTCGAAGGATAAGGGAAAACCCCGGAAAAACCTTATCCAGTTAACTCACCCTGACCGAGATTTGAACTCGGGACCTCCTGAACGTGAGGCAAACATGCTATCACCACGCTACCGAAGCCCTGTCATTGCCTAATCCACACTCATATTTATGAGGCTCTATTGGCGGTAAAAGCTATCTATATGTGTCACACAGAAGCTGATAAACTACTTCTATATGTTCGTTCGGTGTTGTTTTGAGACATATATAATTATTTTCAAAATTATTGAATATATTAGACTGAAATTTTATTACATGTGGAGAGAGAGATAGAAATACAGAGAGAGAAAGAGAGAGAGAGAGGGGGGGATTTAACTTTGGCAGGATAGGGAGTTTCATTTCTCATAGTTATGGTATATTAGTTCGGAAGCTATTATTGTGAACATTCCTTCTCCGTCTATTAATTTATTGTGTTCTTGCCGAAAATGTCTGTTTATAAGTCTCCATTTATAGGAGTTTGGCGAGAAAACAATATTGTAGGCAACAACTTCCTGGTTATTGGCGTAGTCGTCTGTGGTTTAGGAGTATCACGCTAGCCTCTACTTTCTGAGGTTGTAGTCAGGCGTTAAGATCCTTAACATAGGGAAGGGAAGTAAAGTCGGTGATCCAGTGCCTTAGATTTAAGTCGCGTAAAGATAAGAAGTCTTTAAGCAAACTAGCTATTTTTCACACCCATTATAAAATAGAATGCTGAGAACCACACTTTAATAAATAAGGGGAGCTTGATGTTTAGAAAAACTCCTATCTTTGTATTATATAAAGATACTTAACAGCACAACGTATGCGGATCATTTACATAAGGCTGATTTCTCCGTAAATTAGTATGTTTTTATACAACGACTGTTTTCTATCGAAATATAAGGATTTTAAACTTAACAAGAATTCATAACCTCGAGCTAACAATTCGATGGCGCCGACCAGATATTTAATGAGATACGGTGAAATATGGAGTACTCAGACTATCTGGACGATTTCCCTTATAACTACCTCTCGAAAGTTCTTAAACCATAGGGAAAAATGCCTGTAACATAAGAGAGCACCTCACGTATCAACCAGTAAAGTGACGATTAAGGAACTGTGCTTCTATTGCGACATCAAGGACGGTACGCGAGTCACGTTTTGATAATTGTGACGCACAGCTTGCTCGAGAGATTAGAGACGCATTGTGTTCGACGACCCATAGGACCGACGATCCGAAAAAATGGCTGTTCTGCGCCTTTTTCATTATGCCTTTACGTCGGAAACAAGAGAAGAAGCGAAAGGAACATTGCACTAGATGATATTAATGAAGTGGGTGTAATAGAGCATATAGTCGCAATATTAGGACCGAGTAAACTTACAGATCCTTATCATACTAAGTTTAGCGAGAACTCAATTTATCACAAACCGTTTAAGCATCATAGCTCTATACATAAATATATTAGAAATAAATTACGTAACTGTGCTGATTAATGAGGATCTTTCTACGTGACATATAAGTGAAATATAGTGCAATACCCATTTTCTAAGTAAGCACAAAGTATTCCACAAAAAATACTTTGTAACCGAATATCATCAATCGATAATAAGGGGTACTTAACGTTAATATTACTTCATAATATACTGGATAGCTTCTTAACACCAATTCGGTTTGCATCAATTGCTGCTAATATTTAAAAAAAAAAAAATCGATTTTTCATGCCTTACTGAATTTGACAACCGCCCTGTACAGTCTGAATTACAAGAATTACCAAAGTCCGTTGAAAGTAGGCCAGAGTTAGTACGACTTTGTACTCTGAGAATGCTGTGTAAAGAAACAGCTGACAAGCTCTCGGAACTAGTTAGAAACTATTTAGAAACTTGAATGTACTCATAGATGGATCTATAACATAAAAGGTTTACTTGAGTTACCAAAGTTGTTGCTAACGTCGGGTTACTAAGATTGCTCAAAGATAGCAAGAACGTAAAGATGCCTATCATTAAGGGAAAGAACCACTAATTACGCTCAACTCCATCGAAGCAGGAAAATAAGACATACTTTTAAGATTTATGTTGAACAAAACCATAGAAGCGGAAGCATGAAGGTAGCTGTTCCACAATCAGTAAACGGGTATTAATGACCATTTCTATACTAGGAATATTTGAGCATCTCAGTAATAGGAATTTATATGGGGCTCGTAATTCTACACAGAAAATACGGTGCGAAGTCTACCCGGAGTCGAAACCCCACCCTGTAAATCCAAGGAGCTACCAGAGAAGTTCAATACCTGAAGTTCAGAAAGCCCCCCCTCTTTCGGGTGGAAATGAATGCGGCACTTAAACACGTCAACCCATCGGGGAAGGCTACTGATAACCTCGGCTGCTGATCTAGCACATCATGTTTCTATTTATCCAAGCCAGTAACGGGGATTCTCGTGTACGTCCCTCTACCCTGGCTGGACTGCTCAGCTAATATTCATGCCCCGCCGAGACCAACCCAACCCGAGCAGCTCCCCTTTGAGAGAGGCCCAGAAGTTTGATCCCGCGTGCTTCTGGTGACATAGTTCTATAAGCCCGCAACACTCGCACCACACAAGCTGAGGGTTCGAAATCCTTCCCCTACGGGATCCAGCAAAACTAAAAGCTATAACCTGAACTAGGAACTGATGTCTGTTTGGGAATGTTTTATAAACAAAATTTGCTTCACTTTTTTACCTTAAGCACTTGTGAAATGTGTAGAGTTTAGCGACCGCTTTCACTACATGAGGCACCGCAGGCGGTGACACTGATAATACATGAGATGAAGATGGTGCACTTGTGGAATAACATGGTGGGGTAATCGGAGATCCCGGAGAAAAGCCGACCCAGCGCCGTGTTGTCCACCACAAATCTCACTTTGCGGTCGCCTAGGATCGACCAGGTTTGCCATGGTGCCCAATAAACACTTTCGACCAAAGTAAATTACGAATATCCAAGAGTTAAGGGATGTTTCAAAGTCCTTATTTTCGCGGTATAGGCTCAGAAATATTCTCTCAAGATTTGCATTGCTGTAAATATTTTGCAGAGAGTTTTACTTTAGGCTGCGCCGTGGCTAAGTGGTTAGACCGCTTGGTTCTCTCCAAGGCGACCCGAATTCGACCCCAGGCGATCGCAAAGTGAGATTTGTTTTGGACAACCACAGCTGGGATGAGTTTTCTCAGGGTCCTCCGGTTTTGCCCCCCAAAGTTCGCTAATTCTCAGTCCTCTTCCTATCAATCATCTCGTCCTTACACTATCATCCACTTTCTTCACCCTCACGCCAGGCATCGAGCCTGATCACCCATCCTAGTTCTTTATCGGATCGAAGGCTTCGATTTTTCAGGCCCAACCTTAAGGTATACAGGAACAAGAATACCTTAACACCACTGTAAGCTGTACTACTAGGAATATGATAAAGAAGAAGAAAGAAAAAGAAGAAGAAGAAGAAGAAGAAGAAGAAGAAGAAGAGAAGAAGAAGAAGAAGAAGAAGAAGAAGAAGAAGAAGAAGAAGAAGAAGAAGAAGAAGAAGAAGAAGAAGAAGAAGAAGAAGAAGAAGAAGAAGAAAAGAAGAAGAAGAAGAAGAAGAAGAAGAAGAAGAAGAAGAAAAAGAAGAAGAAGAAGAGAAGAAGAAGAAGAAGAAGAAGAAAAGAAGAAGAAGAAGAAGAAGAAGACGAAGAAGAAGAAGAAGGAAGAAGAAGAAGAAGAAGAAGAAGAAGAAGAAGAAGAAGAAGAAGAAGAAGAAGAAGAAGAAAGAAGAAGAAGAAGAGAAGAAGAAGAAGAAGAAAGAAAAGAAGAAGAAGAAGAAGAAGAAGAAGAAGAAGAAGAAGAAGAAGAAGAAGAAGAAGAAGAAGAAGAAGAAGAAGAAGAAGAAGAGAAGAAGAAGAGAAGAAGAAGAAGAGAAGAAGAAGAAGAAGAAGAAGAAGAAGAAGAAGAAGAAGAAGAAGAAGAAGAAGAAGAAGAAGAAGAAGAAGAAGAAGAAGAAGAAGAAGAAGAAGAAGAAGAAGAAGAAGAAGAAGAAGAAGAAGAAGAAGAAAGAAGAAGAAGAAGAAGAAGAAGAAGAAGAAGAAGAAGAAGAAGAAGAAGAAGAAGAAGAAGAAGAAGAGAAGAAGAAGAAGAAGAAGAAGAAGAGAAGAAGAAGAAGAAGAAGAAGAAGAAGAAGAAGAAGAAGAAGAAGAAGAAGAAGAAGAAGAAGAAGAAGAAGAAGAAGAAGAAGAAGAAGAATTTAATCTTGTTTTGTTCCTGTGTTATACCTCAAAACCTAGTGCATGCCTTATATAGTCCATCTTTTTAAATTAGACAACATCAAACACCAGTAATACGAAACAGCTCATATTCCGTGATTTATTCATCTTGGATAGTGTTAGGTATGAGGCGATTCCTATTGGCGATTCCACGAATTCTACACACTAGATGTAGCAGAACTTAGACTTTTCTAAATATCTGAAGATAAAGTATAATTATATATATGGTTTTAACGTATTTCTGCATTTTAGTCCTCTAAGTATCGAATGAGGGGCTCCGCAGTAACTTATGAGGTTCACTTTCGGGAGGTCCTGGATTAGCCTTCCACAAAGCGTCCAATCTGCCATTAATTTTTTCGTGAATTTCTCTGGTCGACAGACCAACGCTGGTCTCATCTACCATCCTTTCTTTTCTATAATTTGAATTTAATTTCCTTTCCTTCACATCTTTCATATGCACTTCTAGATTTTGTCCGTATGCCGTTGTCGGAAAGATGGCAAAGGAAATAATGCTCCTCGTGGACACTAGAGGGCTACTTGATCGTCCACTTTAAATGATATAAGAGTGAGCTCAGTATTCTGTAAGGGGCCTCTGTGAGCCTTTGTGACCTGTCTGTCTACACCTTGTAATACTTTCACTACAACCCTTCCTCCTGCGGTATAGTAGCCACATCAGCACGCGAGGTGTCCCTCTTTTGGGTAACTTAAGTTAACGTACACTTCAGGAGTAACACTCCCCAACCGACTCTGCTACATGGCGGAAACAATAAAAGGGCTCTCGTTTAATGGCAGTCTATGATAAACAAACCTCCCATATTCTAATTACGGTAACAATCGTTATGAACAACGGAGGAACAATACATTAGCTTGATCGGTATGTTCAAGACAAAGTGATTAAGTACAGACATAGGTTCGCTTTCCGAGCATACCACTGTGCTAATGTAAACTAGAAATGTAAGCTATGCATGGTATTGCGAATTCCGCATCAATCTGCAGATTTCTCTCTACGAGCCCAACAGATATTCTATGCAGTTACAGAGACCGCAAATTTGCGTAACTGAAGCGTTTCACTTAGATAATAAACACACTTTATTATTTGTAACACGGCAAATTTTACGATTTTCAATTCCCAGCTAACTTGGAACATAAATGTGCCTGGCCAAAGATAACACTAAAATGTTATCGAGTCGCTGTCGCTTTGTTTAAATAGGCATCCCAGTTATAACAATGGGGTGGTAATATTTTGTGTAGCCTGTACCCCTGAAGTTCCTATTAGTTACAATTTCGAATCTGCAGACATGATAGTATGTCACATCTGTAATATCTTGTTTACTTTACATATATCTATGTATATGCACAGAGCAAAAACTCGTAACTCAATTAAATTTATGCTAACTCTGAAACGTCTGTGACATCTAACCAACATTACCGACGCATCATGCACAACTATGAAATATAACGTGACTTCTTGGGTTGCGCACAATCGAAAGCCTTGTTAGCAGAAATTTAAAGACACTGTTTATTGCACTAAACAGAAGCTTTGTACAACTCTTGCAGCAGCAAAAGGACGTGACATTTACAAAGAGCAGTCTTCAAGGTCGTCTCGTTGCTCCGCCACACGTAAACAAAAGAATCACTGCGGTTCAGTCCAAATGCACACCAGCACACAGCTCTCACAATTACAACACAATAACTGACTCCTCACACTTAGCCGCTAACTGTACCTCCCAGTAATTGTTCTAGAATGCAGCAGACCATTCGATAACAATCGCGACGGCATCAGAAAAGCGGAAAATTTCAGACTTCTCTCTGTCTCTTTCCCTCTCAAAAAGCGTTCAGCTCTGCGCGCTACTCTCTGTCTCTTTCTTTCCTGCCCACGAGCACAGCTCTGGCTTTGCTCCAAAACAACAATGCGATCGGTCACAGTAATAAAGGCCCAGACGGAATCTCGGTTATAAAATTAGCCACGCTTTTATAAATATCATCTTTAGATACGTTCTTATTGGAAACTACTTTTAGCATCATTTTGTCCCTCTTCAGTATACAACTATGCATAGCAACTCGAATATTCTTGCACCTTGGAGTAAAAGAGTTGTAGAGACTTCACTTCAGTACTTCAAATGTTAGTGAATTTATTACGAACTAAGACTAGTTTGTATGGCTAATTCAGTTGACCAGCCATAGTACTCTGATTAAATATAATACATAAAGGATTAATGAAACTGTATATGTAAACTCAAGTTTCACTGAAATCGTAAAGGTAATACTCAGTAACTTACATGATACGACTCATAGAAGTTCAGCATTTTAGACCGAACACTCATCCAAGGAACTGAAGCTTTGTATTTGAATTGTTGTTGTTGATTTCAAATGCTAGGCTTTGGCAATGAAGCCATTAGCTCTCTTGCTCTCCAATATTTCTGTGAAGTGGGTCCAGCAGGTAGGACTTCACAGGTTAGAAGATGTTCTTAAGTCATTTCCTCTTCTTTGTTGTCAAATGTTAGGCTTTGGCAATGAAGCCATTAGCTCTCTTGCTCTCCAATATTTCTGTGTAGTGGGTTCAGCAGGTAGGGCTACATAGGTTAGAAGATGTTCTTCAGTCATTTCCTCTTCTTTGTTGTCAAATGTTAGGCTTTGGCAATGAAGCCATTAGCTCGCTTGCTCTCCAATATTTCTGTGTAGTGGGTCCAGCAGGTAGGACTTCACAGGTTAGAAGATGTTCTTAAGTCATTTCCTCTTCTTTGTTGTCAAATGCTAGGCTTTGGCAATGAAGCCATTAGCTCTCTTGCTCTCCAATTTTTCTGTGTAGTGGGTCCAGCAGGTAGGACTTCACAGGTTAGAAGATGTCCTTCAGTCATTTCCTCTTCTTTGTTGTCAATAGGCTTTGGCAATGAAGCCATTAGCTCTCTTGCTCTCCAATATTTCTGTGTAGTTGGTCCAGCAGGTAGGACTTCACAGGTTAGAAGATGTTCTTAAGTCATTTCCTCTTCTTTGTTGTCAAATGCTAGGCTTTGGCAATGAAGCCATTAGCTCTCTTGCTCTCCAATATTTCTGTGTAGTGGGTCCAGCAGGTAGGACTTCACAGGTTAGAAGATGTTCTTAAGTCATTTCCTGTTCTTTGTTGTCAAATGCTAGGCTTTGGCAATGAAGCCATTAGCTCTCTTGCTCTCCAATATTTCTGTGTAGTGGGTCCAGCAGGTAGGGCTACACAGGTTAGAAGATGTTCTTCAGTCATTTCCTCTTCTTTGTTGTCAAATGTTAGGCTTTGGCAATGAAGCCATTAGCTCTCTTGCTCTCCAATATTTCTGTGTAGTGGGTCCGGTAGGTAGGGCTTCGCAGGTTAGAAGATGTTCTTCAGTCATTTCCTCTTCTTTGTTGTCAATAGGCTTTGGCAATGAAGCCATTAGCCCTCTTACTCTCCAATATTTCTGTGTAGTGGGTCCAGCAGGTAGGACTTCACAGGTTAGAAGATGTTCTTAAGTCATTTCCTCTTCTTTGTTGTCAAATGCTAGGCTTTAGCAATGAAGCCATTAGCTCTCTTGCTCTCCAATATTTCTGTGTAGTGGGTCCGGTAGGTAGGGCTTCGCAGGTTAGAAGATGTCCTTCAGTCATTTCCTCTTCTTTGTTGTCAAATGTTAGGCTTTGGCAATGAAGCCATTAGCCCTCTTGCTCTCCAATATTTCTGTGTAGTGGGTCCAGCAGGTAAGACTTGACAGGTTAGAAGGTGTTCTTCAGTCATATCCTTTTCTTTGCTGTCAAATGCTAGGCTTTGGCAATGAAGCCATTAGCTCTCTTACTATCCAATATTTCTGTGTAGTGGGTCCAGCAGGTAGGACTTCACAGGTTAGAAGGTGTTCTTCAGTCATTTCCTCTTCTTTGCTGTCAAATGCTAGGCTTTGGCAATGAAGCCATTAGCTCTCTTGCTCTCCAATATTTCTGTGTAGTGGATCCGGCAGGTAGGGCTTCACAGGTTAGAAGATGTTTTCAAGTCATTTCCTCTTCTTTGTTGTCAAATGCTAGTCTTTGGCAATGAAGCCATTAGCTCTCTTGCTCTCCAATATTTCTGTGTACTCTGTCCGGCAGGTAGGACTTCACAGGTTAAAAGATGTTCTTCAGTCCATTCCTCTTCTTTGTTGCACAGAGGACAATTTGGACTTGTATAAATTCCTATCCTGTGTAAGTGTTTGGTCAAATAATCATGCTCCGTAAGTAATCTAAAATTTGCTACTGCAGCTTTATGTGGGATTTCTGGAATAGTTTATGGATTTTTAATTGAAATGTTCCATTTTTTATCTTTGGCTTTGTTAGAAATTAATTGGTTTTATTTGTTTTTATGTTTGTTTTGATTAATTTTTTATGGATAAAAACAGTAAGTTTTCACTTTTGTTCTGAATTAAATTAGCAGCTTTCTGGGCATGAAAATCAGCTGATTTATCTCCAGCAATTCTACAATGTGCAGATATCCACTGTAATATAATTCTTTTCTGTAGTTTTTGAAGTTGTTGGATCATTTTGTGACATTCTTTAATATTGATTGACCTCATTTGTATGCAAGGGATAGTGATGTGTATTCCATATTCTCTCCTATCCAAATCCCAAGCTCAACCTGCCCGTGGTGCAACCTGCTTTTACCAATGAGGCTCTGGGGACCGAGCGTTAGCGGATAACTACATCAGAATTACAGGAAATGTTATTTCATCTCTTACGCTGGCCTGTCACGACGTACAAATGTTCTACAATTGGTGCTTTTGAGAAAAGCCGATGGACTTTAAAACTCCTCCCGGCCAGGTCCGATGCATCCATTAACCAAAGACACGTGTGGCCCTCCAGACATACTGGGGGTTAAAGTGAGTGGATGATGTAACCACCATTGCAAGCAAAAAATTGGTGTTCACTAAAAAACGGTTACATTTATGCTACTTAAAACATGACAAGTCCTTCAGATAAATTTTCCGGATGTAAAACAGTCCCCCGTTCGGATAGACGGGTGGGGACATCTGCAGGACGTCAATTACAGAACACCCTCAAAATTCTCAAATGGAATGCAAGAGGACTTTCACAGAGTATTTGAATTGTTCGAACCATCCTTGTTTAATCTAAAATTTGGGATAAGGCTAGTTAAGGACATCTTAGAACAGCCGAAATTAAGGTTTATTTATTTAATCCCATGAATATAAGAGGCATAAACCAATGTTCATCACAAATGTAGTTTCATACGGAAATTATTAACGTTTACGCAGGAAACAAGCAAATAATATAATTGCGCATAAAATAATGCAGAAAAATACAAATTAGGAAAGGTAAGAGATACAGACAGTAAAAGGAAAGAAAAGTGAGGCTGGCATGATGAGTAATCGTACAATTTCGGTAATTATAGTAATTTAAAGATAACTTGCTGATTAAGCATGGTAGTTTTTAACTAAGTACCAGACTTACTTATACCTAGAGATATTGGACCCAAATGACCCCTCTGTGGACGGTTCCTTAAAACTCACTCACTCAATCACTGGCTGCCCCCGCAGTGTAACTATTCAAGAACTCCCGAGTTCGAATCTCGGTCAGGATAAGCTTTTTACGGAGTTTTCCCTCATCCGGAAATACGAATGTGGGATAATTCTAAGCTCTGTAGACCCTGGACTAATTTGAGTATCATTTCATTGATCGTTTCATATGACCTAACGTTGAAGGACGTAAATTAAAACTTACTCTCCCAGAAAGCATACTTGAAAGAAAATGTTATAATGCTCAGGGAATTTTCAAAACTAGCACATATAAGTAATAGATTCAGCCTTCACTACTGCACTGCATCTGCTGCAAAAGGCACTATGGCAGTGCATTCTATACATACAGTTACAATATTGTTTTGTTGAAGGAATAATTTTATTTACATTCCCTTTGTATTACATTTTATAGAATAGTACATTATGAACAACATTGGTTGTAGATATTTAGTGTTCTTGGTGAGCGCACGGAAACAATGTTATCTCAGGATATACAGAATTGTACCTCTACATTTGCCTTCTTCATAAAAATTTTGTTGGTACCGTGGCTGTGTGGTTTGAAGACATAATGCCATAAACTGAGTTTCTTCCTATAGCATTCTCCTATGTCATACCTCTACATACCTATTTCTGAATAAAAACATATATTGTAAACTTTAAAATCAGAGGATGTTATTTGGTTACGAATAATGTATCAGCGATAGTCTTCATTTTCATAGAGTGTCTGGTAATCTGGTTATGGGATCGAGCGGAATGGCTCAGGCGGTTTCGTCTGTAGACCGCAGGGGATTTTCGGGGGTTTTCACGCGCCACCAGGCGAATGCTGGATAGGTTAATTACATCCCCGAATTTCCTGTCCCTCCATTTCATCTCCATTATCAATTCACATCATTTTTTTCATCTGGTGGTCTCTCTCAGGGTGGAAGTGTCGGCGGGTGTCTCGGCGGTGCATGGCGGGATTATATGCTCTGAAGAAAACTACTTCCTCCTCCGATAAGTCAGTTACCGGTCTCCGCACCTCTGCTGGGACCATTTCGGGACCGCCAGCTAGGGAACTTTGGGGCCTGCATGCTGGGCTCGTTGCCGTCTCGCGTGTCCGTTGTCCTGACTTGTCGGGGGAAGTCTCTAAGTAAACTGTAGGGACCCTACCCTCTTTATTGTCATGACTCCTTGGGACAGGCGCCCTCTGTCTCCTCTACCCTCATCCTTCCTCCCGGGGGTGCCCCCACTTGGGGGCATAGGCATAATAGACCCAATAAAGTGGTATAAGTGCCTAATCCCCTACGTAGTGCCTCCTAATCCTAATATAGTTATGGATAGGAACCTTTAACGATGGTAATTTAACTTCGATGTACCATTCATGGAATATAGTGTAATATTACATCTCCATTCAGTTGTTTCGCATTACACAATTTGTTAAATAGTTCAAATTCCCTTTTATATCTCAATTATAATTTTACAGGGAGTAGTTTCCCAATTTCTTATTTCGATTTACTTAAAACTGTTCGTAAATATAAACAGTTTCGACAGAACTTCGTTTGGACCCATGGCCGGTCTAGCGGGGTTTTATTTGGAAACAGGAAGCGCGCTGTTTACTGACAGGGCCGGATATTCATTGCCCCTTAAGTTCAAGTGCACAGATTTCTCATGCTATAATTATTATAGCTGCAGTAACCACATCCTTCCTCATTTAAGATGTTACGCCACATATCTCTCATGCTCTTTAAGAAAACGTGCTTGATTACTCATATATACACCAATGAATGTTCTTATACTGTCTATCAGTTCCTCCAACCTACCCGACCTACCACCTTATGTTTAAAGTTCCCCAATAAATAGAATTCGCATTGTTAACAGCAATGGTATTAGACCATTTTTAAAAAAAAATCCTCAGTTAATAATCCTGCTTATAGAAAAGAGAACATTTGAAGGGATAACACAACAGGTAAGGAAAAGCACGGAGCAAAGCAAGAGTTCTTCCTTAATGCGGCCGCATTTATTAAAGAAAGCTCTGCATTTAGCACTTTTTCACTGCCTGACGCTAAATGGTACGTATTATCCCAAGAACATTGTAGATTAATTGGAATTTCTGAGCTCTCCCAATATCATTGTAGACTAAATTGAACATTCTGAGCTCTCCCAATAACATTGTAGAGTAAATTGGACATTCTGAGCTCTCCCAAAAACATTGTAGACTAAATTGGATATTCTAAGCCCTCCCAAAAACATTGTAGACTAAATTGGACATTCTGAGCACTTCCAAGAACACTGTAGACTAAATTGGACATTCTGAGCTCTTCCAAGAACATTTTAGACTAAATTGTACATTCTGAGCTCTTCCAGAACATGTTAGACTAAATTGTACATTCTGAGCTCTTCCAAGAACATTGTAGACTAAATTTGATTTTCTGAGCTCTCCCAATAACATTGTAGACTAAATTGGACTTTCTGAGCTCTCCCAATAACATTGAAGACTAAATTGGACATTCTGAGCTCTCCCAATAGCATTGTAGACTAAATTGGACATTCAGAGCCCTACCAATAACAATGTAGAGTAAAATGAACTTTCTGAGCCCTCCCAATAACATTGCTGACTAAATTGGACTTTCTGAGCTCTCCCAATAACATTGCAGACTAAATTGGACATTCTGAGCTCTACTAATAACATAGTAGACTAAATTGGACATTCTGAGCTCTCCCAATAACGTTGTAGACTAAACTGGACATTCAGAGCTCTACTAATGACATTGTAGGCTAAATTGGGTTTTCTGAGCTCTCCCAAGTACATTCTAGACTAAATTGGGCATTCTGGGCACTTCCAAGAACACTGTAGACTAAATTGGACATTCTGAGCTCTTCCAAGAAAATTGTAGACTAAATTTGACTTTCTGAGCTCTCCCAATAACGTTGTAGACTAAAATGAACTTCCTGAGCCCTCCCAATAGCGTTGTAGACTAAATTGGACTTTCTGAGCTCTCCCAGTAACTAAATTGGACATTCAGAGCCTTACCAACAACATTGTAAACTAAATTGAACTTTCTGAGCCCCCCCAAGAATATTGTAGACTGAATTGGACTTTCTGAGCTCTCCCAATAACATTGAAGACTAAATTGGACATTCTGAGCTCTCCCAATAGCATTGTAGACTAAATTGGACATTCAGAGCCCTACCAATAACATTGTAGACTAAAATGAACTTTATGAGTCCTCCCAATAACATTGCTGACTAAATTGGACTTTTTGAGCTCTCCCAATAGCATTGTAGACTAAATTGGACATTCAGAGCCTTACCAACAACACTGTAAACTAAATTGAACTTTCTGAGCCCCCCCCCCAAGAATTTTGTAGACTAAATTGGACTTTCTGAGCTCTCCTAAGAACATTATAGACTAAATTGTGCATTCTGAGCCCTTCCAAGAACATTGTAGACTAAATTGGACATTCTGAGCTAACCATCAATTCCTTACACTTCTAAGTAAAAATAAGTAGATATAGAACGTCACAAAGGAAAAAAGTATTTATACATTCCATCTGTATTCCAGTCTCGTAAAACCTCAGCTTTTCCAGTGTAGTTAATGTATAATCTTTTGTGTAATTTCCTAATCATTAATATTTATTGTGGAGTAGAGTAATTATTATTCATACAGAATATTATTCGAAAATTATATGGCTAAAATATGCAGAAAATTATTCCATGATTTACTTTCAATTTCTTAAATTTGTGAGCGAAATATCTACTTACAAATCAAAGCGAACCGCCCATTTTCAAATAGCACACTACGTTAAAATTTCAAATTAGATCATTTAATCGCAGAATTACTAATGATTTGTGACTGGTTATTGTCTTGATATATAAAAATTAGGCATTTAAGATATATTTTTCAATTTGACGACTGAAATATTTTCTTGCTTTACCTTTTCCGGTTTCATAACTGCAGTGGGAAGAATATGTAGCTTAAAGTGGTACACGGTTTATTTCATCTTGGGCATCTTATATTCTTTTTTAACTCAGATCGTAGAGTAATTTTGAAAGAAAAACGATAATAGTTTATAATAAATACTACTTAAGTGGAAGAACACTTAAGAAATCACTTTGGTTGCGTCCGTAAGAGCCACCTAAATTGAGTATGAAATTTTGTTTTCATTATACTGTTCATGGTTTAATGCCCTGTTTGTAGACACAGAACAAGTACTGCTTCTACAGATGCTCGTTAGTTGTCTATGACTCAAAATATATTCTGCTAATGAAATCTAGTTATCTTTGTTTTATTAAATATTGTAGATTAGGGGGTTTACACTACCGTTATCTTTGTTATAGGTAATGAGTTTTAAAACTCTCTCTATACAGCGGCATATTCCAGTAGAATGAAACAAGGCACCTCTGTCGTTCTAATTACAGGCAACATCTGTACGTCTAAGCAGAGAATATAACTTGTGTCCGCAAGCGCCTTAGGGCAGAATCTGTTACTGCATCGCATGTGATAAGCAGTCTGGGGAAGTTGTTTCGGAAAGTTGTACGTACATCTATGAAAGTCTATTACCCTCCAACGGGCTTAACTGTAGGGTGAGCTGGCCAAACGGCTTCAACTGTTGATGAATAAATACGAAGTTTCATACATTATGTACAATATATCCTAAGCGGCAGTTAAGAAAACAGTAAAATGTATGCTGTCCGCTGTCGAGTGGATTTTTGGAACTCGGATGGCCTTCGTTGGCTCTTAAATATAAAGGACTAAAAGTATGTAAAATGAGTGCTGGGAGGAATCAACCAGGTTCCTAACGGGCAAGGACCGCCTCACTGGCAAGCAAATTCTAGCAATTGCGTTTGACATTCTCAGCTAGCTTATGCAGAAGCTGCAGTATGTATGTATGGTTTCATAACCAGCCTCTTACGCTCAAGAGACACCCTATTTACTGATTTCCTCGTACTCCTTATGAATGCTTCTCTGACTTCCTCAACATTCACCTCATTCACCCTGTGACGGCTGTGGCTCCTTTGCGAACACAAGCAACCAATGTTATCAAATTTACGATACCAATTGTAAATTACTTTCCACTTGGTGCCTTTTTCCCATATTTGATTGGGAATTTTCGTTGCATACGGTTGCAGTGTTGTTTCTAGGAAATTGTAACACGCAGAAACCTTGCTCAAAGGTAGTATTCGCCATTGTTGTGACTAATACCAACTACCGCCAACTGTCCGTAAATTAAGCAACCGTGCGTTAGTATTCGAAACTTGGTGAGTTAGACTTGAAAGTGGGATGTGTTTGAAAGTGCTGTGAGTTGCAGGCTTTTTATAATAAAACATTGAGGGTATTACTGGACTTCTGATAAACTTTGTATATGTAACATACAGAGTTAACCTGAAAAAGGCTTAAGGTTTCTAACAGAAGTTACATTTTAATATTACTGAGCAAAAGTAGCAAAACACAGCATAACATTTATATTTTTCCTTCCACATACCAGAAGCAGAGGAAGTTCTGTATACCCAAATTTTGATAACTGTATTTCGCCAGAAATAAAATAAGAGCTCTGTGTACATGTTTCTCTGCCTGTCTTTCTGATTTTTTTAATAACACCGGGCAATAATGAAAATGTTTCGGGCTTAAAAATAGTGAATTTACATGTATTTCCATCTGTTGAATTCAAAAACCACCATAAATGTGAGAGATTAGCTCTTGTTTTGAAGGTAAAGTGATATTTCATTACTTAGAGTGCAGATTTTTAATTTGGGGGATTTTTTTTTTTTTTTTTTTTTTTTTTTTTGGAAGTTGGAACAGCTGTCAAATAACAAAACACATTCAGAGAGAAATTTTGGAAACTAAGTGGTGCAAAAGTTAAGTAAGGAATTTTTGTCGGACCACAAATAAGAGAACTTGTAAAGGATCCTGCATTTGACCAAGTTTTTGAGGGGTAAGAAAAGGAAGCTTGGGAAGCCTTCAAGGGTGTTGTTAATGGATTTTTAGGCAACAAAATAAATGACAACTACAAGCATTTGGTGATAGTGCTCCTGCAAAAATACCGTAACCTTGGATGCAACATGTCCCTTAAGATCCATTTTCTCCCCTCCCACCTAGACTTTTTCCCTCCTAGTTGTGGAGCTGTTAGTGACGAACATGGTGAGAGATTCCATCAGGACATTTATTTTATAGAACTAAGATATCAGGGCCGTTGGAATGAAGTAATGCTTGCGGATTACTCTTGGTCTTTGTATAGGGATTCTGCGGAACTCCATCACAAGAGGCAAGCTAATAGACGACGAAGTCAATAGGCCACCACATGATTCTCTTTAGACACGACTATCTGCGAAGTATTTTTCCAGCAATTTAGAGCTCTTAGAACCAGTTAAAACATCAAATGCACTTTCATTGTTGTAAGCATTGAAACAGTTATTTTATGTTGTCCCCAAAGAGTTTCAAATATTGTATTATGTGAGGTTAAGTAGAGTGAGTCATGCACAGAGAAGCTATGTAAGTGGAAATGACGTCACAAAAGTGTTGAATAACAAACTTATTTGGGATTGGTGTGACGCGTATATCGTAAAACGTGGACCAATCAGATATAAAAGATTTTACGTTGCCATGGAGGATATTCAATATTCCTCTAGGGGGGTCGAACTATTAGCGAAATGCTAATGTGTAGAAGAAGATGAACTGATTATTCTTCTCCTAACAGTCACCGTGAACGGATGTAAAATTCTCTTCTTAAACGCCGTTGTGTGCGGAAGAATATAAGTCTATTCTCATAACAATCATCGAGTATAACTAGATAATCTTTACATTAAATATCATCGCTAGAAGACACACAATTTAATTATTATACACGGTAGTGAACAACCGTATAAAACTTTTGATTCTTGCACGCATCCAGATATAAACGCGTCACATCAAGTGAATCTTGTGTAAGAATAGTGTTATAAATGTTGTATCATACATTTTGTTCGAACTGGTGTTGATTGAAGTAAGGAAATAAAAGTTTCTACATTATTTAATACAGAGAAAAATGATTACTCATTTTACGTAAAATTTCCTTCCGCCGTACCACCCCTGTAAAAGAAGATATCTTGCTCAACCGACTGAAGTCACGCCGAGGTAAGCTGGGACTTCAAGAACCATCTATTCCATCCACCAAAATGTCGCCACATCGAGGGATATAATTACCCCATCACCCATTGACGTTGGGAATCTACCCAAACCACTTCAACCCTGTTCCAAATGGTCACCTCAACGAGGGGCATAATTCGTCATCCATCAATACGATTCGACAAAAACCCTGTAGCAAATGGCGCCCCAACGGGGACTCGAATAGGCAGAAGGAGGATTACACCACAGGAGAATAAATAGTGTAATGGACAGGTAACTTCGAATCAAGAAAGAAGAAAGAAGAAAAGTGAGTACGGAAAAATCTTAATAGATAATTAATAGAAAAAGTGACAAAATTATAATTTTCATTTTTATGTTATTAAGAAAGGGAAAGATATTACCTAAAATGGAAGGTAAAAAATTAACAGACAATAAGAATAAAAATATTGGGGAAGGAGTGGAAAGACTAGTTAGTGATAAGAGAGCAGAAATACAAGAAGTCAGGGAAGTAGTGGAAGGAATGATTAGTGATGATGCAGGAACAAGTAGAACAGAAATTATGCAGAGTAAAGATAATGAAATGATAATAGACAGGTTAGAGAAAATGATGAGTAATTTTGATGCTAAAATGGATAATTTAAATGCTAAAGTAGATCAAAGTTCAGAGAAATTAGAAGCTAGGATAGATCAAGGTTTAGGTAACCTAAGAAATGAAATTGAGAAGGGAAGAGAAGAGTGTAGAGAAGGCATAAAATCTTTAAAACAGAAAATAGAATCTCATGATGGAGAAATGTCTAGGTTAAAAGAGATGTTTCAGGAAATGAAAATAAGTCAGGAAAATGTAGTAAAAGATATAAGAAGTGAATTGGCTAAGGAGTCAGAAATCCTTAAGCAACAGCAAGTAGAATTTGTAGAAAAACAAAAAATAGAAATAGGGGAATTAGAGAATAGAATAAGACAAGAAATAGATGTAGTCTTATTAGATAATTCACGGAAATACCATGAGGAAAATATTGAAATACAGAATAATTTTGTAAGAGAGGTAAATAGTATCAGAAATGATGTTAAACTAATTGCTACTGAGGTGCAAACACAACAAGATGAACTAAAAGTTAAATATGATGAAGTCAGTAAGTTGAATAGTGAAATGATTACAAGAATAGATTTGGCACAGGAAAGTTTTGAGAGAGAGAAAGAAAACATTAGCAAGCTGAATCAAGTTGTGATTGCATTACAGGCAAGCAAAATTTCTGAGAACCAGAGGGTAATAAAATCTAAGAATATTACATGTATAGACTTACCTGGTAATTCAGGTAATATTGTACAAAACTTAGAGAATTATTTGGAGAGTGACGATACAGAATCTTTGTCACCTGATTGTGAAGTAAATGGTAATAGACAAATACAAAACATGCACACACATACACAGTTACACAGTCAAGGTAACACAAATTGTACAAATTATTTGTTGCATGACATAAGTCCACCTACTTTCGAAGAAGAATCGGGAGACAATCCCAAAATATTTCTAAAGGAATTAGAAGAATATTTTAAAATTAAAAAGATTCCAAATGAATTTAGCATGATGATTGTTAAAAGGTGTTTGAAGAAAAATGCTTTAGAATGGCTGAGGTTAACATTAGCTTCACATGAAACGTATAGTATGTTTAGGAACGTGTTTATAAATAGGTTCTGGGGTCCAGAGAGACAGAGAAGAATTAAAGTCGAACTGGCCACTGGTAAATTCGAGTTCAGGAAGGGTGTGTCCATGACTGAATATTTCCTAAAACTTGCTAACAAAAGCAAACTTGTGAATCCAGATATGTCAGAGACCGAGATCGTGAATATGCTAATACGACATTATCCACCACACATTAGAAACCACCTAATTGTGGCTAAGCCCGTCGACTTTACTGATATGATTGAGTTATTATCAGAATTTGAGGCTCATAACCTTAATTCTGATTCTACTCATAGTCAAGTTGATCCTGACAAGACTCATATAGAAGAAAAGCAAGTAAATAGACAGGAAGTAAGACCAACATTCGGAGAAAATCACAACCATACTAACCAAAACCAAAATAGAAATTAATTATTCTTTCACACTGGCCGTGTGTAGGCTAAATTGTGGAAACGTAGAGTCAGACTGAAAAATTCAATGCCATAGCCGGGATTTGAACCACGGATCTTCTGGTTTCCGTCCAGCCGCACTACCATTGTGCTACTATGGTCAACGTGCCGATATGACATTAAATTCCCCAACTGACTCATATTTTCCCGGTAAACCACTTAGGAGTTCTCATAAACACATGAGACAACTGCCTTAATGGCGACTTACTACATGTAAGTACTTTAAGGCCCGGGCTTTATAGTTAACCACTATTAGGTTAATTAATGGAAATTAATTATTCTTTCACACTGGCCGTGTGTAGGCTAAATTGTGGAAACGTAGAGTCAGACTGAAAAATTCAATGCCATAGCCGGGATTTGAACCACGGATCTTCTGGTTTCCGTCCAGCCGCACTACCATTGTGCTACTATGGTCAACGTGCCGATATGACATTAAATTCCCCAACTGACTCATATTTTCCCGGTAAACCACTTAGGAGTTCTCATAAACACATGAGACAACTGCCTTAATGGCGACTTACTACATGTAAGTACTTTAAGGCCCGGGCTTTATAGTTAACCACTATTAGGTTAATTAATGGAAATTAATTATTCTTTCACACTGGCCGTGTGTAGGCTAAATTGTGGAAACGTAGAGTCAGACTGAAAAATTCAATGCCATAGCCGGGATTTGAACCACGGATCTTCTGGTTTCCGTCCAGCCGCACTACCATTGTGCTACTATGGTCAACGTGCCGATATGACATTAAATTCCCCAACTGACTCATATTTTCCCGGTAAACCACTTAGGAGTTCTCATAAACACATGAGACAACTGCCTTAATGGCGACTTACTACATGTAAGTACTTTAAGGCCCGGGCTTTATAGTTAACCACTATTAGGTTAATTAATGGAAATTAATTATTCTTTCACACTGGCCGTGTGTAGGCTAAATTGTGGAAACGTAGAGTCAGACTGAAAAATTCAATGCCATAGCTGGGATTTGAACCACGGATCTTCTGGTTTCCGTCCAGCCGCACTACCATTGTGCTACTATGGTCATCGTGCCGATATGACATTAAATTCCCCAACTGACTCATATTTTCCCGGTAAACCACTTAGGAGTTCTCATAAACACATGAGACAACTGCCTTAATGGCGACTTACTACATGTAAGTACTTTAAGGCCCGGGCTTTATAGTTAACCACTATTAGGTTAATTAATGGAAATTAATTATTCTTTCACACTGGCCGTGTGTAGGCTAAATTGTGGAAACGTAGAGTCAGACTGAAAAATTCAATGCCATAGCCGGGATTTGAACCACGGATCTTCTGGTTTCCGTCCAGCCGCACTACCATTGTGCTACTATGGTCAACGTGCCGATATGACATTAAATTCCCCAACTGACTCATATTTTCCCGGTAAACCACTTAGGAGTTCTCATAAACACATGAGACAACTGCCTTAATGGCGACTTACTACATGTAAGTACTTTAAGGCCCGGGCTTTATAGTTAACCACTATTAGGTTAATTAATGGAAATTAATTATTCTTTCACACTGGCCGTGTGTAGGCTAAATTGTGGAAACGTAGAGTCAGACTGAAAAATTCAATGCCATAGGCGGGATTTGAACCACGGATCTTCTGGTTTCCGTCCAGCCGCACTACCATTGTGCTACTATGGTCAACGTGCCGATATGACATTAAATTCCCCAACTGACTCATATTTTCCCGGTAAACCACTTAGGAGTTCTCATAAACACATGAGACAACTGCCTTAATGGCGACTTACTACATGTAAGTACTTTAAGGCCCGGGCTTTATAGTTAACCACTATTAGGTTAATTAATGGAAATTAATTATTCTTTCACACTGGCCGTGTGTAGGCTAAATTGTGGAAACGTAGAGTCAGACTGAAAAATTCAATGCCATAGCCGGGATTTGAACCACGGATCTTCTGGTTTCCGTCCAGCCGCACTACCATTGTGCTACTATGGTCAACGTGCCGATATGACATTAAATTCCCCAACTGACTCATATTTTCCCGGTAAACCACTTAGGAGTTCTCATGAACACATGAGACAACTGCCTTAATGGCGACTTACTACATGTAAGTACTTTAAGGCCCGGGCTTTATAGTTAACCACTATTAGGTTAATTAATGGAAATTAATTATTCTTTCACACTGGCCGTGTGTAGGCTAAATTGTGGAAACGTAGAGTCAGACTGAAAAATTCAATGCCATAGCCGGGATTTGAACCACGGATCTTCTGGTTTCCGTCCAGCCGCACTACCATTGTGCTACTATGGTCAACGTGCCGATATGACATTAAATTCCCCAACTGACTCATATTTTCCCGGTAAACCACTTAGGAGTTCTCATAAACACATGAGACAACTGCCTTAATGGCGACTTACTACATGTAAGTACTTTAAGGCCCGGGCTTTATAGTTAACCACTATTAGGTTAATTAATGGAAATTAATTATTCTTTCACACTGGCCGTGTGTAGGCTAAATTGTGGAAACGTAGAGTCAGACTGAAAAATTCAATGCCATAGCCGGGATTTGAACCACGGATCTTCTGGTTTCCGTCCAGCCGCACTACCATTGTGCTACTATGGTCAACGTGCCGATATGACATTAAATTCCCCAACTGACTCATATTTTCCCGGTAAACCACTTAGGAGTTCTCATAAGCACATGAGACAACTGCCTTAATGGCGACTTACTACATGTAAGTACTTTAAGGCCCACAATTTAGCCTACACACGGCCAGTGTGAAAGAATAATTAATTTCCATTAATTAACCTAATAGTGGTTAACTATAAAGCCCGGGCCTTAAAGTACTTACATGTAGTAAGTCGCCATTAAGGCAGTTGTCTCATGTGTTTATGAGAACTCCTAAGTGGTTTACCGGGAAAATATGAGTCAGTTGGGGAATTTAATGTCATATCGGCACGTTGACCATAGTAGCACAATGGTAGTGCGGCTGGACGGAAACCAGAAGATCCGTGGTTCAAATCCCGGCTATGGCATTGAATTTTTCAGTCTGACTCTACGTTTCCACAATTTAGCCTACACACGGCCAGTGTGAAAGAATAATTAATTTCCATTAATTAACCTAATAGTGGTTAACTATAAAGCCCGGGCCTTAAAGTACTTACATGTAGTAAGTCGCCATTAAGGCAGTTGTCTCATGTGTTTATGAGAACTCCTAAGTGGTTTACCGGGAAAATATGAGTCAGTTGGGGAATTTAATGTCATATCGGCACGTTGACCATAGTAGCACAATGGTAGTGCGGCTGGACGGAAACCAGAAGATCCGTGGTTCAAATCCCGGCTATGGCATTGAATTTTTCAGTCTGACTCTACGTTTCCACAATTTAGCCTACACACGGCCAGTGTGAAAGAATAATTAATTTCCATTAATTAACCTAATAGTGGTTAACTATAAAGCCCGGGCCTTAAAGTACTTACATGTAGTAAGTCGCCATTAAGGCAGTTGTCTCATGTGTTTATGAGAACTCCTAAGTGGTTTACCGGGAAAATATGAGTCAGTTGGGGAATTTAATGTCATATCGGCACGTTGACCATAGTAGCACAATGGTAGTGCGGCTGGACGGAAACCAGAAGAACCGTGGTTCAAATCCCGGCTATGGCATTGAATTTTTCAGTCTGACTCTACGTTTCCAAAACCAAAATAGTTTTAACCAAAATTGGGGCGGGGCACGTTCAAGAGACAACTGTGAACGAAGAGAGTACAACCCCAGAAAGACATATGAATCGGTAGTGCCAGGTATAGGAAGGAGAATTCCAAATACTCCTAGGAGGAATTATAATAATAACCAACCTGTGGGAAATGTGAGGAGTAATCAGGTGAATCAACTGAGGTTTTACAGGGGAAATAACCTAAGAACAGGTTATCAAAGTAGAGGAAGAGGAACTAGCATTGAAAACTCTTCATTAAGAGATTTTGGGGGTCCTAGGTTTGAAAGGGCAGACAATAACCTAGAAAGGACACAGACTCAGGGAATAGAAAGAGAAATAAATAACGATAGTACCAACCCAACTGCTAGTGTAACTACCGACCGCACTAATGCGGAAAATTGAGTACCAAATCATTTTGTGCCTTGGAAAGTGGTTCGGTAGAAATGACACAGGGCAAAATCAAAATTCAAAATTTACCAGAAGATAAGCTCACTCTCTCCAGAAGTAAAGATCGGGAATTAGTAAATCCACCTCAGATTAACCTTCGTATAGGCGATAGCGAATATAAAGTATTGATAGACACAGGAGCTAGTTCATCAGTAATAAGTGAGAACTTATTCAAGGAATTACTATCCAAGTTTAGGATTGAATAATTAAACGTGTGTAATGTATACTGTAGCACAGCTATTGGGAAAAAGAAAGATAAAGTTAAATATCAAGCGTTAATTCCTGCGCGAATAGCTGATAGGAATTTCAATTTTATCGTATTGGTAATACCAAACTTAGCTCGTGATATTATTATTGGCAATGATGTATTGTATGGTTGGCAAAGTGTGATAGATTTCGAAAAACATGAAATGAAGGTCAAAGGAGATAATGAAGTAATAAGAATAAATTTGTTAGAAGAAATTATATTAAAAGAGGGTGAGAAGGATAGTATAAATAATGATAGGTCTTTTGTAGAAAATATAATATTATACGAAGAAGATATAATTAATAATGAAGAAGATGATAGTGGTAAAGAAAATTTACTTTTAAATAATAAAGAAAATGATACGTTTGACCTTGGAGATCATTGTTGCCAAATAAACACATTAAATACCGACACCGAGCGAAAACAAGAAGAGGAAGAAATGATATTCCAAAGAACTTTGAAAGAAAAGTTAGGGAAAACATACAATTTAAATCACGCGCAAAGAGAACAGTTGAGGTTATGTATACTAAAGAACAGGAACGTTTTTAGTACGAAACCTGGATTGTGTAATAAGTACATACATACATTTAAGGTGAACGACATTGCTCCTTATACTCATAAAAGTAGATCTGTGCCTATCGCTATTAGACAACAAGCATCTGAAGTAATAAACGATATGCTAGAAAATGGAATTATAGAGATTTCTAATTCGCCTTACCTACATCCTTTGTGTTGGGTACATAAATCGAACGGAACACTGCGTATGACGATTGACGCAAGAAAGATAAACTCACTAACACAACCCGATCACTTCAGACCTCTTGGAGTTGATGAGGTATTATCAAAATTAGGACGTGGAAAATATTTTTCAAAATTAGATTTGGTTTCATCGTATTGGCAGATACCACTAGATGAATCTGTTCGAAAATACACAGGATTCAATTTTGGAGGAAAAATATACCAATTCAAAACATGTGGTTTTGGATTATCCACTAGCGGAAGTGCATTACTTCGAGCGTTACATAATATTTTCGGAGATACCATAGAAAATTTCGCTCTACAATATATTGATGATTTTCTTATTTTTGATCAAAATTTCGACGATCATATATCACATTTAAATTATATATTTACAAAATTTTCTGAAAGTGGTATGACAATAAATCTGGATAAATCGCAATTTATTGCCAAAGAGATTGAATTTCTAGGTTATATTATATCTGAAAAAGCCTTGACACTCACCAGAACAAATAAAAAAAAATAATAATATGTTTATGAATTACTGAAAAATGTTTTGTTTATTATTATTGTGTTCGAATAATTTCTGATTTTATATTGTTATTTTAAATTGTATTAATTGTTCATTGTTGTAATAATGTTTAATTATTGGGGCATTCTTTAGAATATATGGAACAATATTATTGGAAGATTTAAGTTAATTTTCCATATATTCTGAAGAGGGGCATCTGAAACAGTTATTTTATGTTGTCCCCAAAGAGTTTCAAATATTGTATTATGTGAGGTTAAGTAGAGTGAGTCATGCACAGAGAAGCTATGTAAGTGGAAATGACGTCACAAAAGTGTTGAATACCAAACTTATTTGGGATTGGTGTGACGCGTATATCGTAAAACGTGGACCAATCAGATATAAAAGATTTTACGTTGCCATGGAGGATATTCAATATTCCTCTAGGGGGGTCGAACTATTAGCGAAATGCTAATGTGTAGAAGAAGATGAACTGATTATTCTTCTCCTAACAGTCACCGTGAACGGATGTAAAATTCTCTTCTTAAACGCCGTTGTGTGCGGAAGAATATAAGTCTATTCTCATAACAATCATCGAGTATAACTAGATAATCTTTACATTAAATATCATCGCTAGAAGACACACAATTTAATTATTATACACGGTAGTGAACAACCGTATAAAACTTTTGATTCTTGCACGCATCCAGATATAAACGCGTCACATCAAGTGAATCTTGTGTAAGAATAGTGTTATAAATGTTGTATCATACATTTTGTTCGAACTGGTGTTGATTGAAGTAAGGAAATAAAAGTTTCTACATTATTTAATACAGAGAAAAATGATTACTCATTTTACGTAAAATTTCCTTCCGCCGTACCACCCCTGTAAAAGAAGATATCTTGCTCAACCGACTGAAGTCACGCCGAGGTAAGCTGGGACTTCAAGAACCATCTATTCCATCCACCAAAATGTCGCCACATCGAGGGATATAATTACTCCATCACCCATTGACGTTGGGAATCTACCCAAACCACTTCAACCCTGTTCCAAATGGTCACCTCAACGAGGGGCATAATTCGTCATCCATCAATACGATTCGACAAAAATCCTGTAGCAGCATGTATGTAATTAAAATGTATCCTTTTCTCTCAATCCGTTAATATGTAATACTTCCACCTTGTGTATATCATAGAAACTAGAGCTAATAAAAATGTTTCATTGTCATATTTGTTTTTCTCAACCCAAAATCTGTAGTTATTGCCTCATCAAGTGCTCGAAACATTCAAACATTATTTTATGTTGCTCAGTGTAATCAGCAGTCCAATTCATAAGCCAAAATTTTAGGATTTTTATTGACTGTGGACGTCTGTGTGTCTGAACAAGATAAATAAAAAAAACTGTCGAATTCCAAACTTGATATTTGAAGTTCACGTCCTCAAGGAATGCGACCAAAAGAATCTTTAAAAAATCCGTCTAAAACGTACCTCTTACAAGGAAATGTTTCCGAAATTTTGGTTTGGTGAACAAGGCCACTAACGGTTTTGATTAAATTGCCCTTACATATTTTATGACAAATGAAAGCATATTTGAATCCTCTGGGATTCTTTACACTCTGAATGATTTAGGATAACTGGTAAACTATAACCGACATGTAAAATCTTACTAGGTAAACAATTTCCTGAAATAACTCAATTATAGAACACATTTTTGTGGGGTTAAGCATTTCCAAGATATTTCCGCTTATTCCCTTTAATTTTTCAGTACTTATAAGCATTTTTCTCAATTTTGAAGTCGTTATTCATTTTCCTCTGGAATTTTAGAACTTGTCATAATGACTAGATTTTGTAGCACTTATCTATAAATTAAACCAATATATCGTAATATATTGTAAACCAATATATTGTAATAGTGAATAAAAAACTTCAGTATATATGCATTATAGCAGATGACACCAGATGTGACACCAGATTTACTATCAGATACTATGTCATAAGAATCTGGAAACAATATTCATCTGTTTTTGGAACTACTTGAGCCCCTTTTTATCACCTCAATGCTCTTTTTCATGTTAATGATGTGAATCCCATGCCACATGCTATTTATATTTTATCAGTCAACCGAATTCTTCCATCTTGTATTCGCACTGGGTCCATATGTACCCATTTAAATAAAACTTCTAATCCAGTACCAAAATTTTCAAATCCAATGCATTTGTTTAGTTTTAGGGAACATTTGGAAACCTAAAATAACGTAACCTATTTTTATGTAGAATACTTATAATCTGGGTTGGAAAGGACTAATACGTACAAATTACGCTAGAATATACAAATAAAATACTAATTAATTACCATTTGACTATTGCATTTTAATAATGTGAAGTTGTTTATATATTTTGCATTAGATTAGAAGTCTTTAAAATTGACATGCGAAATATATGTTTCATCCGCAGAGAGATACAAGGCTAAGCAGTCAATAATATCTCACACGTACATGTGATTTTGTTTACATTGTCACATAAACTAAGGACCGCCCGGTATAGATCTTGGTATACGCTTGGAAACGGAAACGTGATATAATATTTATACTTTTTTATTTATTTGGATTAGAAATTTTCTAAAACAAATTTATAAAAATTAATAATATTTTCATTTCTATGTGTAAATGTTTAATAAATAAATTGTAAATATTTTGAAGCAGGGTTCAAATTACAACCTAACGAAATCGATGGTAACGTTAAAATCATTTTAATATCGTCCATTAATGGTCTAGTCTGTTCAAATATTTAAGTCCACGTTTGAAGTTTGTACCCGAGTTTCATTAGGTATCGAAGAGGTGTTTACGGGAATGTTAATGTAAATAAGATACGTTCAGCATGTCATGATTGGCATGTGCATGTTCACTGCTTCTTCGTCAGTTTACCACGATTACATTCACGCACCGTACACCGCTAAATTAACCAACATAACGAACATTGTAACTGTTCCAAAAATAGATTTGGTATTCTTCATAACATGCACAACAGAGCCGTTAATACTGCAGCTAATCGACTGAGAACGGTAATGTAAACGCATGGCCAATCAACTGAGGTGCCGCGACATGGATCATTAGAGTTTTCCTATTAGTCTTCTGGATCATTCATGGCATGAAATCGCGGAAAATTACTGTTTTCAGCACAGCAGAACATCTGTTCCACTTCCGCTACATTTGTTGTACATGCAATAATTAAAATGTTTCGCTCAACAACTGCTGTTTTGATAAAACGAAAGATTGAAATTAAAGTATGCAACCTAAAATGCTTATAAGCATCCTGAGAATAAGCTTCCCCTTATCGTATATAAAAGTTCAACCTCAAATTGTATGTATATAAAAGTATAAAGTATATATAAAGAGTTATATAAATATAATGGAACTGACGTTTCTTATTCGTCTCGCAAAAACTTGAGAATGGCTGAACCGATTTGCCTAATTTTGGGTTTGAAATGTTTGTATAAATCCAAGGAAGGTTTAAAAGATGGGAAAAAAGAACATCAAGCGATAAAGGTCCGGGCTATTAACTGAATATAAAACTATACATGCATACTTAAGGAATGCATACACCTTCTTTTATTTTCCACAAAGAAAAACGTTATAAAGCAGAAAGATATTCCATTTCTTGCCAAAGTCTTCAAAGCTATTTCACTTATCATATTTTATTAAATAACGTTTATCGTCTATTATCAATACTGAAATTTTTATGTAGCATAATGATATACCTTTCGAAGATTAGACACAAAATTAATTTCCACTACAAATATTTGACCAAAGACAATTGTCAAATATTGGTGAACCCTTGGATAGCTTCTTTATAATCTGTGTTTGTGAATTTGTGAATGTCAATTAAATTGGCACAGAAGTAATTGATTTCCTTTGTTGCTTTGTGAAGTTCACGGAAACTTTTTTAATATGCCAAGGAGAAGATGACTTAGTTCGTACAAGTCACTTAAATGTGCGACAAGCTACATCACATGCTGACCGCACTGATGAACGGCGGGATGCAGCTAATGCTAATAGTCGCATGCCCGACTCGGTAGCGTAGATGGTAGCGTGTCTTCCTCAGGTTCAAGAGGTCCCGGATTCGTATCTTGGTCAGGTTGAGTTACCTGGATAAGGTTTTTCGGGTTTTTTGCCTTAACCTGAAACACGAATGTCGGGTAACTCTAAGCTCCATGGACCCCAGATTCATTTGAGCGTCATTACTTAATTTCATTCATCGTCCGACATGACTTTACGTTGGAGGATGTAAATAACATAAATAAATAACAGTCGTGTTGATATATCAGAATTGCGTTATAGAGTGTCTGTTTCTTCCCGGGAGTTGTTTTAGTACAAATCAGTTGACACAGTTATAAACCAGGATGACGTATTCAACTATCCCACCGATTTTTTCAGTTCATTAGAATTTCCTGTACTCCCACCTCACAATTTTAAAATTAAAAGGAGGATCAATGATCATGCTGTTTAACATCAACCAATCACGACTCTGCAATGGAAGGGAGTAAGTGTGAAAAAGCTAATGAAGAACGTCATCGAGGCAACAATCATCAACGGAAAGTACAAAGGAAAGGATATTTTGATCCCGGTATTCCAATGGTTCCGATGGATTTACTATTTGATTTTAAGCGTTTACAAGTTCCCGTGCGTTTTGACCTTTGCGACGACCAGAAATAGATAAGGAAAAATGATAAAAATAAGGAAGTTTGCGAAATCAACTTGGAGTTTCCCTGTTTCTCTCATGGGCAATTATACTTCGCGCGTCCGAAAACCATCATCTTTATATATTCACTCAGCACAAAAAGATAAAATGTGTTTGTATTAGAAAACTTTAAATTGATTAATTTAACATTAACTGTGTTATATTTAAACTTCACCCCCAATAGCAGAATAAATATCTTATCCGAATTTGTTTTATTTACATATACGTTTAGACAACTTTTATTGGCGGTATGAAGCTCTCCAGATCAGCTATTGTTGTATAAAATTTCAACCTCCACATATCTAATCTGAACATAACTTTTCTTAAAACATACTTACAAAAGCTCATTTTTCTACCAAGCATTTCGATCTAGATAACCATTTAAATTAATTGAAAAGAAGAAGGATAGGTGATAACCATTTAAGTTAATTGGTGGAAATTAATCATTTCTTCACACTAGCCGCACATGCGCTAAGGTTTTGTAGGGATAGAGTCAACATAAAAAATTCGATGCCAAGGCTGGGATTTGAACCACGGATCTCCTGGTTTCCGTCCATTAAATGGGTTAGAGCTACTGGATGGAAACCAGGAGATCCGTGGTTCAAATCCCGGCTAACGAATTGGACTTTTCATGTTCACTCTATCCATACAAAGGCATAACCATATTAGTTATTTTTTATTTTTTCAAAACTGTGACTAAATGTAACAATATATACAATAAATCCAGAAGTTAAATTATTAAAACAATTAAATACTCCAATAGATTTAAAGGCTTGCGAAAAAGTATTTATTTTAAAAAATAAATATCATGTAATGAATTTTGAAATACCGGCAGTCGATTCTATTTTTAAGTTTATTTAATTTTCAGATTTTGGTAGTACTGGCCAAAACAGTAACATCTAATGATGTAACGTTGACAACGTGGTTGTTTGAGCTGATGATGTGAATGAGTTTTCACGAAATCGTGATCCTCATCAATTAATTAGAAAATTTTCATCATTTTCTTTTAAGATAGTGGAATTTTTATGTTGCAAATTATTATATTTGTATAATATATACAGAATGTTTCATAATTTGACCTAACAAGATTAAGCGGAGTTAGTGATGTTGGGGGAACAATTCGAGGCAACGCATGATTTTCTGTAATAAGCCAGAACGCCGCTGATGCCGCCTCAGTGGTACATGTAGAAATTTGCTACACTCCTCCAAAATATAGGTACAGGTGTGCCTTATTGGCAACGTAGTGAGTAGTTAAGCCAGCGAATAGGTTGCATGTCCGAACGAGCCTTGAAGAAAATTTGTCCGCTTTTCTTTTACTTATTTTTATTCTTCATATTATTGATAGTGAGCATATGGAATACTGTGCTCTCCATATGTTACTACCGTTGTTGTTAAATGTAATCATCCAAATCAAACGAATTTTCAACAAGAATGTACAAAATAAGACACGCAATATCGTCCCATTAATTACTCATAATTGTAAGTAGCTTGTTTGATTTTGGTGGTGTATGTGATGTCACTCCCCACTACTGCGACTGTCTTTGGTACGGAAGTTCACTCTCTTTTGACTAAGCCTTCATTAGAGCCGGACGTATCTGCCGTCCTCTCCAGGTATTGCCCTATCACCACCTTGTATTTACTTTATTTTAGTAAATCTTTGTTGATAAAACTGTAGTTTCAATACTTTTGTGCTACCTAACCTTTATTGAAAATGTATTGGTAAAATCTCAACCTCTCCTAAAGCATGAGTTCTGTCTGAACTATTCCGCCATGCACAAGACCGCGTGTTAATACATTCTTCACTATCCATGACCAGGCCGTGACAATATTTAACTCCTAGACTTTATATATAAACAAAATGTTTGATTGGAGATAATTGTAAAATGGCATTACCATGACTTAGGTCTGATACAGTTTTAGTGCTTACAAATTCAATTAAAATGTGCTAACAGCCCTGTAAAATAAATAACAACTGTGAAAGGCGAATGACAGTCATGCTTAAACTTTATTTATACACTTCCAGGAACCATAAGAAAACAGGACCTCTTCTTCAGGTGTATAGAAGCAGTGAACATTCCCATTTCAGAACATCGACTTTGTTAAATATTTTCCTTTTGAGAAAGGGCAGAAATCGGCACGACTTTTCTATAGCAAATGATATTGTGGACTGAGCTATTCGAGACTGACATCAGGCGCTTTCATAGGTGCACCTCACTTACTGCAAAAGTAAGTGCTATTTTCTGATTTATTACCGCTCCTCAAAAGGAAAGTATTCAGTAAAATCCAAGTTCTCAAACGGGAATGTTCACTGTTTCCATATCCCTGAAGAAGAGATTCTCTTTTTAATGTACCTGAAACTTTCTAAATAAAGCTAAAGGTGAAATGTGATTGCTGTTTCCCTTGCAGACTTGTTATTTATTTTCCAGAGCTAACAGCACTTTCTTTCTATTCGTAAGCACAATACAGTATCGGTAGCAGGTGATGCCATTTTTATACTCACCTCCAATAAAGGATTTTGTTTAAATATAACCTCTAGGTTTAAAGCATTATTTTATTTATCTTATTTTGTGTATTCTTGTTTAAAATCCATTTGGTTTAGATAATTTAATTTAAGAATAGCAGTAAAACATTTGGAGAGTACAGTATTCCACATCCTTCACAATCAACATGAAGAACGAGAATAAATGTTTACAAAGAGAGAAAGAAAGAGAGGTTTTCAACAAAACTCTAGCTTGGAGGTTATTACCGGTGGCACAAGATTGCTACTGAACCACACACTTTCAGTCACTTACAGTCTAGCAAACACGTGCACATACCACAGGTGCTACCAGTGCGTACTTATCCAAATTTACTTTCGCTTATTGCACAAAATCATAAGTGTTCTATCTCTAATTGTTCCCAAACAAACCTCTATAACTGTTAAATTTGTTTGATCGAAAGTTGAAACATATATAACTTTCAACCAATTGTATTTTCTTCTTTTATTTCAGATAAATTATACGAATGGCAATAGTAACTTTAACTTATGGGTAAAACAGAAAAAGGGAACGTTTAGCTTTAGTGTAACAAAATCCTCTACACACATGGTTTTTATTTCCCAATGTTTAAACCTCTAGTTCAGTTGTTTACAATGAACTAACTAGCATTGAAATGGTCCCAGAGCGCCTGATTTTGTGCAATAAATTTAAACCACTACGCCACTGATACCACCTTAATGATATATGGAAGCATTTTCTGCACGGCAAAGAAGTATATTATATGGATCTCACTTTAACTTTTGTTTTTCTTAAAATTGTTTATTGTTCGATATGAAATACTGCACTGTTGCATATTAATTACGCTGCATATCAAATGATTTGATTTTGAATGGTAGCGTATAGTATGTTATGCTAATGTTCTAAAGATACGCGTGATCCCTAATTAATATCCTGACACATAATGACTTACAAACTGGTGCGACCTTGGACTAATTATTAATACTAGTGCTTAAGAATTGAAAGAATGTGCTATTTTGAATAGGTAGAGTCATATTGAAAAACTCAATGATATAGCCGAGATTTAAATCTCAGATTTCCCGGTCTCCGTCCTGTTGCTCTAAACCACTGAACTACTATGGCCAACATGCCGACATGACATTAAATTCTCCAACTGACTCGTATGTTTCATGGTAGACCACTAGGGGCTCTCATGTACACTGAGATACGCTCCTTTGGTGGTGACTTACTAATGGTGTAAGTACTTAAACCGGAGTTAAACCTAGTTAACCATGCTGGCACGTTGGACACAGTAGCTCAATGGTTAAGAGCAACCGTACGGAGACCGGGAGATCTCTGGTTTAAATCCTGGCTATGGCTTTGCATTTTTCAATCTGACTCTACTTATTCAAATGATCGCCTACACACGGCTAGTGTGGAGAAACGGTTTATTTCCAGAATGTGTTGTTTCCTCTGCAAAATAAATGAATTTATGTGCAAGGTAAACCACAGTCCTACTGCGCTTAAAACTTTATTCACTTTTAGGAATTGTATAAATATGTATTTCTTCTCCAGATATACAGCAACAGCTTAAATCGATTCCTCAATAATGCATAATTACTATTGTTGGCATAGAGTACTTGCAGTGCTTAAGCAACAGCTCTTTTTGTAGGTCACTAAAGTGATATTCAGTAATGTTCAATAAAGTGTAAAAACCTGAGCAGTTTATTTAAAAATTGAATTACTAGAGCATGTGCTGAGAAGACTTTGCTACATTAAAATCGAATGTTCCCTTCCTGCACATTATTTGTAACTTAAAATTACCATAGCTATGCGCACCTTTGATCTTAAGCACAAGAACAAAATAAAAGTTGGAAAGATAGAGTAAGACTGAAAAATTCAATGCCATAGCCAGGATTTGAGCCACGGATCTTTTGGTTGCCGTCCAGCCGCTCTAACCCTTGAGCTACTATGGCCAACGCTCAAGAGTTAGAGCGGCTGGACGGCAACCAGAAGATACGTGGTTTAAATCCCGGCTATGGCATTGAATTTTTCAGTCTGACTCTAGCTTTCCATACATTAGCCTACACAAGGCCAGTGTGAAAGAACAATTAACTTCCAAAATAGAAGTTCTTTACACAGGGAGTCCAACACAACATTCTTTCACTATACTTAAGGGTATCAGCAGGTGAGCTATCTGTGGGAGTGGCAACAGGCACATTTCACTGGTATACTTGTCATTCTGTAAATATACCGGAGTTTTACCTCGTGATTCACTGGCGCTTCACTAAAGTAAAATAGAGAAAATCAGAGCCCTCAAATGGGAATGCTCACTGTTAGTTGTTGCTTTACATTCGAAGAACAAATATGCTTTTCTACCTTTCCTGGAAATGAGTAAATAAACCTTAAGCAGAAATGTGGCTGTGATTTGTCTTGCGTAGCAGTTATTTCGTTTACAGTAGTAACAGGACGTTGGTTGAATTTGCAAGCACAGTAATAAATAATTAGTCTTAGGTCATGCTATTGCCACGTAGGACCTGATTCCATATCACATGCCTCTTTAAAACATTAGAGTATCTTATGATGTGGCTTTGATTTGCCTGATTACATCTAACAGCAATGTCAGTAGGAAATGCAGCAGTGCAGAAATCTATATCCTTCATAGTCAACCATTTGAAGAAAAACAAAAATTATAAGAGAGACGTGCGGCCAGGATCGAACTTGGAATCTGGTGTTGCAGGCTTCCAACTCACTACTTTACCACTAAGCTGTTGTGCAGAAACCTGTGTATATCATAGCTGTGATATCAGATATAAGTATATTGCAAAACCCCATACTATATGGGACCATGGGACTGTTCATTAGAGGTAATCGATACAATTCTGAACATCTGATATATTAATTTTTCTTTCAGTTGTTAATTCTAAATTCCTTTTGCTTCTTTTCGCTCTGCGTTGCCTCGGTTCACCTTTGTTGATTGTGAAATTTTAAAGTATGTGCTTTCTATACCATATTAATTCTAATGCTCAATTTATAACCTTATTCCTCTTATTCAGAGTATCGGCTAAGTTCAATATTCATATTCAAATGGATATGCTTCCGTTATGGCAGTTTATTAGCTTCAGATGCTCTGATCTTCAGGACATTCTTGACCTTTGGTTTCGTAAGTCGTTAGGCTTTAGGTTACCTGCATTTGAACATACGAAGCAACCCTCTACTACTTCATTGGGAAGGTAAAATGTATTACACGTCCAGAATTTGCTCAATGATTAATTTTGGACATTGAACGAGGTTTTAGAAACACAACATTTGAAAGCATATACGGAGCTGTGAAAAGACAGGTGGAAGGCACTACTGTGTAAATAGAATTGCCATGCTAGAATTAAAGCTACTATCTGAGGCGGTCTTTGCCCGTTAAGAACCTGGTTGAGTCCTCCCAGACTCAACACCACATAGTGTAGGGAAGGTGACGGGTGAAGGCTAAGATGGGGGAGGTTTCTGGACAGGTTGGGACTTTCCTCGGGGTTCACTGTGCGTGGACTCACTCCTCTGCTTCAGGGTCGGGGATGCGTCCTGACTGGATGTGCTTTGTTTTAGTGAAGAAAGAACCTCAACTGTTTCTTCATCGATTTATTATCGCTAGTAAACTGGTATCTCAGTCACCACTTGGAAAGTCGCTACTTGCAGACTTGTGATGATGATGTGTGTTTGGCGTGTAATGACCGAGTTCTTTATATATGATGTGTATTCGATGTATTACTGCCGCACTTGTACTGAATCTTTATTGGCAAGAATATGAACACTGTGGAAGGAAGCGTTGGTTTTGGGACTAATAAATGAAGTATCAGAATATGTATTGTGTCTCTGTAGCCAAAAGAGGTACGAGTGTAATGAGGCGCACCAATAAAAGTACAAGCACACAAGTAGCCACAGTTTTGCCCCAAGAGAGGATCACAGCGGAAGATTCATACAGCTATACAAATGAACGAGTTGGCGCCTGATGTAACGTGTACAACTCGTAATCCGGAAGTCTTTGATTCGCCCCAATGGTATTTGCTTATTTCCCCGAATCGGCAGGTAAATCATGGAGGTGTGAATTCTTGCTCACAGACAGATAGTTTTCTTATGACCGCGCCGTGGCTAAGTGGTTAGACCACTCGACTCTCACCAAAGCGGCCCGGGTTCGATAACAGGCGAACACATGCGATATCTGTGATTGACAAAACGGCGTCGGGACGGGTTTCATCGGGTTTTTACTTCGTAATCCCCATTTACTTCGTAACCACAATGTCCGCACAGAGGACTGAAAGTGCGACATATGACTCATAATTTTACTTGACTGAACTACTTTTAATTGAAGTACTTGCCATCAGCTTCTCTTGGATATTTTAGTGGCTCTAATTTAAAAGCTAAGCACAAAACTAAAATTGATTCGTTTCTAAAATAGGTTTTTGCGGTTTCCTATAGCTCAAAACAACGGTAAACTCAAGTGCCTCTTCAAAAAGGATATATGCCATAAAAGGAAGCTTTCGTAACTAGATGCTCTAGTCGGATACATAAATTATACATTGGATAAATATGAATAATTTGTGCATTTGTTTAATGTTAAGGGGTTGTAGGTTTGGCAATAGATTATGAGTAGTGTTTGGCTCGGGGTAAGGTGACATAAGTACGGTAACTGGTTTGGAAGTTTAGGTTAGTAAGGGGTGAAAGTAACCAAAGTTACCCGATTAGGTATGGCAGGCTAGCTTGGAATTTTTTTGGAATATGTGAGAGTATTTCTTAGAAATTTATACTGGTTTTAGGATGAAAAGTAGCAAATTTCAGTAATGTGGAAATTAAGTGGCAACGTCGTATTAGATCCATTAAAAAGGGGGGTGTTTTTTGGAGAATACTGAAGCTGAGTGGTTCATTCTAACTATAATCTTAGACACTTTTGTTCGGATTGCCGCTGGAACTCCGCAAATTTATATTCATTAGTTTCCACTGCTCGGTACCTCTTCCGTTAAACTGAATGCTGTTATTAAGTGTTTCAAGTCGTATTCCGGTGTCATCTTCCTTTATTTATTTATTTTTTATTTTATTATTTATTTTTTTTGGTTACTTTTCCCACTCATACCCTGAGATAGGTTTCTTTGCTTAAGTGTGATGCAGGCGCAAACCGCTTCAACTTGGCACAGCTTCACTGAGGCAGACACATTGGAACTTTGAATTGGAGCAATTGAGTCAATCCTCAATGCGGTCATTAGCACCTCGTGGATGGTCTTGTAATCGCCGAGAATTAGGCACTGACATATCTCGAAGACGCGTACCCCCACAACGACCCTGCAGGGGGCTTCCGGGGATACGAATTCGGGTGGGAAGTTGACCAAGCCTTTGCTGGCCAGCTGTTCAATTGCCAGGGCGAACTCCTGCAGCGTCTCTCCTCTATGCTGCGTCCACGACTTCAGTTGGCTGCGGTAGGCTGCGGCTAAGCGGTGGTTTCCAAAGCGGTTTTCCATGGCTTCCCAGATGTCCTTAGGCGCCTCCGCTGTTTGGACCGCGTTCAGTACTGCTGAGTCCCGTCCATGGAAGCTGCCTATTAGCTGTGCGGCCTCTTCCTCTGGAATCCACTTGTTGTGCTTGGCCACTGGGTCGAATTGACGGCGGAAGACTTCGAACGCTGACGTGGCGTCGTACTTTGGTGGTTTGACGCGCGCATGTGTCGCGGTACGGTCTTTAAATCTTTCATCCTTCTGCCGACGAAGTCCTCCACCATGGCGTTGATACCGAAATTATGGTTTGCAGGAGCAAAGAATAATGATAGACGTCAAAGGAATGTTGGTTCTTTGTGACGGCCAAGGCCAAGGTCAGTTCAGTTGGGGAAAGTCTGTAACAATGCCATGAATGAAAGAAGCAATGTCCTTAGAAGGTTTCTAAAGGAATTGTCACTTGACGTATATGAATAGGGAATTCTTCGGATCGTTTACAATGGCGACCAAAACAGCCACAAAAGGACTTGGTTTAAAAGAGTTTTGAAAAGGGAAAGTTAGGAGATATATACACACGCGCGCAGATGTGGTCAGGCACACCTCGGCGTTTAGCCGATGGAGACGGGTCGCGGCTAGGAAGCCATTATAAAGTCTTCGGCATGCAGCCTATAAAAGAGAGGAGTCTGAGACGTCAAGCCTATTAGAGCGGTCAACTTGTTCGGTGTTTCATAATTGTCGGTTCATATATACGAGAGGAACAAATAAAGTTTATCGAACAATAAACATTCTGCCGTCAGTCTCCGTGAACAGTGATCAACTGTGGTAACTCTTGCTCGCCATTAAAATTAGCTACAAACTGGCGCCCAACGTGGGGCAGTGGTAACACTTGACCACCCATTATCATAATTTGTATCAAACTGGCGCCCAACCTGGGGCCCGATAGGAGAAGGACGTTCGACAACAAGTGGAGGTTCAACCTGAGGAGGAGGTTCGACCGAGAACGAGTTTCAACCCGACAACGAGGTTCAACAGGAGAAGGTGGTTCGACAGGAGGACGGTCGACCCATCAAGAAATTCGTGAACAGTTCGACTGTAAAGAAGAAAGGAGGCCGGCATCGTCATTTGTGACATCATCAGGAGCCAGTAAAAACAATCAAAGGTACAGAGTGTTAAATTATATACTAGACTACTGTGAATGTATTTAAGGAGTGGAAAAATGCTGAGCCAAAATTCTGTAGAAAGCATGGAAGTCCAGGAGGTTGATGCTAGTAGCAGTAGGCAGGAAGTCGAAGTACCAGAGCGTAGTAGAACTGTCCTAGATAATGTAGAAAGGGAAATAAATATGTTAGAGGAAATTAGAAAAGTGTTCGCAAGGGTTGAAAGTTTAAGTGAAAGTTTAAGTAAAAAGATAGATGATAACAATCAAAGTTTAAGAAAAGAGATGAAGGATAACAATCAAAGTTTAAAAAATATTGAAGAAAAGTTAGAAAATAGTGTTCAGAAGTTAGAGGCAGGACAAATAGAACTAGGAAAGAAGTTAGACAACCAACAACAGTCGTTAGAAAATTTCGGGAAAGTTAGTCAGGAAGTAGAGAACGTAAGAGAAGAAGCTGGTCAGGTAACAGACAATGTGGGGAGAGATGTTAGTGAGGAGACACAGAACGCTGAAAATGAAGTTTTGAATGTAGTTAAGGAATGGTCAGATAGTGAAAATAGAAAACTTGGGGAGGAAATAGTACAGAAATTAGGCAAAGATGGAGAAATAGCTAGAAAAGTGTTAGAATAAACTACGAGTAGACTAGAAGTATCAGAGTCGGAAAATAGAAGACAGACGAGGAATGTGGAACAAACCACCAATCAAATTAATGAGTTAGCAATGGAGATCACAGTGACAAAGGAAACTGAAATTTTGAATCTAGTTAATGACAGGTCGGATAGTAAAAACAGAAAACTGAAGGAGGAAATCGTACAGAAATTAGATAAAGAAGGAGAAATTGCTAGAAAAGTGTTAGAAGAAACTAGGAGTAGACTAGAAGTATCAGAGTGGGAAAATAGAAAACTGACGAGGAATTTGGAGAAAACCACAAGTGAAATTAGTGAGGTAGCAATAGAGATCATGGTGACAAATGAAGCATTGAAAAACATTCAAAATCGAGGGAGAAACGAAAGAGAAATATTAAAATATTTCGGGCAAGGGGCACAGTTCCATCAGAATATGTAAAGAAAAGATAGGACAAGATATCCATGTACAATACCTAAGCTAGATATGGAAAAATCATGGGGATGTAGAATAAATAAGTCCTTTATACATGGAAAAGTCCGCAAAATTCTCTTGTATTTCGAAGTACGTTGTGGAATGATGAATTTTCTTGTAAATGGTAGGAACTTAGGCTAAAGCATTTAAAATTGCCATAACAAATTGTAAAAGGAGAAGAAACAAACTTGTAAACTGTATAGGTTAAGTATGAACAGTGTAGTGTAAAATGTATAGGTTAAGCATAAACAGTGTTGTGACAGTGCAGTGAAACTTAAAACTAAACAAGCGAAAAAATATAGTAATGAAAATCAGAACACTTAAAGACTTTTGAAAATAATATTTATATAGAATCATAAAGAAATATTCGGCAATGTATGAAAAAAAAATTAACCAGTTAAAAAAAATTAGAACAATGAAAGACTTTTGAAAAGAATATTTATATAGACACAAGAAGAAGAACTCAGAAATGTTGTATACAAATTTAATATTACTAATGTACCATTGATTTAAACATGGGAGTGTATATTTAGGAATTGTTTCAAGTGTAACCACAATATGAATTAATTTAAGGAGATCAGATTGAGAAAAAGAGAGATGATGTAGATTGAAATATTTTCTGAGTAATATTTAAAAAGTTGAAAACTGCAGAACATAATGTTAATAAATTTTAAATGAACTGTTGTTATGTAACCAGGTGAATAATTTTTAGGAAATGTCATGTAAAAATTAATGTTGTGAAAAGAAATTGTAAAACGAATTGGAAGTTGCTGACAAAGGTCTAATATTTTGCGTTATATTCGGGCAAGACATATATATATATTATTTCATTATGGGATAATCAAATAATATCTATGGGGGCATTTGATACCGAAATTATGGTTTGCAGGAGCAAAGAATAATGATAGACGTCAAAGGAATGTTGGTTCTTTGTGACGACCAAGGCCAAGGTCAGTTCAGTTGGGGAAAGTCTGTAACAATGCCATGAATGAAAGAAGCAATGTCCTTAGAAGGTTTCTAAAGGAATTGTCACTTGACGTATATGAATAGGGAATTCTTTGGATCATTTACAATGGCGACCAAAACAGCCACAAAAGGACTTGGTTTAAAAGGGTTTTGAAAAGGGAAAGTTAGGAGATATATATACACACGCGCGCAGATGTGGTCAGGCACTCTTCGGCGTTTAGCCGATGGAGACGGGTCGCGGCTAGGAAGCCATTATAAAGTCTTCGGCATGCAGCCGAAAAAAGAGAGGAGTCTGAGACATCAAGCCTATTAGAGCGGTCAACTTGTTCGGTGTTTCATAATTGTCGGTTCATATATACGAGAGGAACAAATAAAGTTTATCGAACAATAAACATTCTGCCGTCAGTCTCCGTGAACAGTGATCAACTGTGGTAACTCTTGCTCGCCATTAAAATTAGCTACAGCGTTTAGGGACTTGGTGTTAATGTCGGCATTTCCCTCTAGATCATTAACGCGGCTCGGCAGGTCTTCGAAGCGCTCGCCTAACTCCATGAAGTCCTCCTTCACGCCGGCCAATTGCTCCTCAAATTTGGCGGCGAGGGATTCGTTCGCAGTCTTCATTTCAGATAATTCGGCCTTCATTTCCGTGACCAGTCTGTCTTTTGCTGTTCTCATTTCCGTCGTTAATTTGGTCATTATCACGATCATCGTTGCGGCCAAGTTGCTATTTGCCGCCTCCGTCTTTGCAGCGAGGGTGTCGATCGCCGTCTTCATTACTTTCAACTCGACGGTGAGGTTGTCGTTAGCCGTCTTCAATTCTTTCAGTTCCGCGGCCGCTTCTGTTTTCGCAGCGAGGTTGTCACTCGCTGTTGTCATTTCTTTCAGCTCTTCTAGAAGTTTTGCCAATGCAGCGTCCATCGTCGTATGTCTCACTCCTGACACCAATTGTGACTTTGTGAGTTCGTAGAATTAGAAGTCCAGTTGCAGAAATTACAAAAACACAGAAACATAGAAAAACATAGAAACACTGTTTGTACACCCCTGGCAGCAGAAACAGAATGGCGTAACATATAAAAATACAATCGTCAAGGTCGTCGAACAGAAAAAAAAGGAGCTCACCTTCAAAACACAACTGTACGCACACGTATCAAGTTGAATTATGACTATCCCACTGGCGAGTCGCGGCTTCCTTTCTGTATACCTCTACTCATATTTCTAGAATCAAATCAAATGTTCTGTGACAAATAAGAAATCGAACCTTCCAGCCAGCGATCTGTCTCTTTGTGCACGTCGGCCGCGCTTGTTGCAACAATGCGATCGACGACAGTACAGAGGGCGAGGTCCCTACACTTTACCAGATAGAAACTCCCCTCCGGTAGGTTTAGGACAATCGTCATCCCACGTACCGTAGCCCCCAAGCAGTAAAGAGGCCGTTTCGGAGACCGGAGGCCACCTCCCCAGAGCAGAGCACTCCAGGCAGTCCTGCACACCCGGCATCCCGCCTGCCGCGCTTCTGAATCGGCCCCAGGCCGGTACGGAGACCAACGTTCAACCCGCCGAAGGGGAAAGCGTTTTCCTCAGAGAATATCTTTCCGCCATGAACCGCCGAGATTCCCGCCGCACTTCTACCCTGAAAGAAACCACTAGATGAGAGATGTCATGAAAAGATAATGGAGATGAATGGAAGTACAGGAAATTTGGGGATGTAATTAACCTAACTTTCGTCTAGCGACCCGGTAAAACCCGCGAAAAAAACCTTGGGTCAGATAGGTCAGTCACGAGAATCGAAATTGGGCCTCCCGAATGCGGACCACATACTTAACTACCTGAGCCATTCCGCTCAGTGATCTGGCAGATTCGCACCCCCGAAACGTCGGTGTTCCACCAAGAATTCATCTAGCTAGAAGTCCGAGAACATCTAAAATATAGCGTATAGTGAGTCAGCCGTTTGCTAGCCCACCTTGGTAACGTGGTGGTAGCATGTCTGCCTCACGTTCAAGAGGTCCCGAGTTCAAATCCCGGTCAGGGTGAGTTACCTGGTTAAGGTTTTTTCTGGAGTTTTCCCTTATCCTGTAAGACTAATGTCAGGTAACTCTAAGCTCCATGGACCCCGGACTCATTTGAGCATCATTTCATCCATTCCATTCATCGTCCGATATGACTTAACGTTGGAGGACGTAAATAAAAAAAATTTTAAAAAACGTTTGCTATACTACTGATGAAGAAAAGGAAAAACCAAGCAATGAAATCAAAGCGCTATTGAAAGTTGTGGTTAAATACATCCCAGAGATGCAATGGAATAAATACAATTAAACAGTATGAGTCAGATTATAATTTTAAAAGAAAAAACTTAATCAGAAAAAATAACCTTAAAAATTCAGACGTATCCTTCCAGGCTCTGAGGCTGCGCGAACTTAGGGTTTTAGATAAGTGTTTAACCGTAGGTTGAAAATTCATTCTTCAATTTAATAAAACAGGAAATGGATAAATATACGAAACAATTTGTATTACATAAAGGAAGTAGGAGTATATCTACTTACACAACCTTGAAGTTAAACTTTTTGGGAATTAAACTTCCTCCTAAATAAGGAGCTTAAGTAAGACTGGACAGAGGTTGTGCAAAGGCAACTCTGATACAGGGAGCGTGGTTAAAGATATAAGGCACACCAAATATTCCAATTATGTCTCAGAAGAAGAAAAACTCAAGTGAAAGTGATTTTTAATTCGCTAAGCTTCCATTTTAGAGACAATGTCCATCTTCAGTTTAAATTGAGCAACTGAACCATTGACAGAAGCGGCTACAAATAAAACTTCCTTCCATTTTTTGTCCCGTTGGTTGGCAAAATAGGAAACACATCTAAGGTTCGACAATTTGGAAGTGTTCTAATAGTTGAGCTTATGAAGAGTGGATGATACATAAGGAGGGATAGGGAATTTAGTATATAAAATGTGTATTAACCGCGAAAAAAAATGTAAGGGACAATACTTTGCAGCCGGAACAGGCTAAATGGTCCAAACCGTGTTGGAGAGAAAGAAGAAAGTCTGTATTATTTTCTCTGTACGTCGTTTTAAAACCCAAGGAAACACTTTCGTAATCTAAACTATAAAACACATTCAGATAATTATGCATGTTTTCATTTTTTTGTTCAGTTTTATCATTCCTGAAGACCTTACTTTTTATAAAATGCTGTATGTGCAACAGTTTTCGTTCGAAATGTGTTAGGAAATGTAAAAATTAAAAACTATCGGAATTTTTATAAAACTTTATCGTTTCTATATTTTGATACATTAAGCTCCAGCCTTAAAAAATAATCAAACTAGTGATCAGAAACTGGAAAACAAAAACTCTCAACATTTCCGTGTATTGTCAGGTATCGTGTAGACAGTTTCAGGAACTCGTGTAGGAGCTCACTTTGGTGGTTTTATATGTAGGTAGTAGCTTTTCGATGTTAATATTTATGGAATTCGTGATAAAAGTTTGCGTTTACTCATTTTAATATCTGTATATATGCTATACTGTACTTTAATTGAATGAGGGCACTGTAATGCTACGGATGACCGAGAAATAATTTAGTTCAGTGTACCAGATGCCATTTAATATTATTTTCTCAATTAACATTTTAGCGGAGACGAGCATCCAGAAATGTGCCACTCTTGTTTAATAAAATTAGACTTCATCATCAAAGTGGAACAGCTCCACAAATACACTGGCTCTTCTGATGGAAAATAAGAGAAGAGCGCTTTTTGTAGGGTCTGATATGGTAGCCAGGTGGCGTAAAGAACTTTATAACGGTGTGAAGTCTCTTGGTTATGCGCTACGTATAACGAAACAAAAGAGAATCAAAAGCTGGAACCACAGTGGGTCGTTGCTTACTTTATGGCTTCATTCCGCAAGAATCGTCCATAAATCCAGCGCATGAGTACCGACTGGTCCGCCACAGCATTATAAGTGTGTTCATTGAAACGGAACATAGGTTTCCCGTGTGCTGCGTAGCGAATACAAAAGAGCCTTTCCTAAATGCAATACATTTTCAGCTCAAAAGGACTGTTCACATAGCACTTTATTATTTTCTCAGCTTGAGTTTAAACCGTTATATCCGTAAGTACATCAAATTGCTGGTTCTTTTGAATAAAACTGAGGAGGTTGACTTCCAACACTGTTAATTACTTCATTATCGCGAAACTCAGTTGACTGATTTTAAATAGATCAAACACTAAAATTTATGAAAAATGTACACTTGATATACCACAAAATACAATTCTCAGAGCGATGGGTGTAAATGCTGGTACTAGAATCCTAAGATACACACGTACACCTTTACGTATAATACACGTTCTTCTTGAGTGAATTTTTCGAGGTCTACTGTCTATAAAACATTTTTCACATATTGTTGTCAAACAAAATGTTTGCAATTTAATTCTAAAAACCTAGAAAGGCTCTTACGGTGATGACAGAAGTTGTTGCTAGACATTTACAGGAAAATAAAATTAAACACGGATTTTACTTAGAAAGTTATAGCAAATAATTAAAAAAAAACTTTGTATATTGCCATGTATTTTAAGTACCCAATTAATGTTTATCTGGAAATTATATGAAAATATTATCACAACTTAAATATCAGCATACATTTGAAATGCACTACGATATTTGAAGTCTGTATTGCAAAGCTATTTTCTGATAGCCCTTTAAACGGTTTCAATAAATGGATCTGAACATCTGCTAGTTTGCTGTAGAATTCTTCAGAAACGACCCATAAAGTAAAAATAATTACTTAACAAACATCTAAGTTCTAAATTTTAAATGCTACTCTCCTTAAATAGATTATATATATATATATATATATATATATATATATATATATATATATATATATAGAGCGGATTGCAGCAAAGTTTGCACACATTTACTTATTTGGAAATAAAGTAATAGTAAACAGCGCCTTAAATAATTTTGTTTCAATCTATTAATAACATTTAGATCAGTAGTACTCACCCGTATACAGGATAAGCACCGGGCGAAATGGCTTCGGGATATCTGGGTTTAATTTCTTCCAATGAGAACTTAGATTTTTGCTAGGAGTTGTAGTGAAAAGAGAACGTCGGAGCGAACTATGTAATGTCATAAACTTTTCAGTCATCCGTTTGCTGTTATTTCCAATGTCATTTCATCGGCCGAAGGATAAGGTACTTGAAGACAGGTGGAGTTTGAGAAATGTATGCATAAGTGTCTTCCATGTCGGGTCGTAGATCGTGAGGATTCACAGCGGCAGAATTTAGGGCACCCTTGCCTCCGAAACTACCGCGCCACATCAGTCGTCCATTGCTTTCTTCATCCCTTGCTCCTGGAGGTTTCCAGAAACTTTAAGTGCTACAATTCCTCCACACTTTTCGACAGCCATGATCATGAATACTAGAATAATTAAATTGTAGACTAAATTTTCCAAAGTCAAATATTATATCTTTCCATATGATTAAATTTAAGACTCTGAATTTCCTTAAGTAAAATATTATATTTTTCCATGTGTTTTATCATTTCAGACACCCTGTAAATCAGCATTTTTGATCACGCTTTCAGTCGGAAATTGCATTTCTTTTCATCTACCTCGCTGTTGAGCAGTCATTCAGCTGATCTCTCAACCTGAGGCCCCAGGTTCGACTTCCGTCCAGAGGTGGGAATTTCACTTTAATTATGATTATTGCTTACCCTCTTCAGAGTATGGAAGTGTGCGTGTGAGAGTTAATAACCTAACCTAAAGGTTCAAAGAGTAAGAAGAGCATCAAATTTTTCAACCAATAGTTCCCAATAGGAACAGAGTACTTGAAAGGAGCAAGAGAAATGAACCCAAATAGGCTAAACACAAGAAGAGTGTTGTCTTGTAATCTTGTAGACCGATAACAAAAGAAATGGCAGCTATACAGTCTTGAAAAAATATATTTTACAGGGTAAAATGTTATATATGTATTCGTAATCGTGTATTGTTTATAAACGGATCTCCAGAAGCTATTAATTTACATGCTATAGCCTCCGAAACGAGATAGTATACAAATAGTACATCCCACGAGTAGCACTTGGCGTCACATTCATACTTAAGAGATGTTTACCAATGTAAATGCATCGCTCTTACGTAGTATATAGCAGTCCTTCAGAACAGTTAGCGGTGAGGTTTTCTGTATATTTGATTTTATATACTCTACAGTGCTTTCTTGTGTGTCTATTGGTTAGAAAGAAGAAATATAGAGTTCACGTACATATTTATCATCCAAGGGGAGGCATGAAGGTATGCAAGGAAGGTTCAATTACTCTATTAGAAAGGTGATTCCAATGTTACGTTTCCAAAAACAGGAGAGGCGTTTAAGTGAAACACGCAGATTGCGTCCTAACAAGCATAACTGTGGTTGTCTCAGGACAAGTCCTATATCGGGATTTTATTCCTTTCATATAGCTCGATATCACATAACCAAGTGATGCATAAAGTATTGACGTTGCAGCGGTCCTTTTGAGCACACAGCGCCTTCAAGTTATCAAAATTTAACACGTATATTTAGACGAAGAATCTTTACTACTGAGGTGATATCAGATTTGTCCTGCTGCGCTAGCTGGTGCATGATCGAAGAGACATTGGGAACGTCGCTTCCGAAGAACATCGAAGTTTAGTCAAAAGTATTGGCAAATTTTCGAATCTCTGCTTCTCGGCAGCGTGGAAGGCTAGTATGGGTATTAAGCGATGCATATTCATGATGGACTCGAGTTACCGTTGTTGCTGTTGTTGAAATACTATTTACCCAGCGGGTTTTCTGTACGACAGCTGGGTAGCCAGCGAACAAGAAGAGCACTCCTGCAGCCCACTACGAGGGACATTTTATAAACAATGCACAAATTGATATTACTGTGGAGTTGATGAAGCAACAGGTATAAAAATTGCGTTAGATGTAGTTGGAATCTCGAGGAAGGAGCACGTGTTTCTTTATTTTTTCTTCGCTCGTATGCACTCTGCATAAAATTTGGTGGAGGTAGAAATGCACCCTACAGGGATGTCGGGTATTGAGACCGTTGAGTACCAGAGATCATACTTTTTAATCGAAACTTCACATAGAAATCCCCAGTGCATTATTTGAAGTTTGGTGTGAGTTTATAGTAAGTTTATGGTTTTTATTTAGGTGAATCGTTCAGATTCTCCATGTCACAAAAAAATTCGACGCGTTCATTAAAGCTCAGCAGTGATAACTGTTACTTATGATTACCAAGGAATCATCGTGACAGATAGGGTCACATGTGGAAGATGTGTCACAGCAGTATATTGTGGTAACTTCATGCAAAGCTTCAGCAGAAATGTTCACAAAACCGGACCTCAGTTCTTCAAGGTTGGGCCACCCATTCTTCACGGCAATGCTCGCCGTTCATGATATTGCCGCTTATCGGCAATGTTGTAGCCCAAACATTGGTAAATATGGAGGTAAGTGTTGTCAAATCTTCCCTACATCTCAGATGAGTCATCAGACATGAAATTAAAGGAACCTATGCGAGGACATCGTTATCATTTTCGAAACAGCTTTCTACCACTGTTAACCAAGTCATTTGACACATGTACAGAAGTACTGTCCTGGATGGAGTAACACCGCTCTTGAAGCGCAGAAATCCAGTCACAGAGAAGCAGGAAGACTCTATGGAAGGACTGTAAATGCATTTTAAAACACAAACGTGTAAGTAAGAAAACACAGTGTGCATTATCTATGAAATGTCCCTCGTATGCCCAATGAGTGACTGGAAAGAAAAGAATGCTGCTTCGCGCGTGATTCATTGACTACGAGCAGGTGACAGAGAAACCTAAACTGTCACAATATTTATGCTCTGTTTACAAACCGGTTCTCCACAGTCTACAACATGCGCACTCCAACGAGACAGTTAACCAGAAATCACGGCCTTTCACTCCATTGATCCTGAAGTTTATAGCCTGGTTATCTAATTACCTAAGAGGATTTGTACACTTACAGTGGAGTATCATTATATTGCATCACTATTCAAAATATCAAAATAAAATAAAGTGCTCATTAAAAGTGTAATATTAAAGCGACTTGTGATAATATTATTATCTTCTTGTTGAATACTCTAAGGTATGGACACAGAGTCTGTTGTGCCCTTAAAGATTTTGCAGCCATCTGCAGCTAGATCTCCCCGCAGTTGGCTGATTAGGATTACTACGGGGAGGATTCGGCACTGCGACCAGTCTTGATCTGTTGTACCTATACCCCTTTGAAGGGCATACCCGGGAGGGAGGATGAGGCGAGAGGAGATGAAGGCTGGTCATCCCAAGGAGCCAAGACATTTCAGAGGGCAGGGTCCCTACATGTTACTTAGATAAAAACCTCCTGCGTTAGGCTAGGACAACGGATATCCCCCTGCTGTGGTTCGGAAATGATCCCAGCATAGGGTTAGGAGACTGGCAACCTTGCCGGAGGAGGAAGTGGTTCACTTAGAACGTATCATCATGCCACGCACCGCCGAGACCCCGCCGAAACTTCTACCCTGAAAGAGATCACCAGATGAGAGATGATGTGAAATGGGAATGGAGATTAAATGTAGGGATAGTAAATTCGAGTGATATTATTAACCTACCCAGCATTCGCCTGGGATAAAGTATTCTTTTTTTGGGAAACTATGATTGAAAAGTTAATCAATCAGTAGCAGAATTGAATATTTCTCCGTTCCGTTACCTTGACCCTAGGTGCAGAGATCATCGCTCGAGAGCAGCCGTGGTGAACTTCAAGAATTCTGCTACAACTTCACCAAAGGTGAGAAATACATCATCACCACATTCATTCACACTAAACCGCTACAACACTGTATTATACAAAATAGTTAGGATATGACCTAGTTGTTAAAGAGCTCTAAATAAATAAATATAAAAAAACAAGGTAGGTTTGCCACACTGTAGCTTGTAATGAGGCATTCATTCATGCGTCTTGTTTCTGTCCTTCCTTTATTTATTTATTCATTCATTATATGTTCCTACTTCTTGGAAAAAAGTCACTGGTACTTAAGCATATAATTAAGGAAAATTATAGAGTCGTAGAGTCGGATCCTTTTATGTCATTGCTATTAACCTGTCTGAATATGTACCACACTGAACATTTGAAAAATACCGGTTAGTGTGTATGGAACACTATAGTCCAGGTGAATGTGACAGTCTGTCAGTTGAATGAAAGAGAGTCGGGAAATATCAGTTATTAGCCTTCTTTGTCACTGCGACCTTGTTACATACTGCAGGAAGAACAAAGACACAAACATTATCCGTTTTAAACTGGTATTTTCTCGCATAACATGCCATGGGAAACGTTACGTAACGTTTACAGTGACGCAGCTACTTATGTTCTTACAATGGCATATTAAACTATTATTATTAATAAAAGGAATAAAGGAACATGCATATTAATGACATGCAAGGAGGGTTGTTTACTAAACAATGCACTCGCCTGAGGCGGCCATCTATCTCAAACTGTTTAACCGGAAGTATTTCTCCAGAAACATTTGGACCTCCAAGATTTTATCTCACTATAGTCGCTATACATTTATTTTCCACCTGTTGCTCGACAATGTTCAACTCTTTTGATTATGGTGAGTTAATTGTTGCGCCTGCTGCAGTGGCACAATTTCCTATTGTTGAATACGAATAGTTTTTTTTTTTTTTTTTTTTTTTTTTTTTTTTTTTTTTTTTTTTTTTTGCTATGGTCATATCGGCGGCCGTTCTCCTTTGGAACATACTGAATGTGTTAACTTGTTATCTTTGGTTTTTAATCATTAGATCCCGCGCACATTCACACTCTCATTCATACTTACAGACTCTGGGGAAGATGGGAAATTATCTTGGCCGGAGAAAAATCCCCACCCTCACCGCCGGGAATCGAACCCGGGACCCCTAGCGCTGCAGTAATAGTAATATTTCTTCTGTTATTTTCCTTTTTAGAACTGATTGAGCTTATACATTCTTATGTACATTTCTATTATATTGTAACTGATTCAGAATTCGCTAAAGGTTTGGCAAGGAGTTAACGCTTGAGTCTTGCATTCGTGCGATCCCGGTAACCGACCAATCTGAACAAAGAATCTTTCACGATTTTCATTTGTCACTAGATGAATGCTGGGTTGGTTACTTTCCTTTCCACAAATTTGCATTTCTTGTTACCATAATTATAATACGGGCTCTCCTGATCAGAAGTGTTGGCGAAGGACTTGCGTGGTACAATTTGCCCTCTGTAACTAATGTCCTCCATATATGGATGGTGCTGTGGTCACCTGTTCTTGCAGTGTGGAAACACAGAGGCTGGCAGAATAACCTGGCGCCCAGATGAATCTTCAGCATACATAGGGACTTGGTGATTTCGGCATAACCACTCTTCTACCTCTCTTTCTGCCACCCTTCCAAAATCTAGCATTCGATAGGCTATAGGCTCAAAGCGAGATCCCCTCCATTAGTACTCTACCTCTTGAATATTTTGATTATCCTTCCACAGTACTCTATATAGATAATAGAAATTAGATTTATATAAAAGGGTACCTCAATATCATTTAAGGTAATGCATATGTGAAATTTGAAGAAAAGCCACAGCATACAAAACATATTTTGTTCAAATTTATGTTAGTTATTATATGCAAATGGTTTATACGTTTATAAATTTGGTTCGCACAAATGTCGAAATGTATAATGTTTTTATCGGGTGCCGGTTAGCACAGTGGTTTCGTTGGCGACTCTTGTGCTGGGGGTCTGAGTTTGATTCCCGGCTTTGGGGTGTTGATTTTAAGACAGCCCTATCCGCGCCTTCACCTCTGTCTAGCTCATGTGAAGTGTCCCCTATGCCCAACGTGGTTCGGAGTCCACGGTATAAGCTGTAGGTTCTCTCGTCTCGCCATCATCTTCACTATCACCCTATCTTCGGAGGTAATGAACACCGCCCTCTGGGTGCCTCCACCATTAAAAATGGGTCCAGTCATCACGTGGTGGCGCTAGGTTACCCCGAAGGCCGTAGTTGCCATATGGGGAGCGTTGGTATACATGCATACATACATACATACATACATACATACATACATACATACATACATACATACATACATACATACATACATACATACATACATACATACATACATACATACATACATACATACATACATACATACATACATACATACATACATACATACATACATACATACATACATACATACATACATACATACATACATACATACATACATACATACATACATACATACATACATACATACATACATACATACATACATACATACATACATACATACATACATACATACATACATACATACATACATACATACATACATACATACATACATACATACATACATACATACATACATACATACATACATACATACATACATACATACATACATACATACATACATACATACATACATACATACATACATACATACATACATACATACATACATACATACATACATACATACATACATACATACATACATACATACATACATACATACATACATACATACATACATACATACATACATACATACATACATACATACATACATACATACATACATACATACATACATACATACATACATACATACATACATACATACATACATACATACATACATACATACATACATACATACATACATACATACATACATACATACATACATACATACATACATACATACATACATACATACATACATACATACATACATACATACATACATACATACATACATACATACATACATACATACATACATACATACATACATACATACATACATACATACATACATACATACATACATACATACATACATACATACATACATACATACATACATACATACATACATACATACATACATACATACATACATACATACATACATACATACATACATACATACATACATACATACATACATACATACATACATACATACATACATACATACATACATACATACATACATACATACATACATACATGCACCATACACACTCTTTTTATTGTTTAAATTCTGGTTTAACTAAAATGCTGTACATGTTGTATTTTAAGTTATATTCATTAAAATATTTGATTTTACAGTAAGTAATTTATAGAGGTCATATCATACCAGATTATTTGCACTATTCTTCAATTATTGTAGAAGCATTATTACCTTTTGTTCTACCAATATTCTTGAAAACTGAATATGCATTTCCCAAGGTTGCTGCATTATGTTTTAAAAGTATACGTTTTATTTAAAGTGGGCACATTTTAGAGGCATAAAAGTATTTTGAAACAAATCAGGAAACAATTGCATCGTGTGCAGCAATCTGAGTTTGGGCAAAATACTGAAAAACAATTTTTCGAGAAAAGATCTTTTGAAATTGGACAGGCCTATAAATAAACATTCACTTCTCCAAGTATTCTGCCAGTTAATTCATGTTTTTCTTGGAGATTTGACTGCACGTTATTTCATTATAAAATATTTTAATTCTTTACAATTTGTGTACAACTATATGTCACGGTGTCTTTTTATTTTACTTCAAATCGGTTTGCGATGTTACTATAGAAATGCTATACCTCCAGATTTATGCGTATTTCCGTACTACCGGAAATGCTCCAATTCTCTTACTTTCATCGAGTATCACACTTTCGAGTGATAACAGTTGCTTCTTTTCAGATGGTCCCGGGTTCAATCAAAGGTTTCAGCGAACCTAGCGTTTCGATTTGTTATCCAACCTCTCACGGTATCAGGACATTTGGTAGGAATCCGGTGCTATTCCCGTACGGATGTTTGTGGCAGTTGTTAAGGTCTTTCCAGACTAGACGTCTCTTGGGATTACATTGTACCTTCCGCTTTTGTAGCTTCCTAGATAGCAAGGAGCAAAGGGAGAAGTCGTGAGCCCTTCTGAAAAGCTAGCGATCTATCACCGATATCTTGGCGAATCCGTGAGTCCCTTACCATTATCTCTTTCACCCTCTGTCCTCTCTCTCTCCCTCTCACGGAAACTAAGTACCCACAGAATGCCTAAGAACAAAGTTGGCAGAATTGTCTTCACGTAACATTCGCTAACCTATGTTAGTGGCAATATAGTGGTAATCGAGTAGCACTTGTAAATTCATAATATGAGAAATGAAGATCGAAAATACATTTAACGTATGATGATTGTGTACGCTGTTTCTTTTTGTTTCTTTCTTTGCAGATTTTCATCGTAATTTTTGGTTGCAAGGTAGTAAATATAGTATACTCTAAAACAATTTTAAAACCAGGAAAGTATTTAATTTTAATTTCATCAAAATGTGTTAATTGTGTTAACAATGTTCCAGAAAATTAGAAGCTTTTACTCTGTGCAAGGAATACTTAAATGCAGCCGACAAGCATGATGTGCAGATTTCATCATATATCAGTAGGTTTCTGAGTCTTAATAACACTTAGAGAAGCTCTTAGAGTCACCCATTTCTTTCTTCGTCCGATATAACTTACTTTGGAAGAATTAAATAGAAGAGCGCGCGCTCACACACACACACACACACACACTCACACACACACTCACACACACACCCACAGAGAGAGAGAGAGAGAGAGAGAGAGAGAGAGAGAGAGAGAGAGAGAGAGAGAGAGAGAGAGAGAGAGAGAGAGGGCGAAAAGTATTATTACTGTTGTTTTTATGAAAGGATTTATTAGGACAAAGCTAAAGAGACACACCAATGTAAAACGGCCGTGGACACGATGTAGACTTAAAAAATTTACGTTTCCAGAGTCCGCTCAGCGTTTTTTTTCTTCCCTCCCAAAGGGTGTATATTTAAACATACATTGTATTAAATAGTTTGACTCAGCTCTGAGAAAGCATAAACAAAGAAAATGTTTCTATATAAAGCACAGTTTAGGGGAGGAGATTATCTCGAAAGGAGTCGTGTTCAAGCTTGGAAGGTCAATAACAGCTTTCAACTTACTTTTCATCTCTGTGTGAAAGGTATAACTCAGAGACAAATACTCCTTTAAATACAAACTTAGTGAAACTCAGCATTTTTGGAGACAAGCAGCTCTTCTGTTGAATTCCCTACTCTTACCAACTTTAGAATTTTTTGTACTGTATATAAGTGGTAAAGAAACTGAAAGGTGGCAACGTATTGCAAAATTTAAACCAATAGCAACGCACATATCGTAAATTGCTGAGGCCACAAGTAAATGTATTGGAATGAATTCTGTGTTATAAAACATTGCTGTTAATATTATATGTTAAACAACTAACTGCACATTTATAAAAAGTCATTTCGAATAAAGGGAATTTCAAAAGCTGATCAGAGAGGTTAAGAAATACATTTCATTTATGCTGATAGCATCTTAAACATGTTAAGTATTTTAAGTCTTACATAACAGAACATAAAAAAAAACTTAAAACAAGTATGCACAGACCTGATTCTTTGAAAACATTTAATTTAGCGAAGTGTTCAGTAGTATTAGGTGTCAGTCACAAACTAATTCCTCATCGGCCGTAAAACAGGAATTTCATATCATTTGTTCATTACAACGCCTAAATCTCATACGTAATCCAGAACAGAAGAAACATTAAACCATTCTTTATTTACATAACGTTCACATGTTAATATTTACAAGAGCAGAAAGGTTTACTAGATGGCTACTATTCATTAAGGACGAACGAGGAAAAAATACATGGTTCTAGATACTGCTAGGCCATTTGTGGATCTTATATGTCAGGAGCTGGAAAATTTATTTTGCAACGGCTATGAATCATAGATCAACATACGTCATTCACTCACTCGCTACCTGCCCTGAAAATGATCATGAATCCTTCTCATAAAATGTGCATCATTTCAACAAATATGAGTATTATCATATCTGTGTCTCAATAACTATAAGAGAAGATTTAATGTCATTGTATATTTATTTAAAAGTGAGATAAGCGACTCATCGTTGCCAATTATCATTCAACAATAACCTCCGCGTAATTATTAAATACAAAATGCAAACACTCTCGATTACTAGATTTAACGATAGCTAAAAACAGTAGCTGTTCTGACAATTGTACCTACAGATTTTAAAATATTTTGTGAAACTTCCTATTAATGATACGTTCTTAATAAGAGCTTTGTTTTCCAGATTTACGCAAAGTTGAAAAACAAAAATAGAGAAAACACGGACAGCCTTTGTACTAAGATACATACAGATATCTTGATTCAGTTCTGTTCATATTATAGTTAAATCTATTAATTTAGCATATTTATTTAAAATTATAACACATTTGTTCAAATCATTGCAACAGAAATTTAATGTTCAACTTATTTTGGAATAAAATAAAAATTACCAACATGAAGAAAGCTTGAGTACTCAAGCTTATAAATACTGTTATTTTCTTAACAGTGTTCTTTTCAAACAAAGATTAAGTTCTGCCTAGCAATAAAATATTTTCTGGAACATAACTCAACATGTTACAGACATATATTAGCCCCTTAGCTCAGGCTTTCTGGATAGAGCATTCATTTTTCTTTACGTTCTCCGGAGTCAGGAAGTATGAATGAGAGTATGAACATGCGTGTGTGTTTGTGTATATGTGTGTGATCTAATGTACAAATAACTCACAGGCTAAAGCGAGTGTAACTGTGTCAGAGTTAACAGAATTACCTGCAGCAATATGATCTAAAGCAAAGGCCGCCGATATGAATGCTGAAGTTAAAGGCTGACTTAAATGAAACAATAATAATACCAAATGATACACTTTCATTTTCAAAACATAATCGCATGCTGATTATTAAAGCTTAAAATACAAATGCATGACTCCAAAAAGAGGCTCTTCATATCTCTCAAATGATTTGAAATTAGGTTATGTATCACATGAAGCATTTTAAAGGGACAAAAGAAAGATCAAAGCTAAACTTTAAAGTACTATTTTCAAAATAATTTTTTCTAAACTTACAGTAAAAATACAACCCAGACGTACCAACAACACTGAAGTGGAAACCACAGTAATTATTAAAGGTGGCTATATCGTATAAACTAGAGCAGTTTTAACTAATAAGTTAAAAATATACACTGAGTAAAGTACTTGGTATATTACTTCTAACACTTTATTGCATCATCTACAAAAAATTTCGGGACAAAATTGTTAAAATGGACATTATTATTTAAGCACATGCTTATATATGATACACGAAAGTCCAAATATTAAATCCCATTACTCTTTTAAGAAAAACATACGTTCCACAACTTTGCCTCAAGAACATTAATTTAATCTTTGTGTTTGCAAACACACTTAAATGGTTTTGCTTAGTAAGAAACCTCGTGAGAAATAAATGCCTCTACCTTTATTACTTCTATTATATATCCGTTACAAAGGACAGTGTTTAATAGGATTGAAAAAGAAAACAAAGAAACAAGAGTGCTGACTTGCTGACTTAACTTGAAGTTCATTCCATTCGTATGCATTAGCCAGTAGCTCTCATTAATTTACCTGCACAAAGAAAACCCACTATTATCTCAGTGATTACATATTTAAAATAAAACAATGATGCAATTACGTAGGACAAAGCCTCCTATTACAGAGTGAGGCTGTGAAAGGAAGGAAATGAAATGTTGCCCACAGCATCAGATTGTCATCTGCAAACGATATTCTCTCGTCATCTTTATTCCGCCGCAGAAGTTGTGTTTTCGACATTAAAAAAGCCCTGGCAGCATTCCTATCTAACTTTTCCTATCGTCTATTTATTCTACGTAGACGAAGTGTTGTACTCTACCCAAAACTTCGACAGGGGAAAGCACCAGATTCCTTTCTTTAATTTTTTCTTCAAAAATTGGTTTATTCATAGAGTATCAGGTACTTATTATAAACAGAACGTCAAATTACCCAAATAAATAAGAGCTATCATTCTGATCCCACAATTCAAATGTTCATTACTACAATTATTAGTTTAGAAACCTTTTTAACAAAGCTATTATTACTCTTTTTTCCTCATTTTTATATCTAACATGTGTTGTTTTCTATCTTCTGCCTGCTAATTAGTTAAGAGTTCCATTAATGTTTTAAAAGTATAAATCGTTGTAAAGGACATAAAGCCAGTGTATGTATTGGTTTTCAATTAACTCCATATTATTTGCCTAAAATAAGGTCAAATATGACTTAGCATTTCATCAATGCATCACAAAGTACTCGAAAACTGCAACTAATTGGAAGAAATATTTAGAAATGGTTAATGCTGCAGTAAAGCATTTGACCTATATTTTACGGTTTAGTGATATCTGTGTTTTTAGTGTAATAGGTTCTAGTGTGTAATCTCGTACTATTTATGTGTAACACAAAAAGGTACAAATTTCACTCAGTAGGTAAAAATTCATTGTCATAAAAACATCTTCAGAATTTTGTACTTTAATCAAAATCATTATAATCATCTTTTAGAGAATATAAAGTAGCGAAACACTTTTCATGCATTTTAGGAAAATAATCTTTAACATAATCGTACAACATCCTACCAAGATACTGAATCTAAAACACTACGTTTGATATTTATCTGGCGTTTCGTTTTTACGATTGCTATTCACACGATTCACGCACGCGCACATACAAACACGCGCGCGCGCACACGTATAGTTTGTATAAAGTTGCTTTTCTTTATTGAAGGAGATCGAGGATCTCATATGTAGGTACAGCAAAATGTCATACAGGACTCAATTAAACTATATTTTATTTATTTTAAGATCACTGCAAACACAAGCACAGTTATATAAAAAGAATTACACCCCACGACTTACTCTACCCTATATAGTTCATTGATGTGTCTGCAAATTACTTTTATAGCTTTTCACTTTCCCTCTTTTTATATACTTCAGTTGGATCTAACCATAATAGAAATAGCTACATTACCCAAATATTTCAGAACTGCACAATAAACTGGCCTTAAAGTGTCATGCAATTATGAGAACCAAAGGAATTCGAAAGGATTAATAGAAAGAGCAACAAGTACTGAAAATTTTGAAACATTACTTAGAATATGTTGGAAATGACTTATTGCACAAAAGACTTATTGTACTAATTTATATGTTTTTAAAAGTATGTATATTTTATGCAATGCGTTTTGGTCTATAGCCTAACGTTTATAAATTAAACTACATTTAAGAACTTCTTTTCGAGTCAAGCTGAATTCATTTATCTTTGATAAATGGTATTTTAATAATAATAGTCCGCCTCGATAGTGTAGATGGTAGCGTGCCTGCCTCACGTTCAAGAGTTCCCGAGTTCGAATCTCGGTCAGGGTGAGTTATCTGGACAAGGATTTTCCGGTGTTTTCCCTTATCCTTAAAGATGAATGTAGGGTAACCCTAAGGTCAACGGACCCTGGGCTCATATGACTTAACGTTGGAGGACGAAAATTAAAAAAAAAAAAAAAAATATAATATAAAATGTTTAGTGCGATAGAATATCAAACATTTCGAAAAAATTTCTAAATGTGTTTTTAATAACATGCTTAGAGGATACTGAACTTCACTATTATGTTTGATATTTAACTGGACGTTCTTGTTTGAGCTAAACTGTTCACATTATCACAAATACAGATACATACACACATAGGGAGTTTTTTGCTTAAAATTCCCATTTTGTATTCAGGGGTCCTCAAACCTAAAGTTCCAGAAAAGTCTTTGTACTAAATTTCTGTGCGGCATGTAATACTTTTCTTTTATTATGCTATAGAAAGTAAAAAAGACACACACACTTTCAATTTCAATGGAGAATTTACACTCAATCAGCCACTACATACACAAAGATTTTTATATCTCCAGTCTACATCAAATCACAAGGTAAAACCAGGCTTAGTTCACTGTAACAGGTCCAAAACTGCATAGCACATCCAAGCTGTTACAACTCGAGCTTATTAGAATTGACAAGCCTATGCACACCAGGCGGACTCCACACCTTTAAGAGGCATGTCCGGAAAGCCGGTTAATATAAAACAGCCAACCTCCCCCTCCTTTCCCTCCCTCTCCCTCCACCGCGCTCAACAAAATAAAAGAAACGACTGCAGGTAACAGCCACACTAATGGGCCCACCAGGAACAAATTACCAAAAATGAAACATTGAAACCACACGGAAGCTGCCACTTGGAACACATTAAAAGCAAAGCACTCACCATAATCGCGCTGCACATATCATGAACATATCCGCTAAGAGTGAAACCACCACAATACTGTCGTGGCTGGCGAACCTGAATCGCCAGTTACTGATGCTGAAGGTCAACTTGCCAGTTGTAAACTTCCTTAATTACGTCTTTGGATGCAAAGAAAATCTCCACGACCTTGTTGTAGTAAAAACCAAGTATGATGGAAATGTATGTAAAGATCAAAATTGATGTTTATACTCATCAACACGAAGAATTTCAAAAAATGAGTATCGCAAGTTCTTTGGTGCATCAGTTTTTAAGTTCTCAAGTTTGTCCCAACCGCTGGATATTTTTGTTCTTGAAACTGCATCAACTTCTCGAATTTCATTGGGTGAGGATTTTCCAAATAGCTCATAGGGAGCTCTTTTACTTTGCATGTAGCAAGTACGGGAATTAGTGTCTTCGTTATATATTTGGGCCATTGGCCGCTCTATTCATGGTTCGCCGGCATTGTAGTGCGCGGAACACTCCTTACACGAGGACCGTGGTTTCACTGTAAAACGAAGATACTGTGTTACATTCTAACAAAAAATATTATATCAATAATTCGCCGTAAAGAGATTTTTGAGCTCACTGGACCCTTCTCAAAACAATTTTAGGAAGAAGCCTTTGTATTATGTACCTTGGAACAGAGTAACTCAAAAACGAAGTGTCTCTCAACTAATATTTAAGTTCAGTCACGAATTCACAGAAAGATATCCCATAAAAGTCACAACACAAACTAACACCTATACAGGGAGCTCTTCGAAAATTTTGGTTTTGCGAAAAAATGCTTCAAACAATTTTTATTTGAAGTTTGAAGTTTCGTCTAATGTTAGATACTGTGCACAATGTTTGCAGTATACTCCTGCACCAGCACCTTTATAAACAAGCAAGACGCTCTTGGAGGAGTATATTGCAAAAATTTTGCACAGTATCTAACACTAGACGAAACTTCAAGCCATAATGATGGAGAAATAACAACCATAAAAGCACCGCTGCAGAATGTCCTGTACAGACCACACATAAAGCAAAACATAGTTATCTTAACAGATTCCAAATCAGCCATAGACGGGATTGTAAACTATAAAAACAAAACAACAAGAAACATCAAAGAAATAAGAAGTTTAATTAAAGCTGTTGAATCAAGAAACCATGTCACCTTGCAATGGATTCCAGCCCACGTTGGACTTTTACGTAATGAACAATCTGACCAACTAGCAAAAAAAGGTGCAATTCAAAATATAAAACCCGTAAAACAAACTGAAATTAATAAATAATTAAACAACATTAAGCTACATTTTAAAAGACAGCAGAGACTTGATGGAGAAGATAAACTAAAAGACAAGGATTATAAGAACATTGGAGACAAAACTGACATACATAAACTACCAAGAAAAACTGCAGTGGCCCTATTTAAAATGGGAACTGGTCATGATTGTCTTGCAGAACTCCTTTATAAAATACACTGCATACCTACACCCGAATGTACTATCTGTAAAGAGGATGTCATCATGAACAAACACCATTTGGACAAATGTAATGGTCTCAAAATTGGGAACCTACAGGCTTTATATTGGGAAGCTAAGGGGAAAATGATGCAAATCACCTAATCCCCAGTGCCATTAGTCAACAACAACAATTTTTATTTAATATATATTTGACATATTTTCATGACAAATGAAGTGCCCTTCTTCAACTTCCTGGACAGACCCTAGGAGTTTCCCTCATTCTAAATTACTTCTGGATAACTGACAAACTGTGAGAGTACATATAATCTTACTACACACACTTTTCTCAAATGGGAAATCTATTTTTTCTGCTGGTCATGCAAAGGGAAGGGAATTTTAAGACTTCACCTTCACTTAAGCCAATTATATATCAGTATTTTCAATCTACCTACAAAGAACCATAAAAACATTTATGGAAGTGTCTACCTCCATTAACATTTTTTAAGTTAGAAGAATAAGGTTTAGTAAGCATAATTTGCTTGAAAATAGATATAATGTGAATCTAACATATAAATTATTTTATGTCTCCCTTGCTCACAAATGCTGAAGTTAGGAGTCGCTTGGGTTCCCTCAGAGCGAGGGAGCCGAAACATATAGACCTGGTAGATGAGATCAGGGTTGAGTGGTCGATCCAACGCCTGGGATGAATGAATGATGAAGCAATTGGTGGAATGATGGTGGGGGAAACCGTAGGATCCGGAAGAATCCGGGATCCAAACCCGGCCGCCTAGGTGAGAGCCAAGCGGTCTAACTACTCAGCCAGAGCGCGGCCACAATATAAATTATTAATGCTAGTTATTCATAGTTATTTCCCTTGTGTTTCTCTACATACCAATTATTTCAAAACTGCACAACATATGGGCGTTTCATTTGCGTGCATTTTCTGGTGGTACACCTACAAATACAATTGCATGTGCATCATGGTCATATGTTTCCCTTCTGTCCTTAGAATTTCACAGTTTATTGACCACTGTTTACCACATCATGGACAGCACTGCAGAATACTAAAAATTCTGCAGAAAATAAACAAGTAGAATTATAATTAAATAAAACTGCTACACACTTCCCATTAAGCATACTTAGTGCTATTCCTTTCACTACATCAATTAACCTCGTTTACCAAATGTTTGCTGAAAAAATCAATGTTTTGATACCTGCGTCAAACATTAAATGTACTAGACCTTCGTTCGGCTATTGGAGTCCAAAAACTATGCGATAAATTCCTTTCTTAATAGATAAGCACTCTACTTATGTTTCCCTTTCGCCACAAGTTGACAGGTTCTCTGTATCATCAGTCAGTATTATGTCTTACCTTTCTAAGCCCTTGTTCTCGTGCACAGTCAGCTTGTAAATAGAGCTCCTTTCCTCAAACCTGGGCTGTTTGCATTTAGCTTACTAAATTGCAAGGCAAAACTTGGGGATATTTTAAAATTTTTAACTAAAAAAGCGATATGCATTTTGCGTTAGATATATAGCAAAGCAAATAAGTGATCTGGAAGCAATACTTCATGTGTCAAATAAACGAATCTCAAAAGGCCTTAGCCATAAAATGTAAAAGCAGAGAATACGTCGCCTCTCGATCTAACGCAAGGCTTTTTGGTGTATAATCCTGGGAGGATAGGATGATACGGGGATTGGGACTGGGATTTCATTACGGAGGGGATTCGGTACGTAGGCTACCATACTGGGCCCATTGTTCCTATGCCCCCAAGTGGGGATACCCCCGGGAGGAAGCATGAGGCGAAGGAGACAGATGGTGGCTGAGCAAAGGAGCCACGACATCACAGAGGGCAGGGTCCCTACAGTTTATTTGGATGGAGACCTCCCCCGAGAGGCCAGGACAATAGACACGCTCCCCTAATGCGGGAGGGTAACGAGCCCAGCAGCCGAGCCCCAAAGGTCCCTGGCTGGCGGTCCCGAAATGGTCCCAGCAGAGAAGCGGAAACCGACAACCGACCTACTGGAGGAGGAAGTAGTTTTCCTCAGAGCATACGATCGCGCCATTCACCACCGAGACACCCGCCGACACTTCTACCCTGAAAGAGGCCACCAGATGACATGAAATAATTATGGAGATGAAATGGAAATTCAGGAAATTCGGGGATGTAATTAACCTACCCAGCAATCGCCTAGCGACCCGGGAAAACTCCCAAAAACCACGGGTCAGGTAGGTCAACCACGGGAATCGAACCCGGGCCTTCCGAATGCAGGCCACAGACGAAACCGCCTGAGCCATTGCGCTCGGTTAGGTTGATATGAAGGCGCTACAGGACGATATAGATAGGCCAACAAAGAGACACGATGACCTGGTCACACCCAGACCTACTCAAAGAAGGCATCCCTCTGGAGGAATAGGGAAGAACACGACCCACTTGCGGCGGTTCAGGGAGGACTATCACCTAGAAGGGTCAAGAAGAACATTCCAGAGGGCAATCTCATCTGTCAGTCTATCAACACCAACAGGCCTATATTTGAGTGTCTGTGAGCAGCATAACTCAAATAGGATAAATAGAAATAAATGCGTGTGCTAAGAACGCGACATGATTTTAATAAATACAAGCGCCAAAACTAGCCTCTAACTGAAAAAAAAAATGTTCATAATGGGTTTTTGTTTATCAGAAACGGTTCTTATAGTTTTAGTCGCTATATTTTCCTAACCGAGGAAAAATGTACTTTTCAAGTATACACTAAGCATTCTTATTGAACTGTTATAACTAACCAAGTGGCACAAAAGTTGTTTCCATGCCAAGGCCTACCTTGCGGCCATACGTCCCCTACCTCTGTCCTCCAAGAATCATGAGTGGGGTGCAGTACTGGAGAGTGAGACGTGGACAGACACCCCTCCCCATCCTTTCCGACTGGCATGTGCGATTTCACGGCCAGGGGCCACTACTTCTCAATAAAGTAGCTCCTCATTGGTCCCTCAGGGTTGCATGCATCCCGAATTAACTTTCCAAGCAGTAAACAGTCACCACGCTGGTCCCGGGAATGGAACCAGGGACTCCTGCTTAGTATGTCGCCACATTATCACCCCACTAAGGTGTTATAACTATGGAATCATAAAAGATAGAAAAACGCTTCTGCAAAAATAGACTATTGTGCAGCTTTAGCTCTTTCAGAGAGGCCGCGCCGTGGCTCAGTGGTTAGACCGCTTGGCTCTCACCAGGGTTCGATCCCAGGTGACCGCATAGTGAGATTTGTGGTGGACAACACGGCGTTGGGGCGGGTTTTCTCCGGGATCTCCGGTTTCTCCCGCCATCTCATTCCACCGGTGCTCCATCTTCATCTCATCTATCATCAGTGCCATCGCCTGCGGTGTCGTATGTAGTAAAAGCGGGCGTTAAACACTACACATTCATTCATTCTTTCAGAGATATTTCCTTGTTATTATTTTTTTTTCAAGAACTTCTCGGGAAACAAGCCACGTGAAAAGACGATTAGAAATCGTCGTTTCGTGATGCGTGTATTGATAGTGTTTTATCTTTTTTTTATATTTGTGTTATATCCAGTTACAGATTTTGTGGCTATAACATTTCTTAAATGTCCTGATGATGGGAGAGATGTACGCTCCCGAAAGGTCGATTTTTATCGTCTTTTCACCTGGCTTGTTTCCCCAGAAGAACTTGAAAATATTCGTCCCCAGGAAAGCTTCAGATCTTATTCCTTGTTAATGTTTGGGTTCTCCAAAATTTAAAGCTGCATGTCCGTTCTTTTCTTTGTCATCAACCTATGTAAAGTAAATGTTCAGAATACCAAACCTCATATATCTATAGGTTTCTATGAGGCTACAGCAAAATATTGAAATTTCTTTGGTAAGTAAACTTTGATTTTGTAAAACGTTTATAACAATTAACCAATTGATTTTGGAGCACACTTTGAAAAACAGATATTAAATTGTATTAACATGGACAAGTAACGTAAGTTTTCATAAGCTGATTGAAGAAGTAATTGTATAAGGAAGTTGTCTCCGACGTGTACTTGAGGAAGATGTCAGAACAAGTGAAAGCTAAACAATAGTTGCTATGCTTGCTACTCCTCAAAGCTATATAAAACACAAAGTTATACAACATAGGATCGATGCCCGCTTTTCAAATCGTGTTCTGCTTGTGAAATGTTACATAATACCCATCTATGGGTATTTCTTGAAATAAATACGTATCTGCCTTTCTGCTGAACTTTGTGAAGTAATAGCTTATTCGTGGAATAAGAAATCAATTTATTATACTCCACGAGTTTTACAACTTTGAACCTAGGTTTTCTTCATGTTCTTTTATTTAGATTAACAGACTCATAAAAAATTCCCTCGTTATAACATTAATATAGATTACTCCTAACATGTTCAGATGGTGAACGCAATGTGGTTACCACAAAACTAGTCATGGCATTTTGATCCATATTCTTCCTTATTTATTTGCCTCATTTCCTTATGAATACATTTCTTTTTCCAGCAGGAGGCCTTAGCATCACTACATACGTCACAATATACGAACTCGTTTCAGTGATCAGGAACAGTCAATTTCGTCCATCTAGATGTGGCGTAACGAAAAATATTGAAGGAAATCCAACTCATACAAAATGAGTAATCACTAATTTAGAGAAAATAAAACGAAATCGAAAAGTTAAGCAGGTGTTTGTCAGTATGCTGGACTATTTATTTATGTTTCATAGTAATCTACTGGTAACATCTGAGAGAATTGCACAAAAGACCTTTAAAATAAGGATATCACGTACCTTTTAAAAATATATCGAGTTTATAAATTCCCCCAAAACCGACAGGAATCGATTCTTCGATCAGTATCATTGGCTTCTCACTGTGGAGCCTAGAATGATAAAAGTAGTAATGAAATATGTAGTGTTTAACCCTTGCTTTTACCACATGTGGCATCGCAGGTGGTGACACTAATGATACATGAGATGAAGATGTAGCACCCGTGGAATGAGATGGCGGCGCAAACAGCAGATCCCGGAGAAAAACCGCCCTAGCGCCGTATTCTCCACCACAAATCTCACTTTGCGGTCGCCTGGGATTGAGGGTACCTCCGACCAGGCTAAGGCCGCCCGGAGGGGTTAGAGGGTTGCCTCATAAGTCCCGGGTACTAGCCTGCAGAGCTAGTAGAAGTTGTGCTAGATCACCGAGGTTTTCGGTAGTCTTCCCTGCGGGGTTGACGCCCGTAAGTGGCGTATCCACTTACGTCCCGTCTTGACGTTGTGCTCAAAAATCAGATATTGCCCTGTGGAAAGAGCCTCGGAGTTATCCATCGCTCCCGGGTAGAATGAGGCCCGAGTCCAAGACTAATGGCAGTAGAACCTCTGCGCTTAAACTGTGAGAGCCGAGTCCGCCTTGGTGAGAGCTGAGCGGTCTAACTATTCAGTCACGTCGCGGCCCATAAAAATAGTAGACACGAAAAAAATGTAATAAAGCCAGAATTATTCCCATAGTTTAACGAGTTTTAAAGTCAGTTGTTGCACAAGTTAAGTCTCCAATATGGCCTTTAGAAGTTAAAAGTATTTGCATACATGAAATAACTTCCTGTTTAAAAATTCTGTGTTTATACTTTTCTTTATATAAGTTCTTATTGCTACATATGGTTTACTTTTTCGCTGTTGTTTTTTCGTTCTCCTCCAAGTAATGTATTTATGTTTTTAAGAAACAATCTTGATGAATTTGGAGGAAGTATAGTTTAAAAGTGGATCGCCCTACACACATGCAAATAAATATCTTCTGAAAATAGACAAAAAATATATTTGAGTTCAATATTCTCATTCCAGCAACAGAAGGATTTTCATGATAAATTATAGTAAGTATTGTTCATAAAAATATTGCTATGGTGCTTATCCAAAGCTATCCAATTGTTTCTTGTTTGAAACGTTGTAATATTTTGATTGTAAAACCATTAATGACAAACCAAATATTACAGCACATAAAATACGACTATCACTGAAATAAGCAGTTCATGTAAAATATTTTTAAAACGTTAAACGCTTCCATGTTTTAAATAGCCAGTCCTTGATTGAAGGTGTATATTTCGAAATAGTAAATTCAAATTTTTGTTTATGAAATTCTAGATTAACAGTATTACTTCGGATTCTTTATTCTTCACTATTTATAATTTCATAGCAGTGCAAGAAAATATTGAGTATTTAAGCAAGAGGGCGTAAGTTAACTAAATTATGACTACTAAATACCAAAGCTGCACATATTTACGTGCAGTGTTATGAATCAGTAGGGCATTCTTTAGATAACGGAATAAAATTACTCACGAATACGATAATTTCCACTGCATGGTTGGTCGAACGATCATATTTCATTGAGCAATTACTAAATCTATTTTGGTCCATACTTTAAGCTCATATAAATTATCTGATTTAGTAACTGCGAAGTGAAAACGAAACATGTAATTAAGGCCAACGTGGATGAAAGAGTGCATCGATACTGATGAAAATGACTTGATAACCTTTCCCACTGACCCGAATATCAAGTTTCGCTGAAACCGGTTAGATACCTCAGTGAACCTCTCCTGTATTACAACATCGAAAAACACGTCACTGAAAATTCTTCTTGCCTAACAAGACTCGTTAAAGATCCGGCGACATCTTTCAGACTTGTTCCAAATAAACCTCAATTAAATGCAAGTTGTGCAACAGCATGATGGATGAGTCAGGCTTTGTGTTTTGCTTTTCTCGGCAGATCATACCGTATATCGCTGCTACCAAACTCACACAGGCATTCTTTATCAAGGAGTCAATTTCTAAACTTAGCGAGACTGTTTCATAAATGGACACTAAATATATGGAAAACTAGAACGTATAATCCACGATCAGCTACGCCCATCCCGGATATTTTAGAAGCCAACCCGCATCCCCGAACTCACCCCTTGCAACGTTTCTGTAGGGAAAGCTTTAAGAGAGAGAGAGAGAGAGAGAGAGAGAGAGAGAGAGAGAGAGAGAGAGAGAGAGAGAGAGAGAGAGAGAGAGAGAGTGGACAGACCAAAATTGCATACCGAAGAGGAACTGCAGCCAGCATTTACCAGGAAATTTCGTTAATTTCTGTAAGAGAACTGCTTCGAATTAATGAAAAACTAATCCGTAGATGTCAGTATTGCGTTCAAGTCAAGGGACGCCGCATTCAGACCACTCCGTAGCAGGGGCGGCCAGTGAGGCATTGTATTGGTGGTGCCATAAATAAATGAATGAACGGATGAATGAATGAAATAATAAACATACATAAATACATAAATTAAATAAATGAATGAATAATAAAGGAATGAACGAATAAGTAATAAAGGGATGAATGAATAAATAAATAAAAAATATGTGTGCCAATTTCGAATGATTTAGGTAATCCTATCAATAATCCATCCTATTTTATAATATACTGTACCAAACAGAACGTACAGGGAAACGGAAATAGACAGTTATTACATTCGTACTCTTGTTACGCACAGGTGTAACGAGTACAGCAAAAGTTTGATTATACAGTTCATGGAGAATGTGATACGAAGCGTTCGTGTACGGTTTCGCGACAGTGAGACATGTATCTTAAGTCCCGTGCTTTACTGCACTCTAGAGGATAAAACGTAAATTATGCGCCAAAGAAATCTCGGCACTACCTGCTCCCATAAGAAGCCGTGTATAACCAGACAGCCTAGCCCTTAACACAGGCGCTTATGAGCGTAGACGGTGCCGTTCTGGAATCGGCACCAAGCCACGGAAAACAACCAGGACAGAGCGCTTGCCTTTAACGCGCCTATTCACACGAGAGAGCAGATACTCTCAATCTTTTTTGCGCAATTCCTATACACTTCTCTTTCTTTCGTTTTCACACAGATGGTGCCATGGCACAGCGGCACTACCTCAGAAGCCGCCCCTGCTCTGTAGTGTAATTTAAAAAGGCAAATCAAACTATCTTTAACGTTAAAATATGAAAATTATTACAATATTATTTCTGCGTGATATACAAAGAAATATAAGAGGAAGAACAAATCTAAGCTGCACCCTCGTTACACAAATTTTTCACGAGCTATGAAACTACACAAATACGATGCGCATCCAGAAAGTAAGTTTTCCAATGTTTTAAAATAAAGCAAACACAGTTACCTGAAAAAATGTATGGACACAAAGTGTAGCAATGTTTCAGCTATTTTTCAACAAGTTACCACCAGATTTTACATACTTGTCAACATTTGTATTCCTGTGTCGTACCATTCTTCCACCTGGGAATGGAACCAGTGTGTGACAGTGGTCTCAACCCTTCGTGTTGTCAAAAGCTGACCGTAGGACAGGAATTTCTTGAGGTGCAAGAAGAGATGGTAATCGATGGGAAAAAGATCGAGACTGTATGGGGGATGATTGAAAGCTCCCAGCCGAACACCTGCAGAACGGTTGCTCTGCACCGAGCCTTACGTGGACGAGCATTGTTCTGGGTTGACACACCATCTGTTTGCTCATGATGTCCGGTCCGCAGACCTAGCAGACCTGACAAATTTTGATCGGCACCATTTTGCTCATGAAGGAACCTCATCACTGATCGAACCTCACAGGCGTCGGGAGGACGAATACGAGCCGCCATTTCAGGCCGCTGCTAACACATGATTGACATGTCATAAATTGTTACGCATGCCCAATGGCCCCCGCTAAATAAGTTTCCTTTATAGGAAATAAATTTGGGAAACTTACTTTCTAGATACGTCTCTTAAGTTTATTTGAATGCATGTAATTTAATACATATTTATATTTAAGGAATTATTGTGAAATTACTTGTGTAAGATATCTCCAATTGCCCTGAAATTATTTCGGTGTAGTTCATTAACATCCTGAATATCAAAGCAGAAACAATCTTATTTCTTACAGTTTTAAGTATCCACTGTAATATTGGGTAATCCATCCGTCGGCTGACGGCGCGCAGTGTCACTCGAGGGAATGGTGGTGATGGCGCCGACGTGCTCCTCGCCACGGCTGCCCTTACTCGTTGTTCCGGCTGCTCTTCCTGGTATTAGTCTCTTCGCGGTCATCGTCGCGGCCAAGCTGCTATTTGCAGCTTGCGTCTTCGTTGTCAATTCGGCCTTCATTTCTTGCATCTTCTGGGTGATATTGTCGTTGTTCCACTTCCTGACACCAATTGTGAGTTTGTGGGTTCGTAGAATTAAAATTCCGAGTTGCAGATATTCCAAATGTTCTTTATTTCCATAGAAACACGCTGTACAATTCTTACGTAACAACATTACGTCACATACACACAGTCTACCAAGGTCGATACAATAACAAACTGCGTTCTGATTACATCAGCTCTGGTTACAACAACACTCTAAAGCTGTTTACTGCTTACGACTCACTCTTGTTTTACAACTGTCCGCTGGCGCATCACAATCTCTAATATATTTCATTCATAAATTCGAGAGATTTCTGGGACAAACAAGAAGCCGACTGTCCCGTACAATCATTAAATGTTTCTGGAATAAAAAGACATTGAATGACGAAATCCGAACCTTCTAGAAGCGTAACTTAACCTGCGCTGGCAAGTCTTTTACCTCCGCTATCTTTATTTGCCGACTTTTGTGTACACAAGCCGCGCTATCGTAGATAACGGGTTCGCGACAAATTGTTAAAATATCACTTTTTTAATTGACGTCGTTCAACGTTGGGTCATATCGGACGATGAATAAAATGGGTGAAATGATGCTCCAATGAGTCCAGGGTCCATAAAACTGACAATTATCCAAGTCACCTTTCACGTTAAAGGAAAACTCCGGAAAGCTCCATATCCAGGTAACTTACCCTGACCGAGTTTCGAACTCGGGATCTCTTCAACATGAGGCAGACACTCCATCATCTACGCTACCATCTTAGAGGGTAAAATATCCCATATATCATCGCAGAACTCCCAACCTGAAAGCCTAGGGATTTTTGTGTGGGCAAAGTCCCTTAGCTTTCGGTAACCCTTGCATAAACTGCAAGGCAGTTGAACTTTCATTAACCCTTTGTGCTAAATTTGCTTTTTCCGTCATTTACAACGCACTAGTTGTGAGATCCATACTCTCCCCTGCGATGTCGTTGTGCACTTCACTCGTAACTTTGAACTGGAACTATTGCACATGAGTTCAGTGAGCGTTGGGGCTCATGTGGGCAGTTTCGCCGCTCCCTGAAGTATAGCTGCCTCCTACGGGGGTCTCTTATCGATTGTGCTTTGACCAGTAATTATTATTCTACATTATTATTCTTTTTTTTCAGTCTGGCTCTACTCTTTCATAATGCGTCCTACACACGGCTAGTGTGAAAGAACAATTAATTTCTTCTACATTTGTTTACGATTAATGACAATTGTTTTCTAATTGATTCAACTAAGCTTGATCCAAAAATTCTCATTAAATTCAAATTTCTTTTGAAATAATATTATAATTCTAGATGAAATAATTATAATGCTGGGACTCATGAGTTTTATTTTCCAGTATTTACAATATTCTTTCGCAGTCCATTCCATTGAATGTTCTACGAACAGGCAGGGCAGCTTCAAGAGGGTCAATGTCAGCATCTCTCACTTTAGCCCACTCTTGGTTCCTTTCCCTTTCTCGTGCAGAAAAGAGAAGAGAATAAGTGCTTACATAAATGCGTCGTTACCTGAAAACTCACTACACCTGTCCTTGCAATTAGTAAATTCCACCTGCAGAACAATTAAATAAACCAGAGAAGAAACATTGGGACACTTGTCGAGTTTTAACAAAATAAAACATTTGGTGTCTTTAATTGATATATTTATAATCTAGAACCTCTAACTAAATTGTTTTTCTTTTAAAAAGCCATTTTATATTCATCTTAGTCTGCACATCAATAATGTATTAGTTCAAGCCTTCTAAGCACTGATAAATACTTAATTTTGATCTTAATAACAAATTTTTCCAACTATATTACATTCAACTTGCCAAACTATTAAATACCAATTTCTTCGAACAAATTTAAACAATAGGGTGCTGTTACATTTAATTTTATTTCAAATTTCTCAATAATTTTATATACCAAATTTAAACGTACATTTTCCTTATCTTTTTACCAGAAAAAAATTGATAATAGTTCTCTTTTACTTCTATAAAAATACTTCGTTCATCTTAACTATCGGAAAAGCCACTACTTTAAACAGTTATTAAAACTTAAAGATTCCCTAGCGAAAGTCTCTCTTTTTCTCAATTTCGAAATATTTCTTATCATTTCGTGCTCTGTGTCTGGTATTAGTTCTAGTTTTACAGATTCATACTATTCAGATTCATACTATATTTTATTAAACTTCTGTATTGACCATCAGGATTATAATGGTTAGTGATGGGCAGAATCGAATGGTTTTAAGAATCGAATACACTGTATTCGAATACTTTGAAGAATCGAAACTATCATTCGAATGCAAGTTCTCGGATGATGTCACGCTGCGAATCGATTTTGCTACAAACGCGAACTTTTGCTTGCATTCGAATGCAAGTTCTCGGATGATGTCACACGCTGCGAATCGATTTTGCTACAAACGAGAACTTTTGCTTGCATTCGAATGCAAGTTCTCGGATGATGTCACACGCTGCGAATCGATTTTGCTACAAACGAGAACTTTTACTTGCATTCGAATGCAAGTTCTCAGATGTTGTCACACGTTGCGAATCGATTTTACAAACAACTTTTGCTTACATTCGAATGCAAGTTCTCGGATGATGTAACACGATGCGAATCGATTTTGCTACAAACGAGAACTTTTACTTACATTCGAATGCAAGTTCTCGGATGATGTCACACGCTGCGAATCGATTTTGCTACAAACGAGAACTTTTGCTTGCATTCGAATGCAAGTTCTCGGATGATGTCACGCTGCGAATCGATTTTGCTACAAACGCGAACTTTTGCTTGCATTCGAATGCAAGTTCTCGGATGATGTCACACGCTGCGAATCGATTTTGCTACAAACGAGAACTTTTACTTGCATTCGAATGCAAGTTCTCAGATGTTGTCACACGTTGCGAATCGATTTTACAAACAACTTTTGCTTACATTCGAATGCAAGTTCTCGGATGATGTAACACGATGCGAATCGATTTTGCTACAAACGAGAACTTTTACTTACATTCGAATGCAAGTTCTCGGATGATGTCACACGCTGCGAATCGATTTTGCTACAAACGAGAACTTTTGCTTACATTCGAATGCAAGTTCTCGGATGGTTCACATGCTGCGAATCGAGAACACTTACTTGTATTCGAAATAAGTACTCGGATACTACAAACTAGAACATATGCGTGTATCCGATGCAGATGCTTGGAGTCGCTAGAGCGGATGTCTCCAGCGTTTCTCTGCGTAGAGAGCCACGGGTTCGAGTCCCGTCTTGGGCATGTGTTTACATATATGTGTATTGTGTATATGTGTAAACATACAGAAGAACAACATAAAGCATAAAAATAAAAACGATGAAATCAAGGAAAATGATATATATATAGTAAGTATAGGATATCATAAACAATTGGCATATTCGGTCTTGAATCGTTTATTCCTGTTCTAATTCACCGCTGCAACGTTCATGACTAATTGCTTTGCTGTGTAGGTATGATCTCGAGAACATCTCGAGAACTACCAAGAATCGAATGAATCGATTTTTTTCTATTCGAATTCGCCCATCATTAAATGGTATAGTTACTTGATTCCACACCCGGCCACAGTGCTACAAAATTTGTGGTGAAAAATGGACCGGATTCTACAGCTATAAACAAATAATTAATAAATTATTTTGCGAGATGGTTGGTGTTGAACCTACGATAAAGTTCTCATTGCAGATTATTAGTGAACTCATACTTTAAAAATGTTAGCTGTGTGTACTTCTTTTACTAGCTAGAAGCGAGGGAAGTTGTTGCATTTCACCCTAAAACTCAATATAAATGTTCCACATGAAATACGTGTTTTGAGCACACAGAATTCAAAAGGAGCAATTGTCTGCATATGTATGTATGTAAGGGGACTGTGAACCAAAATGGAAGGAGATGAAAACAGAAAGCGAGAAATCGAATAAATACCAAGCTTTTCCCCAGCTAGTTGCTGTTTTTGAGGTTGCTTTTAGACAAGTGGTTAAGCAGTCAAGCTGCTCGCTTCTCACGTGGCCAAGGTTCGATCCCATAGGTTCAGAAAATTTTCTAGGTTCTCCAGGTTCTCACGACATTCATTCCACCAGAAGCTCCATCGTCACCTTTCCCTTTATGCGTCTCAACCTCATTTCATGTGGTTTTCTTTTTCAGTCTCCTACCAGGCTTCGGGAAAGATATTTTGAATACTTTGTTCACGACGTTGTTAACTGCCAGTATCACGTCAGCGCCGTCAGTGTACTGGAATTACGTCCATAGTTCGTTTACATCTCAGAATACATAGGTGGCCTGGAAAGTTTCCTAACTAATAAAGATAAAAGACATTTTTTCAGATTTTTTTGCCAGCATAGTCTCCTTGTAACTGTGCACACTTCTCCCAGCGATGCTCCCACCTCTGTTACCCGTTCAAATAATACTCGGCGTTTTTCTCTGCAAAATAATTGTTCGCGTAGGTGATTGCTTCTTCATTTTACGAAAATCTCTGTCTTCCGAGCAGAATTTTCAGATGAGGGGAAAAAAGAAGTCACTTGGGGCTAGATCTGGTGAGTATGGTCAAGCAGTTAAAACTGTAATTCGTGGATTTTCGCCACTGCAACCGCTGAGGTGTGAGGTGTCATTGTGAAACAGGATTTTTTTTTTCTGCAAATGTGGCCATTGTTCCGCAAGCTCTGCCTTCAGCTTGTCAAGTATTGATATGTAGTATGCTCCTGTAATGTTTTTTCCCTTTTGAAGATAATAGATTAAAATACCTCCATGATTATCGCCCCCCCCCAAAAAAAAACAGTCGCCATCATTTTCCCAGCCAAAAAACAGTTTTTACTCTTTTAGAGCCGGTTCCCCCTTTGCAATCCCCGGTTTGGACTGTATTTTTGTTTTGGGCGTATAATGTGTATCCAAGTTTGAGCTAGAGCAATTAATCGGCACCAAAACTCGGAAGTATTGCGCCTAAACTGCGGCACCAGAGCGTTGGAAATGTTCATTCCAAAGCGTTTTTGAGCTAACGCGAGCAAACGGGGCACCTAATACACGGAGAGCTTTCTCATGTGTAAATGTTGATTCAGAATGTGACCAACACGTTCTTTTGACATGTTCCTAGCCTCTGCTATCTCTCACTTCAATTCGGCGGTCGTCTAGCATCATTTGGTGAACTTTGGCGATGTTTTCGTCTGTAATTGCAGTTCTTGGACGTCCCAAATGTTGGTCACCTCCCTAGCTCTTACGGCCACGTTTAATTTCAGCTGTCCAAAATTTCACTCTGGTAGTACACAGAATCCAACTCATCTTTGATTTTCGTAGGCGTATTGCCTTTTAAAATCAAATATTTAATGACAGCTCGATACTCGATTTTGTCCATTTTCATGAAACACATCAACTCACTCGACTGTTACATAACAACTGAGCGTCCAAAATGGCCGAATATTTGGTAGGTAACTGTCAACAGATGGACAACGAAATTCATCAGCTCTTATTTATGAGTGCTGCCATCTTCATGTTGAGGTCGGAAACTTTTCAGACCACCCTCGTAATCTACTGATCCACGTCTGTCAGTTTAAAGCACACTTTAAAAACCATCGATCTTGGCCGGCTTTAAACCCCCGATCTTGGCGTCAATTGTGCTAATTAATTGAGCCATTCAGACTGTCAGATTTCGGCCTGATTACCCATCCCGGATACTCTCTCTAATCCAGAATTTGCCTGCTTTCCAACAGGAGGGCGTTTTTAAGTCTGGGTGGATATAAGTTCCCCATCCCAAGAGGGTATAAACAGATAAATAACACTGCATCCATTCATCCACAGAAAAGCCTTATCAAGGTATATCAAGTAACACACGGGACACGTTGCGAGGTTATAACCTGATGTCAGGTCTTGACTCTCTTCATCACGGTCCAGCATATAATTAAAACACAACTTTCAATAGTGAAAGAACTTAAAAGTGTAAATTTACAATCTTTAAATTTACACATTATCTCAAGCAATTATACATAATTCGATAGCGCCGAAGATAAAAAAATCAAGGTTTTAACGATGTCAATGTCTCATAGTATCATCATTTTAAAACCAATGAACTTAGTTCTTAGAAATAAAATCATTCTTTTTTCCTTGTAGCCATTCAAATTAACCCCCAATAGAAAGCAACATCCTAGTGGGAGGCCTGGTGTAAGGAATGAAGCAAACGTACGGCAGTAACCAGAGCATTGCACTTTCTGCTATTGTTTAAATTGGTAGAAGTATACAATTTTTTATTTACACACAATTCTATAAAGCTTAAATTTTTTTCCATAACCATCAAATAATAAAAGCAGCTTTTAACGACATAATTCCTAATGTATTACTTCTGTCAATATGTAGCTTCTATATTAAACCTCATGGTATCGCTAATATTTAAATTAAATTACTGTGTATAATCTGAATTGAAGTAGCATAATATCCACGTTATGCAATTTTACAGGGCCGAGCTAGAGATTTAAAATATATTTCAGCCAGGTTCCCATGCTCTATGTGAGCTATCCACCTGGCAAAGATCACTTATGAGGCGCCAGATATATAGTTCCTCTGATTATGTTAATATATGTGCAAAGGGAGTTTCCATTAATTTATCATAACACAAACCTGTTGCTACTACAAATGTAGGTATTTACTGGTGTTCTCCAATGGTTCCCGTTGGGTTTGTTAAATCCTTGGTTGTCCGTATGTGACAGATATAATTTACGAATGACAAGAAGCAGTGTAAACGTCCTGGCTTAATGTCAGTAGTAGTAGCTATTAGCAAGCATACATCCTAACCTCATTTTAAACATTTTGTTTAAAATATTTACCTAAAAAGTGTTCAAGTATTACCACATACTAATGATTTGAAAACCAACATTAAACACAATTATCAACTAAATACAATTTTAACCTTTTATTTCCCAAGCATTGAAATATGGAACACACATTCTCCTCACTACTGGAGGTGCAAAGTTCAAAGCTGTTTAACAATAGGCTTATGGTTTTATATGGTTCTTTAATCTACGAACACGAATTTCTCTGTTCACATTTCCATTATATGCTACTGCAAAAAGTATTATTATATCTAAGTTTATTATTCACGTACATTTTACTTCCTCTTCTATGTATAGTAAGTAGGGTAAGTAATAGATTCCACTACAACTGTGATATTGAGATTTCACAGAAACACATGTTCTAAGACTGTCTGAATCCCCACTCCAAAGGACACTTTTAGAAATCGATCCTTGCGTGTTTGTGAAGAATAGATATACTACCTCATAACTCACAAACACAGTCGGTTATTTCGCATTTATGTACAATATCTTTCGAGGATGGCACACGAATAGGTTAAGAAAAATCCGCTGCCCGCCTCGGTAGCGTAGATGATACGGTATCTGCCTCACGTTCAAGAGGTCCCGAGTTTGAATCTCGGTCAGGGCGAGTTACCTGGATAAGCTTTTTTCCGGGATTTTCACTCATCCTAATAGACGAATGTCGGATAACTCTAAGATCCATGGACCCCGGACTCATTTGAGCATCATTTCACCATTTCATTCACCGTCTGATGTAACTTAACGTTGGAGAACGTAAATTGAATGAAAAAAAAAAAGATAAAAAGAAAAGAAAAAGAAAGCTTACCTCTTCATTCCAGACTTCCTTTACCTGGAACATTCTTGTAAATTATGTTGATCGAAAATACTATTAAATTGTCACTAAAGTACCATTTGTTTGAAATATTTTCCTGTCAGATGAAATGTATATCTTTAGTTTTATGGGAATGTCGTCAGAAGCACTCTTCATTCCGGATGTCTTTTATGTAACTAGTAAACCGTAAAGAGCTAGAAAACATTACTGCAGAAGATAAGTAGATCTACTTAAAATGTAAAATTTAGGTCAACTACAATAATTTTTATGGACTGAACCATTTGCGGTATATTTTTTTATTATTTGTCTTAAGTTTCCCGAAAGGTACACCTATCTGAAATAGGAAATCGGTCCTTTTTCCTTTTTATCTCTTAGCCATATAAAGATAGTGGAATCTCAAAGCCATTATATGGCGACCAGATCACAGCAGAAGGCTACTGCTTTCCCATTTTCCTCTTGTACCAAATAAAATCAGCAATAAGGTAACTTCTGCACAAATGTTTATCTCTATTAAAACAGAGACAAAGGAATAGGCGTTTGTAAGAATAATTTGTATAACAGTAGAGAAAGTCATGTGAGTGCAACACATCAGACTTCTGTGCTGAAATAAAAGTGCGGAAAGCAAATATACATATTTGATGACGTACTCTGGCAAGTGTAAGATGAAGGGGCCCGCCTTGGTAGCGTAGATGGTAGCATGCCTGCCTTACATTCAAGAGGTTCCGAGTTCGAATGTCGGTGAGGGTGAGTTAACTGGATAAGGTTTTTCCGGGATTTTCCCTTATCCTAAAAGACGAATGTCGGGTAGCTCTAAGTCCCATGGACCTTGGGCTCATTTGAGCATCATTTCACCCACTTCATTCATCGTCCGATATGACTTAACTTTGGAGAACGTAAATTAAAAAATTGGTCCATGAAAGATTGAGAATTTTGGAAACGGCAAAGTCTTACGAAAAACACATATAGCATACAAATTGCGTTTTTAAAACGAACTACGTATTTTTTGTGTGCGTGGATGGGTGTGTGTTATCATTCCTAGTTGTACAAAATTATACAAAATTAAATATGTAAAGTCTACTTACATGAAGATCAAGACATTTAATTTGTATTTAATAATCTTTTAGTTTTTCTTTTTAATAATGCTGTTCATACAGCCACAGAGAGAGGTAGAGAGAGAGGTAGAGAGAGAGAGAGAGAGAGAGAGAGAGAGAGAGAGAGACAGAGAGAGAGAGAGAGAGAGAGAGAGAGAGAGAGAGAGAGAGAGAGAGAGAGAGAGAGAGAGAGAGAGAGAGAGAGAGAGAGACAGACAGACAGATTGACGTATCCGATCTTTTCTAAACAAAATGCTACTTCTTTTGGCTTCAGGATATATTGAAACATATATTTCTGGTGAAATGCAATAAATAACAACTTGTTTTGGGTGGAACACAATAGTTCCTCTACCTGCTGTAAAGACGTAAAAGACAAAGTAGGACAAGGAAGTAGCAGTGCACTAATTATCTGCAACATTCGCAGCTAAATAAAGTGCAGTGAGACGAATACCTTTAACATAAATAAATGACTTTAATTGCATTGAAAAACGCGTCTAGTAATTGGCTGACCAATTAATTGCATTCATAAACAAAACTTAATTGCATTAAAATGCCATTAGGCTGCCCCACATTTTAGTCATTAGAGAAAGCTTTCAACAGCTAATTAGGCGTTCTTACTTGTATTTCAAATAATTCAGCTCGCTGTGAACGAAATTAAATTCTACTATGGAAAAGGACAGACTGTGCCTTTGTATGCATCACCGCAATTTATTCCACCTAGCCATTGTACACTAGTGCCCATTAGTAATGCAGATTTATTGTCAGCCACTGCTCTACGTTTTTGGAAGAAAACAAATTCGAAGATCCGAGAGTGACGTTTTCTGTTTTTCCTCTAAAAATCGTTTAGAAGTTTAGAATGTGAAAACGAAAACTACTCGTATATTAGATTCTTTATAGGGATGGTGTATGTGGTAAATTAATTTAAACATTGCTTGTGATGATAACACTCAATGTAGTTTATTTGTTATGGATGTCTTTCAAATTCTCATTACAGTGCTTTTTGCCACGTGTTTGTTAATTTATTTTTACCTAATTCGTGCTTAAAAATAAGTACAGAAAGTGTTGCATTCTACCCCCAAAATTAGTTGAGGTTTCACTGTAAATAAATTTCACTTGAACTACAAATGTACCAGGTGGCCTAACTGACCCGAATTTCATGTAGGCATATGACCCTTCCCCTTCCTGTGCTAAAATTTGCAGAACGCAAGCATACGTCATTGACCTGAGCAAATTCGGTTCTGCTCTAAGCGATGAGGGATGACTCCCAACCCTGAATTAATGTGTATACTCCATGATAACATACGATACCAGTGTAGACAATAGAAAAAGTGTTAATATGTTTTCCACTTAAGTTACAGTCTTCACTTTTAGAGATACACTCACGTTTTAGATTTGCAATTGATTGAGGAAATTTTATTTGACTTCTCCGTATGAACTTTCACATATTTATATTTCTCTATTACTTATTTACTGTAAGTAGGTAAAGTATAACATTCCACCCAAACCTGATTTAGCCCGGAAACTGCTACATATTACTGGATTGACGCCGGCCGTGAAAGCCTAATTTGTTACATCTGAGATTTTAGTGGAAATACAGAAGAGCAATATCTGTGAAGTCAGCGTGTAAGAATGAACCAGCAACACCAGACATCTGTTCACTAGGATTATATTAAGCAATGAATGAGTGATCCCTTTGATTCATTTGATTTCAAACTTTTAATGATGACTTGGGCTGAAGAATGAGGGAGACATGATAGTCATTGGGGTCATCAGGGCTACAAAGCGTATTCCTCCCTGCACTCTGCTGTCAAATTGTCAAATGCGTCTTTAAAGGTTTCAAGAGATATATGTTATAAGGTATGAGAGACTTAGTGGCCATGTTGGTATCAAAATGAATGCTAAAGTAAACTCTTTCATTCACGCTCAGAACTACTGTTTGTTCTGCCCACCTATATGGAAGAAACCTGATTCCTACATCTCAAAATGCTGTAAATATCTAGCTATGTACCCAAAGTAAGTCCGTTCTGTTCATGGTTGACAGGCTAAGAATTCTTAATTGATCGACATCCATAACAGAAGCATGACAATAGGAACTTCAACTATCGATACTTATATACTATATATACTAACTGTACATCTATATATATACAGAGTGAGAACAATTGCAAAGTGCTTTATATAACAGTTGTTTAGTTTTTTTGAAGGATTAAGGATACAAAGAAAGAAGTAGGTTCCCGTTTTGAAAAAATAATTGAATTGATCCTAAAATGACCATCACAACATCCTCCAAATAAAAGACGACTAATGGTATTTACTTTTTCCCATAATTTCATGCGACTTTTATTATATAAAATACTATACAACGATGAATTAACTGGGTGAAATATTGGTCAAGTGAACCCATAGAGCTTAGAGATATCAGATATTCATCCTTTAGGATAAGTGAAGACCATTACAAAAATACTTTACCTATAACCCAGCCTGACCGAGATTCAAAATCCAGACTCTTGAACGTGATGCAGATACACTACCACATACTACCAGAGGCGGGCTCGATAATGTTGATTAAAAAAACTTTTAAACTTATGAACAGACACGCCAGTCTCCATCACATTCTATTTAACTTCAGCTTATGGTGCTGATCTGGCACTTTAGTGTTTATATTTACCCTAAGAAACTTTTGGTGAGTTAACAATAATATCTATGTTGACAACTTTAATAATAATAATAATACTAATAAGAATAATAATAATAATAATAATAATAATAATAATAATAATAATAATAATAATAATAATAATAATAATAATAATAATAATAATAATAATAATAATAATAATAATAATAATAATAATAATAATAATAATAATAATAATAATAATAATAATAATAATAATAATAATAATAATAATAATAATAATAATAATAATAATAATAATAATAATAATAATAATAATAATAATAATAATAATAATAATAATAATAATAATAATAATAATAATAATAATAATAATAATAATAATAATAATAATAATAATAATAATAATAATAATAATAATAATAATAATAATAATAATAATAATAATAATAATAATAATAATAATAATAATAATAATAATAATAATAATAATAATAATAATAATAATAATAATAATAATAATAATAATAATAATAATAATAATAATAATAATAATAATAATAATAATAATAATAATAATAATAATAATAATAATAATAATAATAATAATAATAATAATAATAATAATAATAATAATAATAATAATAATAATAATAATAATAATAATAATAATAATCCTGATAAAGTCATTTTAGTCATTAATTGCGGAAAACATAATTAAGAAGAGTAATTCAACATTTCGAGGTTAATATATTTATTTTATTTAAAGTATATTAAGTGTGTCAAGCTATAGCAGTTGATGCAGAGTCAGACCACATAATTATGTTCTTCTCTCACGATTCTTCTCAAATAGAAAATATAATGAACATATTATATACTTCCTGAAAGGTATACACTACGTTGCGTTGAATGGTTTTTAACATAATTATGGTGTCCTGTGAAAGTTTATCCATTCTTAGAAATGATCCACATTGCTCCAGTTTCATCCCACAACATAAGAAAGTGCTTCTCTCAGATGATAGAGGGATCAAAGAAGAATGAACTTCAATTTTATCATCTCACAAACTCCACAACAAAAAATTTTCGCTATCGACAACTTGAGACAGCTGTTTGTTGATCAACCATCAAACAAAAATTTAGCTTCGATTAAAATCAGCACTTCCTCTAACAATTATCTTCTTCTATTAGTTTATACAGAAGCTGTAGGTTTACAAATGCAAGCAATTGTTCATTGTTCAAAAATGTATGTCCGAAGTTCAAGAAGTGCCTGTTTTGATTCTCACTGGTTTTATGTGACAGGAACACTGGCTGTGGTGCACAAATTATATTAGTTGGAAAAGCGAGAAAGATGAGCGAAATTACTAAAAAGAGCGAAATGTTAGTAACGTGGTGTACTGTAAGTAATGTAACACAAATAAAGTACTTGAGAACTACACATTTCTGATATAAAAGATTAGACAAGGAATCATTATACGCAATGATTCTGTACATAATATGAAAAGTTAATTGTAATATCCCAAATGCATTGGAGGCAGCTGCAAAATTATTTATTGCAATATTTTCCAACTATTTTAACAATCTTATCCTGGGTATTTTCCATCAGGGGGAATAAAAAATGAGAGAAAACTAACTATATCAAGTTACAGGCTAATCTGTATCTGCTCGGATGAAATGTATGTTTAAAAGAGTACATTTTTAAATCGTTTTTTAACATATAGTGGTAACATAGTAAGACGGTTTATGAAATCATGTACTGCAGAATTGTCTTTAAAACTATGTTCCAAAATAGGAAACTGTGGACGAAGGCGACAACACAATTCTGTGGATCGCTGAAACAAAGTGTCCTAATTTTTTTTATTGTAATTTACGTCTTCCATCGTTAAGTCATATCGGACGATGAATGGAATGGGTGAAATGATGCTCAAATGAGCCCAGGGTCCTTAGAGCTTAGAGTTACCTGATATTCGTCTTTCAGGATATGGGAAAACCCCGGAAAAACCTTATCCAGGTAACTCACCCTGACCAAGAATCGAACTCGGGACCTCTTGAACGTGAGACAGATATGCTACCACCACGCTACCGAGGCGGGCGTCCTAATTCTTGAAGCTTCACGTTATCTCTGAGAGTTAAATTGAGCCAGTCTAAGCCAGTTTTTCATTAAGTAAGGCATATGTTTAAAGAGTCACAGTAAAAACTAGTAGTTGCTACTAGGTCTACCACTTGCAATGAACGTAGTTAGTTTAACTTTCTCGCCATCTGTAATTCACTCCTTCACTTTCAGTAAAAGGCAGAGGATATATGACAGGAGCTTAGTCCAGTTGACTCAGCGCTGATGTCTCCACTGTATCTAAAGCTGTGGGATATCTTCCCAGCTTTTCCTCAACCTTATTGATCACAGGATAAAACCAATATAGAAAGATAAAAAACTGCTTGTCTAGCCAGTTGTAAGGAACTGGAAAGAAACTTAGTTTTCAACCCTTCAGCAGATGATCTACTGCTTCCATAAAATATGTGCGATAGTTATCCTAAATTAATGAATGAAATAGTTCTGCAGTAACGTGTAAGGCTTGCATTTCGGTGTCCTGGGTTCACTTTCAGGTTCAGGTTAGCACTATGGATAATTCAATTATTTTCCTTTGCCAACTGGCGCATTCTAAGTCTAATGTAATAGTAATCAGAGCGTATACACTACCAATATTTCGTGATTAGTGTAAGTACTGATATAATCCGCAACAATGTATATATATTTGAACATTGGCACTGTTTTCCACAGTTTTTTACATTCGTGGTCGCAACTTACATAACGTTATGTTAACAGTGACATCAGATTTCTTCGTTTAGCATAGGACATCATAGTGGTTCGTGAACCCAGATTGGTCACTCGTCGGCTGCCTGTGGCGATTGCAATGCAAACAGCATAACGGCAGAGAGATGGTCACCCGAGTGAGAACATAATGCACTTCTGCAGTACATCGAGGGACAGGCTAACAGCTCGCCAAAGTGGCATACACGGTACAAATTTTGTAATCGTCTACATTTTCGTATCGTACTCGTGCTGGTGAATAATACGTCAAAATGTAACTTTATACGCCTTTAAAAGCATGCAGGCGTGAGTCAAGAAAAGGGAATTCGAGCAGAGACAGGCAGAGAGAGAGAGAGAGGGGGAGGTAGGGAGGGAGAGAGGGAGAGCAGAGAGAGATGCACGTTGGAATATACTCGTAAGAGTGAGTTCAAGGGGACAGTAAACGTAAAGAAGCCTTTTTGAGGTTTCAGAGTCTATTCTGCTAAAGAGAATTTTTTAAAGAAATGTTTCAAAGCTCATATGATGTGTGCTTATGATCTCCAAAAAAGTTTTTAAACTGCCTGCTTGAATGCACCTACGGTTGAAGTGAAGAGAACTGTTAAATTCTAATTCATAGTTGAAGTTATAAACAAAAATCAATACCGTTCACATTCTTGCGATTAAATAGGAAATATTAAAAGGATTTGTTGAGAACTTCTGCGAGGTAACTTACATATGCACTTCCATTTTGGTTTAACCCCTTAGTTTATCGAATGATTCTCTCCTTTGGATTATATATATCTGTCATATCTTGACAAAAAGTACTTTCCCTGTGATTGAAACTATGATTTTATGTAATTTTACGTCCTCCAATATTAAGTCATATCGAACGGTGAATGAAATGGTGCTCAAATGTGCCCAGGGTCCATAGAGCTTTGAGCTACCCGACATTCGTCTTTCAGAATAAGGGAAAACCCCGGAAAAAACCATATCCAGGTAACTTACCCTGACCGAGATTCGAACTCGGGACCTCTTGAACGTGAGGCGATGACGACGATGATGATGATCATGATGTGTACTGTTTAACACACGCTTTTAGTACATACGGCACCGCAGGCGGTGACACTGATGATACATGAGATGAAGATGCAGCAGTGGTGGAATAAGATGGCAGGGGAAACAGGAGATCCCGTACAAAACTCGCCCCAGGGCCGTGTTTTCCACCACAAATCTCACTTTGCGGTCACTTGGGATCGAACCCGGGCAGAACTATGATTATGTAATATACCGTGATATAAATTTAATACACCTTAATGTTCCATGTACTCTAAGGTGAAAAAATGGAGTAAATAAAACACCACTGAAACATTAAATTAAAGCTTCGAATGGAATTATTATCTGCCTTCAGTAACAGCATTGTCTCACTGTGATGAACTTGGCCGCACAAGTATCAGTGGAAAGTTTATTTAACATTGTATCTCTGCAGAAATTTATACACCTGCTACAAAATTAAATCTCTGGTTATAGTAACAATCTCAATTCCGCACAACATACATGAATTCTTCTATTCGTGACATATCTAGTCTGCTGTGGTATCATCACCAATCTCATTATCCTCGTCCCTGCTTAATTCAAATTGCCTTCAATTTCAAAGCTTTCCGTTTTTCACGATTAAGAGCACGGTTTCGACACAATTAACATAAAAACGCTATTACGTATGTTAATTTCCCTTTTAATGTTGACATTATTGACATTGCAAATGGATTTCCATGTATAATTATAACATAAATTATGGCTTAAATTAACGATGATAATTGACACTTATATATCAGGAGTGTAATTAATAAAACCGAAATATGCTATTAATGTTGAAGGTCAGGTACCTTTGTATATCGATAACATACATTTACCTGAGCCTCATTGTTCTTATAAATGCAAGACACCCAGTACATGACTCGAACGTTTCTCTACTGCTAACCCTTTCTCTCTATCAGTAAAAATTGCAACAGAATTTCTATTTATGCATGTTCTTCTTTAACTGCTTCTAAATCGTGCGTGAGAGCTTGAGGAAGATTGCTTAGAGGCATATTTATCAGGTTCATTGACGTGTCGTAAATTTACGATGTGAAATCATCGGCTTTGCTGCTCTTCCGAAGGAAGCTATGTTAAGAATTTTCATACCTTAGTAATCTATCACCCAGCACTGAGCTTGAAACTCCGACCCACATATGTAACCAGTATTACCGAATTTTCAGTTGGTTAGGCGCTGGCCATAAGGTCATGGGTCCAATTCCGGCCCAGACAGATGGTTCCAAGTATGCTCAAGGGCTCAATATCAGTAGGTTTACTGGTAAGTAATGGAATTACGTCTGGACAACATTCCAGCACACCTCCGGGACTGATATCATCTTAGCCGTTTTTATCATATTTTATCATCTCAGTTTCCATTTTTTTTCATCTTAGCGATTATATCAAATCTTCCAAAAGCTAGAATGTTACTTCCAGGAAATACCCTTCTGTAGCTTTATGTTTTATTCTCTGTTCATTTGTACTTATTTTAGTGCACCTATCCCACAAGTAATCTATAGTTAGTTCATAAATGTTATTGGGGCAACCTATTTTCCTTAGAACGATACAGCCACTGTGCCTGTACATTTAAAGCTATTTAGTATTTAGCATTTAAAGCTATGATTATTACATATATACAGATGGTTCGCGTTGCCAATTTGAAGATAATATATCTGCAGTAGGATGTGCTTTTGTTGTTTATGAAAACCAAACGGAACTAACTCACTCCATGTTTAAATTGTCACCTGAATGTTCTGTATTCCAGTCGGAGCTCTTAGCAATTAAAGAAGCTATAAAATGGTGTACTGATAATGGGAACAGTGCCCGTATTCTTAGTGATTCACAATCAGCTCTACTCGCTATTAATGATAAGTACAACTTAAATTCATTAGCACATGAAATCAGAACCTTGCTTCAAAACCATCCACGACATATTTGCATGGGATGGGTTAAAGGACACAGTGGAATTTTAGGTAACGAGAGAGCTGATTGCTTGGCTAAGAAGGCTGCAGAATCCAATCTTCCTGTGACATACTCTTTATGTCCTATTTCTACTGTAAGGAGAATAATACATCAACATATTCTTGAAGAATGGAACCAACAATGGCTAACAACTCCAAATGGAAGTTTAACAAAAACATTATTTTTCCCTAGTGTATATGACAGAGGAAAATGTGAAACTCTAGTACCAAATTTTGTTTTGACACAATTTTTAAGTGGACATGGTAAATTTGGTGAATACTTATCACGTTTTCACTTAACATCTAACCCCAAGTGCATGTGTGGTGAAGAATTTCAAACTGTGGTTCATCTCTTTTTCTGTTGTCCCATTTTCTGGAGAGAAAGACAAGAATTAATATTCAAGCTAGACTCTCTAGGAACTGAATTTTCTGCTCCGCTCACATCTTTGTTAATGAAGCCACAACAGTATAAGTACTTCATGGTGTTTATAAACTCAGTGTTTAAACGTCTGAAATAGTTTAAATTAATATGCATCAGATTGTAACATATTTTTTTTCCTTTTAGTATTTAAAATATTTTTGTTAAAATTGTGTATTTTTATGTATCAACTCTAACCCTAATATGCCACTTTCATGATGTTTATAAACTCAGTGTTTAAACGTCTGAAATAGTTTAAATTAATATGCATCAGATTATATTTTCTTCCTTCTAGTATTTAAAATATTTTTGTTAAAATTGTGTATTTTTATGTATCAACTATAACCCTAATATACCACTGTGTAAAATAGGGTTCATAAATCTGGATAAATAAAAAAAAAGCTATTTAGTCATATTCTGGCGTATTAGTTTGCACAAGGTTCGTCAATATCATGGAGACATCCGCCGTGATCTTCTGAGTCGTAAAACCAAACTGCGAACACTGAAAGCATTTTTGAGTAAATTTTGTATAAGATCCTGTCAATAATTATTTTTTCTAAATATGAGTAGCGTCTATGGACTCCGTTTAGGACAGCTCTGCATCAAGGAGTTGCGACCCTGCCTACGCGAGCACCAACGCCCTCTGACTTGGAGGGTAGTACTTAGAAAGGGTGGGTAGTGGGAGAGGTAGTCTCTCCAAAGAGATTAGCATGCCTTCGCTCGCTAGATTCAGGACATACTGACCCGGCGTGTAGTACCTGGTTAAAGGTCCCTTACACAGGGTTATGTGTGAAGACCTCAACGGACAATGGCTAATACTAACTGTGTGGACTAGGCGCCCTCTCTCTGGGAAGAGAATGAGGAGACCCATGTCCGGGATAACGAGGATAAGGTCTTCAAGCGCTCAAGTCTAAATAAAGAGTCGAAGAGAAAACCCACTATTTGGAGTTAATACAAATGGAGGCTATGATGATCAGCATTAAGATGACAATCCCATCCTTCATCTTACTCTGCGGAACGCCAGTAACGTCCCAGAGGACATTTGCTTACTAAAAGTCTTATAGATAAAGCGAGCACGAGTGATAAAATGATGAGGACCTCATAAGCAAAGAAGTGAATATTCATAAGCTAACAGATGGAATAAATCAATATAGGCAACACTGGAAGGAACATGTCGACGGAATGAATGATAGCCACATTCCATTCCATTCATTAGGTAGAAGAATTATTGGTAGACCAAGAAAAAGTTGGATGCAACACTTTCAATTTAAAGTTTATAAGACTGAAACGAGCCTTGATGGCTTAAACCGTGAAGAGTTGATGATTATGATGATGGTGATGATGATGATGATTATGATTATGATGATAGTGATGATGTAATGCTGATCAGACTGATGGGGCGGTATTTAGAGGTACTCCGGCTTTGTTCTTTTCTCGTTTTTACTATCGGGATGATTACTGACTGTTTCCACTTATTTAGGAAGTGTGCTTTCATGAGGCATCTATTATATAGTGCTGTGAAGGCAGCTTGCAAAAGGATGCAATCAGTAGTAAATCGTCTTCCTTCAGCGATTTTTAACGTTGAATATGTCCAGCACCGCTAATATCTGCCCCTCAAAATCCAACCTCTGTGGTCCTCGTCCCGAAGGGTGGGCAAGAGGAAGTAGGGGACTGACTGATGGGGTGATATACGACAGGGACTTTGAGTACCCGGGGCCGCTACGGCTACCGAGAAGGCCCATCAGTAACCCTAAAAACTGGCAGAAGAGGTTCTGGTCTAATCTCTCGAGTGGGTTCCTCTGTGAGGTGAGAGTGTAATTTCAAACGCCCAAAACCTGGCCCACTTCGTTGTTTGACCGTCTTTTCTCCCTGAACACATATCTGAAGGATGCCATGCGCAAGGGGTGACTGGGTAACGCTTAACTCCCAGCCCCTGGTTATCGCGTAGGACTGTGTTCGTTTCCGCTGATAAGGGTCAGAACCGGCGAGGGGCCATTGCATGACCTGTTACACTCCTGAAGGCGATTGGATCCCTCTGTCTTAACACTGGTAGGTGTGCCCCTAAGGTGAGCAAGGTCCAGGCCAGGACTCTCACCTAAGCCGGGGTGGCGCCCAGGATGTGAGCATGCCATCGAAGACGTTTGCAATGGTGTAGGATACTATCGCTATGGTGCACTCTATTAAACACCCAAAAAGTGTGAAGGTTTGTATGAAGGAAGTAGTTGAGTCCGTTGGTCTTCACTACTTAGTAATAACCAGAACAGAGGAAGGAAAGAACTTCATGTCTCTCAACCCTTTTGGTATTCAGAAAGGCTTGGATAAGATAGCTGGCCCTGTGAAGTCCTGTACAAGATCCAGAAACGGTACGCTCCAGGTTGAAGCCAATTCTGTCTCATAGGCAACGGAACTCCTGAAAGCGTCAATGTTGGGCAGTTACCCGGTTTCTGTCTCCCGTCAAAAGACCCTGAACTTCTCGCGCGGAGTGGTGAGCACCCATTCGTTTGACGGTATGTCGAATGAGGAGATACAGGAGAATTTCAAAGGCTGTTTATCGAGTTCAGCGACGAGATCGAGGGCAACTAGTGCCTACACGTACCCTGTTCCTGACCTTTGATCGGGTAGATCTCCCACAAAGGATTAGGGCAGGGTATGAGACCATCGAGGTTAGACCATATATACCCAACCACTAAGGTGTTTTAAATGTCAGCGCTTTGGTCATACGAGCGATTTTCGCAGCGGTGTGCCAACATGCGTGCAGTGTGGACTGTCGAAACACGATGATGTCTGTTCAACTCCGGCAAAGCGTATTAATTGTGCTGGAGAACATCCATCCAGCTCCAAAGAGTGTCACGCTTTCTAGAGGAAAAGGCGATACAAGAGATCCGGGTTAAGAAGAAAATATCCTTCTCTGAGGCCCGGAAACTCTTGCATACTCGACTACCCTCCGTCACTAGGTCCGGTACATACAGCTCCATTGCAGCTAAGCCGATACCGAGAAATGAAATCGCAGCACAGACCAGCGATTAGGTAGCTACCATATCCGACAAGATCCTTACTACCTCACCGATTCCGCAGCCCTCAAAATCCTCTAAATCGGACCCTGCTTCACCTAAATCGACGACCGGGGAGGGGGAACAAATTGGTTCGACCACCACTGGGCGGGTGGCCTTTGTCCTGGCGGGTTGATGTTGAAAGAAGTATTTTTATGCATTTTGGTATTTATTTGGTACTTATAGTTTTTAATTATTTTTTATCCATTTGGGCTTGTTTACTTTATTGTTATTTTGTTTTGATCTGTTTTTGAAATTTTGAATAATTTATGTCTGGCTGTTGCCATGAATTAGTTTCTTGTAAGGGCGCTGATGACCGCTGCAGTTGAGCGCCCTAATACACATTTTATCATTATAAATCGACGACGGAGCAGAAGCCGACACTGTCACCGCCGAAGACGTCTACGTCAACGGGCCCGAATGACCTTGTTGTCGACGGGCCCTAAAACGCCACACACTCACTCACTCACTCTACGTCAAAATCCGTGACCGCCAAGGTTGTCATTTATGAAGCACCAAACCTGAAGTTGAAGACCACCTATCAGAAATCCAATTTCCTTAAGGACACAGGTTCCACTGCCAGAAGAAGGAAAAGTTCGAGGGTATCTCGCAGTAGCTCCTCTGTGGTGCCATCTTGTGAGGATTCTGATCGACTTCTGTCACCATCGTCAATATCCCTGTCTAATCGGTTCGGGGTCTTTGAACCTAGGTTCACTATAGGGAAAGGGACCTCGTTAGTAGAAGAGATGGACCAAGAGGACACGGACCACAGTGCACGAACGGCAACGAAGAAGCGGCAAGATAAACCGGATGTGAAAGGTGTTAGCCCTATAACAAAAGAGGGTAAATTGATTCGTCCACCGTTGAAGTCGTCCTAATGTAGACCAACCTTTACAACTTATTTCCATAGTTCCAATGGCTATCCTACAATGGAACATACGAGGTTTAAGAGCACATCGACCAGAACTGGAACTTTTGCTCAATAAGCATGACCCTTTGTTGGTATGCTTACAAGAGACTAAGCTACGACCACAAGACAATTTGAAACTGAGACGCTACACACCACTGAGGTGTGATATTGAAACAGAAGAGGGCATTCCTGCTCAGGTGGGCACTATGATGCTCCTCAGGGATGACATATTTGTAGATCCGTTACAGCTGCAATCTGACATACAATCTGTAGCTGTAAGGATTATGCTGCCATCAATCAAATTTTGCATTTGCAATGTATATCTACCTCCATCACATGACCTCTCGTTAACTGACCTTGAAGATCTGGTTTCCCAACTGTCAACTCCATTTATCATAGTGGGAGACTTAAATGCCCATCACCCACTTTGGGGCTCAAATCGGGCATGTTCGAGAGGCAACCTCATTGCAAAATTCCTGGAGAGCAATAACTTTGTTCTCCACGTTCCTTTCAGACACCGTTAACACCTATTCCCACACCGATTTGGCAGTGTGTTCATCCCAGTTAGCAGTTTCATTACAGTGGAATGCCATCTCTGATTTACATTCCAGCGACCACTTCCCATGTCTTCTTAGTCTCTTAGCACAAGATTTATCTCCCTCGCGTATCCCTAGATGGTGCTGTGATAATGCCAACTGGAACCTTTTAACCCTGTTGGCTGTGTTTGATTACAACAAGCACGATTCTGTGAATGATTTAGTTGATCATCTCACAGAGAAAATTCTTTTTGCTGCAGAACAGTCTATTCCACGTTCGGCTACCCACCCCGGTCGATTCCCTGTTACATGGTGGACCAACGACTACCGGAATGCTATTCGTGCTCGTAGACGTGCTCTAAGGGTATTCCAACGACAACCTACCTCAGGTAATCTAATTGAGTCCAAGAAAGCGCGTGCAAAATCTATGCAAATAATTAAGGAGAGCAAAAAGACTTCATGGAACAACTTTGTATCATCTTTTAACAGATGTACACCTTCCTCTGTTGTATGGGATAAGTTAAGGAGCGTTGCCGGAAAATCGACCCACTTGCCAATCGCTGGTCTGGAAACATCTGCAGTTGTTTTTTATCCGTTTGTCGTGGCTAACACCTTCGGCTGTGCTTTCGCTCAGGTGTCTAGCTCAAATAACTATGCTCCTGAGCTCACCTCAATTAAGACTCAGGTAGAATCTCAAGGTTTCGTGTTTCGTTCCAGAAACCTTGAAGATTATAACCGCCTCTTCACCTTGGCAGAGTTAGAACAAGCTCTTTCATCATAGCGACTGACAGCACCAGGACCGGACGGAATCCACGTTCAAATGTTACAACATCTCTCACCTGAAGGTAAGGCATTCCTGCTCGTGGTCTATAACCGTGTTTGGGGTGATGCGACGTTCCCTGACAAGTGGCGAGAAGCCACCATTCTACCTATCTTGAAAGCTGGTAAGGACCGTCACCTCCCTTTATCACCACGCATGATAAATGGGTGGCTGCTATGGTGGCTGGAAACGCACAATCTACTGAATAACATCTAGTGCGGTTGTTCAACAGTGGATCATCTTGTAGCGATGTCGACACATATTATGAACGGATTTCTTAAAAACTGTCAAACCGTCGGAATATTTTTTGACCTTGAAAAAGCGTGTGGCGGCAGGGTTGCTACGTACTCTGCACACCTGGAATATACGTGCACGCTTACCACTCTTCCTTCAGGAATTCTTGAAAGACCGCGTATTCCGTATAAGGGTTGGCTCAGTTTTTTCGAATCCTTTTCTTCAAGAGAACGGTGTACCACAGGGATCGGTACTAAGTGTTACGTTGTTTGCTACTGCGATTAATTGTATCTCGAAATGTGTACCTCCAGGGGTCTCGTCATGCCTATTTGTAGACGACTTTGCCGTCTACTGTACATCTCAGCTCACGCCGTTTTTAGAGTGCCGTATAGAGACCACCTTAGACAATCTTAAGAACTGGAGTTTAAAAAACGGCTTCCGATTCTCTGCTAAGAAAACAATCTGTGTTAAATTCTGGCGTGGTCAGAGTCGATTACCTCCAAGGCTCCGTTTAGGCGCTGATCTACTACCATTTGCAGAAGAGACGAGGTTCTTTGGATTGGTATTTGATAGAAAACTTAGTTGGTCGGCGCATATAGCACAACTGAAAGCACGATGTGACCGATCTATAAAAATCTTGCGGGTACTAAGTGGAAAATCATGGAGAGCGGATCGTGCAGTGTTACTGCGATTTTATCGCGCACTCATTCATTCCAAATTAAATTATGGTAGTATCGTTTATCACTCAGCACAACCATCTGTGCTGAATAGACTAGACACAGCCATTAATTGTGGCATGCGTATAGATTTTGGGGCATTTCCAACGAGCCGTGTTATAAGCCGGTATGCTGGATCTGCAGAATCTCCTCTGCAGTACTAGCGCAACATGTCATTAGCAAATGATGGCTGCAGACTTAATTGCATGCCCACACATCCATCGTTTACGCCGTTCTTTAACACCTTCATGGACGCGTGCTATAGGAACACTTCTATTGAACCAAAGCCACCTGGTTTTCGATTCCGGGAGCTCCTTAGACAGCGTGATACTGAAATGCCCAAGAGGTATCCTAAGACATCCTGGTTGTGCAGAGCGTCCCGCGTAGATCTGGTCCTGACTAAGTATGATAAATCTACCATGTCTATGTCTAGTATCCGCACATGTTTCTTTTAGAACTTTTATCGCGATATGAGGACTATTTTATAATTTATACTGATGGCTCCAATAGCTCAAATGGTGTTGGTTGTGCTTACGTGTGTGGAAGCGAACCGTATACAATCGGATTCCACACTATCACTTCCATTTTTTCTGCAGAGTTTATGCAATATACCCGGCCATTTTACACATACGTCGACGTAAGTTGGGGACTGCTTAATCCTGAGTGATTCCGTCAGTGCACTTCATAGCCTGCGTCAGCTGTACATCTACCACCCTATTGTGCAGCGTATCCAGGTTTCCCTCCACGTTTTACAGGCTTCTGGCGTTAGCGTGGTGTGTGCATGTATCCCTGGTCACGTAGGCTTGCGGGAGAATGAAATGGCGGATTCAGCAGCCAAGATGGCTACCATGAAGCCCAGGGTTCGAGTACCATCTGTGACATCGGAAGATTTTAGGGCATTTGCGGAGAGCTATGCAAAATTGCCGGCAGGAAGAGTGGTCCGCTCTCCGTAATAATAAACTTATATCTGTGAAAGAACTTCCGATTCCCTGGGCTACCTCCTGTCGTTCATCTCGAGGTGAGTTTGGCTCGGTTGCATATTGGGCACTGCTTTTTTACTCATAGTTTTCTAGTTAAAAAGGAGACTGCTCCACTGTGTCCGTTTTGTAACGAAGCGTTATCTGTCCGACACGTGCTGCTAGAGTGTTTTTACCTAGCACACCTTAGAACGTCTCTGCAGCTGCCGGCCAGCTTTGCAGAAATGCTAGCGGATGATAACATAGTATTCGAGAAGGTATTTAGAATCTTTTCTACGTTAGACTTTAGGATCTAATGAAGAGAACTTTTGGCAGTTTAGATTTATATTTCTTTTTCTTTTGTAGTTTGTTATGTGCATGTATTTTTTGAAAGTTTATTTGCAATTTTATACATTTTTAGAAACATTTATATCTGGCTTTTGCCATGACTAATTTTTAAAGGGTGCTGATAACCTCTGCAGTTGAGCACCCTTATACACATCATCATCATCATCATCATCATCATCATCATCATCATCATCGCACCGCTAATATCTCCTCCTGCGTGATGTCGGTGTATTTTTTGAAAGTTTATTTGCAATTTTATACATTTTTAGAAACATTTATATCTGGCTTTTGCCATGACTAATTTTTAAAGGGTACTGATAACCTCTGCAGTTGAGCACCCTTATACACATCATCATCATCATCATCATCATCATCATCATCATCATCATCATCATCATCATCGCACCGCTAATATCTCCTCCTGCGTGATGTCGGTGTAGTGCGGAGTATGTAATCATTCAATCACTTGCTTCTTCTTGTTTTAATCGGAGCAGATTTCTTTTTCGTCAGTAGTCCACGATGTTATGTGGTCTAGCATTTGTGCGCTAGTGATGGTTTAATTAATCTAACTCTTTGCTCGTAGCATTTCGAATCTTTATTTTCCCATCTGCTTATTATATGTTGTGACCAAGTTCTAATGAATTAATTTGGAACTTTTATTCGTTTCTTGGAGCATGCATAGTACGGCAGCCTACTTCTTGCATCCCTGTCAGAAATACAACTCCTTTTCCCTTACTACACTCAACGAATTTGTCCATTTTCCTTACACCTCCTATAGTTGCGTCCCTATCGAACTACATGCCTGCAGAAAAGAATTTGGTAACCTGGAAGCACATTTCTACGCTATACACTCCTCGTCTCATAGCTGATTAGTTATCGTGGCGTCGATTTCATTATTGTTAAAAATTACAGTAGTTTTACACTTTGTGCTGTCGCACTCGAAAGCTCTGAGTTTGGTATTCCATCTCGTTTGTTGCCAGTGATGTACGGTTCTTGAATGAAGGTTTAATCAAATATATGTGCATTAGTAATTACACTAGGTTACTGTTCCTGCTCGAAATTAATTTAATTGCCCATGCTGTTTTTCAGTGTTTTGTTGATTTCAGTGCCAATTCGTGGCAGAGAAAATTCCGGTCTTGTGAAGAGGTGGAGGGTGGCCACCAGACCGGGGAGGAGCTCAACACTCCTCCTGGCAAAAATCCGGGTACGGCACAGCCAAATACCTCAGTATCATTCTTGATGGTGAACTGATTTTCGCTCCTCATTCAGGGTCTAGGCAGTACTCGGACATGCCCCCCTGAGGTTTATGTAACTGATTTTAAAATCCAACACTCTTACTTTCCTCACACTGCGCCTCTATGGGGCGATCATGTCCCTCCTGTTCCTGCAGGGATGCGTAATCTCGGTATTGAAGGCACTAACCAATATCGCTGTCTGCAGACCGTGCAGAACAGAGGTAAGGATGATCTATGACCTAGACGCAGCTCCCTCACAAATCCTACATACACACTCCGGACCCCCACACACTTGGACATCCTAAAATAAACTGGAATCCCATACCAATCATCTGGTGAATAAATAGTCTTGGTCGCGACGACTTAAAAGCACCTCATAGAAGAAAGATGTACCGCTTGCCCATGAACGCCTTGGTCAATCATTCGTGAACATGGCCAACCTTTTTCCAGTTGTACCATATTCCCTGGGCCTGGTATTACACAAACAACCTTTATTGCTATCCCATCCGATCGATCGGCGGTCTACTTTTCGGCTACCTCTAAGCAGACGGTCACTTGCAGAGAGTATTGGGACTAATCACCGAGTGGACAGGTGACCATACACGCGGCCACAATGCCCGACACAGACTAGAGAAATACGTGTCCTAGAAAACATCTTGCGACACAAGACAAACCTTTTAAACCCTCCATATAAAACCGCACTAATCGGCTAGTGAACCTGTGCGACTCGCTCTTGATTGCTGGATATGTCTTGGCACTGCGTTGTTTCTTGTATTACTGTTTTGCCTTCTTTAACCTAGTTCTGGTTCTATAAGTATCCTGATTTTGTGCTGCGGATTTCCGCTTTCATCACTAATATTTGTACCTTCTCAGCTTGGGTATACAGTTGTATGAGTTTTATACTTATGCTGTCTTCTTTCGCCTTATCATCACCATCATGAATCATCATCTAGCATATTGGTAATGAGAAGAGTGGAAGTCAATGAAGTAACCAAATCAATGACGGAAACGTCATGGTAATAGCATTATGGATTCTTGAATTCTGGATAATCACAACAAATTGCTTCCCTCAAATAAAAATGTGAGAAGAGGGATGTGAGAAAGAAAACATTCCGAAAGGCATTAAGTAAGCTCCATGGTGGTTATTTTAGGTTGTTGACCCGGAATAGCCCATCGTACGCAATTTGTCTTCTCCTGCGACAAATTCAAGCCTTGTGATACATAAATTTAATTAACGACTAGCACAAATTGACTCAAGTACACACTTAAAGTCCTGTAATTGGTGTGATAATTTAGTAATTCGAGCTGAAGCTAGAGCCACCCTCACATTACAGGCAAACCCTCGGTCGCTAACCCCGCTTTCCAGTTTGACGTAACACAGAGAAAACAGATAATTTGTCAAGCCGCGCTAGCCGGGAACTTATTAAACTGTCATGCTTAACTGAGCACTAACAAGTTCTTTGTTTGCTACGAAATGTCAACTCCTGGTATGTTATTTAGGGGAAAGTGAAATAAATAGAGGGTATTCTTTTATCTTCCCGTAGCAAATGTTTAACTTCTACGTCAATCTCCAATTATTAAAATTTTGAAAATTACTGTTCTTTCTTCAAAGCTCGCTTGTATGTATTAATACCAACAGATATAACAGTACATCAGGGTGTCCAAATTACTGAATATAGGACGAAGCGCTGTAATTATTATAGTTTGACAGTGACTTTAAATTACTAGACAGTTGATATGACATCCGCTGGCGTTTATTTGCCCTCGTCTTCTACATACTCTTCTCACAAAGCCTAATTCTGATACCTACTTCCTGTTCATCGAATTAAGCGCTTGCAGAAATAGTTGTAGATAAAAGAGGACCCAGAAAACTGAGGCTTTGAAATCCCTTGCTTTGCATGATCACGAAGGAGATCTTGCTTTAACGAGATCTATATTTTTGGGTGGCAGAGCCATTTACAGAAAATAACAAATAGAAAAAAAAATGATACGTACACTGATATTCTTTTCACTAATTACCAGAGCTAGGAAGTTCGTACCGACCGCCATTCCCTTTACAGACCGACCTTCTCCCGGCATCCAAAGAAGACATAGATAAGAGCGCACCGCGGAGGGGCATTGAAACCGTTTGCCCGGGGAACAAAAATGTCCTATGAGACATTCGTATATGCACGCCTATTTAGACCATTATGTACAACATACAATTTTTATATAGTACATACTGGCTTGTCTATGGCTGATTTTCTTATTTAAATAGGCACATTGTGGCAACACCCAAGCAATATTTGTAATACTTCCTGATCGAATGTAAAATAGTATCCAAACAATAAAATTAACTTCTTTAATATCTGAAGTCTCTTACTAGACAAAATACCAAAGCAGGAATTTTACTACATATTTACTCATCTGCGGCCGTATTACTAAAAACAATAATTTACCTCTGAAGCCTTTCAAATGGAAAGCCATTCTGCGCCGCCCAACAAGATATATGCTGCAAAAATGTTCCTTCAACCTCACATGTGACCGGGGCATATTTGAAATACTTCATCAATTCCATAACAGTATCATAGCTTTAGTTCGTATCCAAAAGTATATCTCGTATGCGGTAAATTGCACCGAACCCTGCATTCTTTTCAATTACACTTCTCATTTTCATCTTTATTTCAGATAGAATGGTCAAGGTTTGGTAAATCCGTTTTGACAGTTCTACATGCCGCTTAGATTCACTCCATACCTCTGGGCTATAACAGCGTGATAGCTGTGGGTAACTCTTTGAACAAATGTGCAATCAATAATATATTTCTACGAAACTGTTCGTTATTAGACGTTTAGCAGTTTGTATGCTAGAACTGTCATCGGTTTCTAAATTGGCTAATACCGGAACAATTTTGCCGTAGTGTTCGCCATAATAGTTACTGCCTCTAGCAAAGTTCTCCATCTGGTGATAACTGGCCGTGGTGGTAGCGATATGTCTGGTGCTAACCTCTGAACTTCGCAATCCTGTAAGATGCCTTCAACCATATATTTTTTATGTGAGCTAGAACGCTGTCTACACCTGCATAACTACATTTGATTGATTCAGCCACTAGGTGTAAAGCATGTGCTAAATATGCAATATGTATTAGTTTAGGTTACAAGTTACAGTAATAAGTTGCATTCTAAAAACGAACGTTGCCCTTGCTAGTAGCGCTGCGTGGTATAGCCATGCCTGGCCGCTCTTAAACTGCTCAAAAGAAATCGGCACGAACGTCCTAGCTCTGCTAAACACCAATCAGAGAATTACAATAACTCTAACGTACAAACAATTCTTGCAGACGCCTAATTCATGTTAGAAATTGTTGTATTACACATTTTCTTCTGGTACAGTAGGAATAAGTACATCAGTTCAAAGCGGTAACCAATGCGATGTCCTCCAAATTCCATTCTCCTTACATGATTAAAGAAAAACAACAAATAACAGTTTCCATTTGTAAAAATATAAGTATCGCGAAATTCAAATAAATACAATGTATATATCAGAAGTTCCTAACGACACAAAATTGTGTATTTGAATATTGTGTGTTTATGTCTACATTTTTGTAAAACGACTAAATGTATCTCTTACGGCTTATAAAGGGTCCTTCAACAAAAAAGTGTGCTCTATCTTTGGACTTAAAAGAAAACACGTTCTATAAATGATAGAGGTTTCTTTCTTTTATTTTAGAACATAATTAGTGTCATTAAGTGCGGAACATTAGTCAAGTAACCCTCGCGACTGCGCTGGGTTACGTGCATAAGTTTGACCCAATTTTCAATAAAAGAATGTGAATTACGTTCACCTTCACGAATAACATCTGTTACTGTTTCTGGCTTCTTGGCGTGAACTCGAGATTTGACATAACCCCACAAGAAGTAATCTAATGGTGTTAAATCTCATGATTTCGTGGGCCAGTAAACATCACCACCGTGGGAAATGATGAAACCTCTGAACTTCTCCTTCAAAAGACCGACTATTTCGATAGCAGTATGGCATGTAGCGCCATCCTGCTGGAACCAGATGTTTATGAAATCCATACCATCCAATTGAGAGCCCGCCTCGGTAGCGTGGTGGTAGCATGTCTACCTCACGTTCAAGAGGTCCCGAGTTCGAATCTCGGAAGGTTTTTTCCGGGTTTTTCCCATATCCTTCAAAACGAATGTCAGGTAACTCTAAGCTCCATGGACCCTGGGCTCATTTGAGCATCATTTCACCCATTCCATTCATCGTCCGATATGACTTAACGTTGGAGGACGTAAATTACACAAAAAAAACATCCAATTGAGACCAAAAATAGTCCCTTATAAGAGCCCGGTATCTTTCTTCATTGTCAGAACTTCTCCATCTTCGTCTTGGAAAAATAAATATGGTCCAATAATTCCCCCATAACAAGCTCCACACCACACAGTATCCTTTTGAGAATGAAATGGTTAATTGGTGGAATATGGATATCTATTCAAATTGAAGTGGTTGTACATGAATGTGCACTGGATTCTGATTGCTCCAATAGCGGCAATTTTGTTTGTTAACAAAACCATCCATCCGAAAGTGGGCCTCGTCGCTGAAGATGATTTTTCGGCAAAAATCCGGGTGAGCTTCCAATTATTCCATAACTCAGTCAGCGAATACACAGCGCAAGCTATGGTGCTTGGACTTTAGTTCTTGAGTTAACAGCATTTCGTAATTCTGCAACTTTAAGTCCAATGCAGAATTCGCCAAGTTGTGGTCAACGAAAGCCCCAATTATTGTGCTCGACGAGTAATTGATTTGTTTCTGTTCTCGCGTACACTCTCATGAACGGCACCTATATTTTCGTTGGAGCGCTAACGTCGATTACATAAAGGCGTTCTTCGATCTCTTACAGAACCATTTGTTTCAAATTTATCGATCAAATGTCTCAAAGATTATGAAAACCGTACACTTCACGCAATACACGGATCGCTTGGCGAACGGATGATCTATTTTCGTAATACATTTTCACAATTTCTGCGTATTGCTGAATACTGTAACGTTCCATGGCTATTTGTCAATAACAACTGTAACCACATGAGAAAAATGACAGCTGTAACTCACAATGACAGCATAGGACACCCTTGTTTAAAGACTCTTTACAAACATCATTTAGAATGGAGAGTACCTTAGGGGCTTTACTAAACATTCAATATATATATATATAGAGTTTTGAAGATAATATTCTAAATGCAGGTTGTCCCACCTAACTCTGCGACCTCAGATATCTCCGAAATGAAACAAAATATTAAAATTCCAACTGGCTAGTATTGTACCTAATGTCAGGGGCTCACACAATGAGAAAATTATGCACAATCCATAAAGGTAAACAAATAATACTTCCAACACCAACTGCGTTTTTAATGGAAAATATATGCTTATTCTAGAAAAACGAAAACAACATCTATAGTTACTTGGTTTCACGTTTCTAAACCTCATAAGTCCTGAAACACTTGGCTGTTAAAGGATGGCAATGGCACCACTATTTCTGACGTAATGCAACACATGTACTTCTGTGCTCAGAGCAAGGGTTGCTTGCACTGGCCTGTAGCCTGCTGTAAACAAACTGATAGCTCGGCACGTTCTAGTTTCAGTGTACTACTGTCACCTAATCTGGTCCGCTGTCATACTGTAAGATAATTCACGTACGTTTCTGATATTGCTTTCCATCTTGATACATTAAACCATGTTTTCGTGTGGCGTGTAACAGTTGCCATCATCTAGTCGATATGTTGGCCTTCAGTAACGAAGAAAACTGCAATATTATCTTAATTTACAGCGAATGTCGCAGAAAAGCAACTGCAGCTGTGGCATTGTACGCTGAACGCTACCCAGACCGACAGTGTTTTTCGCCTTGTACAATTTGCCAACACCTGCACGAATCTCAGGGAAACGGAAAGCTGAGCTCCCACAAGGCGACAGCGACTGACACTGGAAACGAAATTGCTGTTCTGGCTGCTGAAGCGCACAATCCTGAGGCGAGTGTCCGACAGATTGCACGAGGTTCTGTAATAAGAGCAGTAATGTGAGCAGAATTTTTCAAAGGCATAGGTTTCATCCGTTCCATATCTCGCTGCACCAGGAACTGTTGACTTTAAATCCCGCATTTTATTCTGTCGTTTTACACTTCAGCAGCTGCAAGGGAATCCAAAATTCCTAAGCAATGCGTTGTTTACGGAGAAAGCTTCATTTACAAATCACGGTCATGTGAGTCTGCGGAACATGCACTACTGTTCCGTGCAAACTCCCCACTGGATTCGCCAAGTTGCTCGTCAGCGACAGTGGAGTGTCAATGTTTGGTGCGGTATCATTGGTAACCGCATTATAGGTCCTTAATTTCATCAGGGAACATTAAACGGACAGCGATATGCAACACACTCTATCCCTCCTCCTGCAGGATGTGGTATTAAAAGACGTCTATCAACGTGGTTCCAGCATGATGGATGGCCCGCACATTATGCACAATTTCCAGGGATGATGTGGATGCGAAGTTTTCAAATTGGTGGATAGGACGGGGAGGTCCTATGCGATGGCCAACTGGTCCCCAGACTTGACGCCACGCCATTAGACGTCTTACTCTGGGGCACAGTGAATGATAGAGTATATCAAGAACCGCCAACAATAGTAGGGGATATGCAGCATAGTATTACTACGGCATGTGCGTCAATATCTGTAGAAACACTGCAATGCGTGCAATGCTCTCTTATTACCGTATTCCAAAAGTGAACTGATGCAAACGGAGGGCACTTCAAACATCTGTTGAAGTCACACTGTTTCATTGGAAAAGGTGCTACTGGTGATTGGTGTGTGTATTTTCCATGCCGGATGTAATGCACAACAATGGAGAGGGCTGTAGGCCACTAGCAAATGTGTTTAGAAAACCGGAACCAAGTGTGTTATCACTAATTGTCTACACTCTAATTGTCATTTTGCTAGAATAATCATACATGCACCAGATCAAGGTTTCACTGAAACCCAAATTAACGGATATAATAAACGCATTAATTTATGCATCAACCAAAACAGCTTCATGTTCAATCAAAAGTATTACAAACAGACCTCAGGGTTAGGTATGGACAATCCCATATCACCATTATTGGCTGATTTATATGAGTTATTTGGAAATACGGGTGACAAAAGCATTTCCACATATTTTCAAAGTATGGTTTCGTTATATTGATGATATATTCGCCATAGTACCAGAAAAGTTAGCACAGGATACGTTAAAACTATTGAATTTACAAGGTCAATCTATAAAATTTACTATTGAAACAGAAAAGATATGGCTGGTTACCGTTTTTGGATCTAAAAATTATGAGAAAAGGAGATAAATTAGAATTTGGCATATATAGAAAATCAACACACGTGGATAGCCTCATTAAAAACAACTCCAACCCAAAAGAACACCAATATACAGTATTTCACAGTCTAATCCATAGGTTAGTGAACATTCCACTGACTATGAAAGAATATAACAAGGAAGTGGATCACATAAAATATGTTGCAAATGTAAATGGCTTTGATCCAACATTTATTACAAAAATGATAAACAAACATAAAAGACGGAAAACTTTCAAGGACATTAGTACGTTAAAAGCAGATGTCCTAAAGAAGATATATTGCAAATTTACATATCATCCTAAGGCTTTTAATAAATTTAAAAGCATTTTCCGTCATTCTCATATACAACTAGTTCCACATAACAAATACAGTATGAGAAATACACTAAATCACCCGCTCAAAAACACAATTCCGGCCAACAAATTATCAAGAATATATAGTGTAAAATGTGAGGATTGCCATGAAAAATATATTGGAAAAACATAAAGAAACTTGGAAACAATGATTAGAGAATACATGAGATGCATAAAATACAAACAGACAGATAAATCAGCCATAGCCCATCATTTTTGGTCAAAAAGTCATAATATTTCTAAAGAAATCAAACTTTTGGTACCTCAAAAAAGTATTGGGAATTAACAGTTTGCGAAAATACACACATTTTTAAGAATAGAAAGAGAGCGATGAATTTCGAAATACCAATAGTGGATGACGTCATTCAACTCGTTGAACAGCGCCAGGAGAGGGAGGCGGTCACCTGAAGAACTAGTCAAACATCAGCTGATGATGGGGACGCGTGGTCCTTGAAACATGTCCTAATTTTAAATATAAGTGGAGCTAAAGTGTTTTTATAGTTTGAAAAGTGGTTTAAAAAGATTTTATTGGTAAAGCTTCACCGTTTATAAATACTTCTATTTTATAATTTTAATACACGTTCCATTTTAAAACCCGAAATTTGGTGTTGGAAGTGTCATTTGTTTGCCTTTATGGATTGTCCATACCTTTTCATTGTGTGAGCCCCTGACATAGGTACATTTCTGGCCAATTGAAATTTTCATATTCTGTTTCATTTCGCAGATATTTAAGGTTGCAGAGTTAGGTGGGACACCTGTATATCTTAAACATATGGTAATTAATGTAGCCCAATTTCTGATCAAATCAAACTTTTTGATAACTTTTCCACGTAAAGGGTAGCTTGGAATAGGGGGACTTTCTTGAAAACTCCTCATCCTAATCCTAGCAGACGATTAACTTAACTACAAGAGATCGTTTTCCAAAAATTCTTGATTTTACTCAGGGAGTCCCAAAATTTGACTTTTAGGCAAAATCTTGGAATCGAATTTACTATTTATTGTAAGTATGAGTAAGATAAATTAAACAACCATGTATAGCGGTACTTCAACAGTAGTGTTTCATTTTTGGAGCGTATTGAACCTAAAGAACTTTATAACATTTCTTTGTTTTTGAGTTGTGCTGTTCACCTAGATGTCAAACACAACCACACATGCGTCCGAATATTTGTTTTGGATCGAGAGGCCTTCAAAACACGTATTTTCAGTGGAAAAGAAATATTCATGCTTTGGTGAGAATACAACACTATTTGAACTTGGGGAAATAGTAGAAAAAAGTACAAAACTATTAATAAAGTTCATAAGGACAAATATTTTGTTCTGATGCAAATTCATAGAAAGAAGGGAAGATAAATAGAAAGTAAGAAAGAACTAAAGAAGGAAGGATGGGAGGGAGGAACATAGGAAGGAAGTAAAGGAGGGAGGGTGGGTGGGAAGGAGGAAGGAAGGGTGGAATGAAGGAAAGGGGGAGATAGAGAAGGAAGGAAGGAATGAACGAAGGAAGGAGGAAAGGAGGGAGGGAGAGAAGGAAGGAAGGGAGGGAGGAAGGGAGGGCGAGAGGAAGAAAGGAGGGAGGTAGGACGGGAGGGAGGGAGGAAGGTAGGAAGGGAAGGAAGGAAGAGAGGGTGGCAGGGAGGGAGGGAGGAAGGAAGAGAGAGGGAGGGAGAGTGGGATGGAAGGAGGGAGGAAGGGAGGGAGAGAGGAAGGGAGGGAGAGAGGCAGGAATGAAGGAAGGACGGAAGAAAGGGACGGATGGAGGAAGGAGGAAAGGAAGGAAGGGATGAAGGGAGGAAGGGAGGAAGGGAGGAAGGGAGGAAGGGAGGAAGGGAGGAAGGGAGGAAGGGAGGAAGGGAGGAAGGGCGGAAGGAAGGGAGGAAGGGAGGAAGGGAGGAAGGGAGGAAGGAAGGAAGGAAGGAAGGAAGGAAGGAAGGAAGGAAGGAAAATATCTTAAAAGTATATTTTAATAGAAGTCGTTAGATATTTATATCAAAATCTTCCAAATACTTTTCAGATAGCATTTAGTTTGAGATGTGGTGCCTTGTCCTAAATTTTCATGTCGTATACTCGGATGATCCTGAACTTAAATACTAAGTGTTCAGTCAACTTCTTTTTTCATTGTTATTGAGACTGCAAGAACAAATTAAAGTTCCGGAAGACGTTTCAGAAACTGAAGAAAATGAATCAGTAATTTCAAGCAAATTATTAATTAACAGAGGTTATGTAGAAATTATTTGTAGGATGGTGAGTACAAAATACCTATTATAAAAGTTAGGAAACATTGGTGTAGCATATGTTTGAGATTTTAAATTCTACTGAATGCTGCCGGTAATTAGCATTAATTGTTGAAGTTAATTAATGTTAATAGATTTATTACAGTTTGATTGAACAGGCTCCGTCATAATCGCATTTGAGCTCCAGAATGTAAACAGAAGTATTTTGCAATTAGGAAGGTTCCTAGTTCAAATCTCCTGAGACCAGCCCATTTGTTTATGCTGCTTTTGTTTTTTCTATACCTGGCCAATGTTGAGCGTTATTCAGCAGCTTCTCCTGTCATAAGTTTCTTCATTGTATTTCATTTCCTTCAACATCGTGTGTCGGTGTATTCATTCACACAGGGTTTAGGTCATTTAAAATTCATAGCTCCTCCACAGGCGTTTATTCAAGCAATTCCTTGTAAGCAGATAAAGGTGACACCGTAATCTTTCTCGCTTTTCTAAAATCATCATGAAAATGCAGTGTTCGCATTGTAGGAAACATCCTACATAAGATTATCAGCAGCACAAATCTGGCAGGCTGTTTGGAACAGCCCGAAGGGTGGTCAAATCGTGTACCTGCTCTGGGAAGAGCTTAACCACGTAGTGGCGGGATGTGGATGTTGCAGAATGACGGGTGTAATTTAAGTGGGGTTAGTTTAAGAGAATATATGCAGCAGGCAGCATATTAAATGTTTATGCTCTAATTCATTGTTTTATTAACCCAGCACTTCAACTATATTGATTGTAAGGTTACTAAAATATAGAGGCTTATGAGTATCTTGCACGTAGATACTAGAGATTTACCAACCTGAAACGAATGATCGAATTTGTGAGCCGTGGGTTACCTTGGTGATTTCATTTCACGCTTCAGCTAGCTGCTGCCTTAAACTGATCTGCCATCTCTGGGCGGAGGGAGCAACTTATTCCATCCAATTCGCGTGCGGTAGGTCGATAAAACAGGAATCTGTTAGACATAGTATTTGGTTTGTTGATCACAGATTATTACTCAATCGTGTAATTAGCTATGCCTAACACAAGCGAGAACATTATCTAGATATACATTAGCATTTTAATAATCGTGCTAACTGGTGTGATGTGACGCAATTCCTCCCATATAATAATACGGCATATGCCATCGATCTGGCTGGCAGATAGCTACATTACATCGTATATTATTCATCCGCAATCAATACTGGTTAACCAAACTAGTGTACATCATACTCCATTCTGCTTTACACTGCTCAGCAATTCTCGAATTCGTTATAAACAGAACTGCCAGCTCGACTGGAATGACCGAGATTATTCCCATTATAGATACATGCATACTGTATTGTTCCGTCATTCGAGAAATGGCATATCACCAACCATTCTGCGTCGATAGCTAATTATTACTTCTTGAACCAAAAACAAATCAGCCTGTGGGTCTTAGTAATGTCTATAAATTGTATATTAAACATTGGTAACTTCATATTTAAGTTCCCATATACACGTAAAGATCTTCGTGTGCTTGTCACGATATTTATTAAAATGGCCCGAAGAATTAAATATACATAATACTTTTTTCACAGGACTTCCATGTCATAAGAAATAATTATTTTTTATTTTATTTTAGTCCCTAAATTGTTCTTTTTGAACTGTTCTTCTCAGTAAAGTTTATTGTTTTATGTATAAATAGTTGCAGTAATTGTAAATATGGGTATACTTAGCGATAAGCTTCAGAAGTAGTCAAATCTTCTAAGAGCTCCGTGATATCTTAATAATCCGTTTTCTTTAAATGGGCAAGAGATGAAAAAAAAAGTTTATTTTTATTCCGGATACAGAGAGGCACTCATCGAAATTTTAGGTGAAATGTAATACCTTTTCTACTTATGTACATGACAGAAACCGAATAACCTCACATTTCAGAAAAGCTTAAGTATGCAAAATTCAAACATTCACTTCATGTAAATGTACTTTAACGATATTCACATGTTTATGTATTAAGAAGTCTATGGCTTACGGTTAACCAGTTATTTGAAAGGTGTCCAGAATGAAGGGGATATAATAATAATTAAAATTGCACGTCAAGTTACAGTAACAAACGTGTTGAGTGGTGGATTATAAAATGTTACTTATTATGAATTGTTATTTAAGTATAATTTTATGTTGGATTTAATTATAATTTTATAGATCTACATTAACCTTTTTCTTTTCTAAGTTGAAAGGTTTAATTAAGAATATTAATTTTTGGGCTGCAGAGGCTATTTCTTAAAACGCTGATATATAATTCAATTATTACAATTTTTATTAAAATAGTTTCAGCCATAGTTGTTTCAGTCATTTTTGACAAAAAAGAATATTTCGAAGCTTCTGATATGCAAGTAGTAGTTTTGGGTGGGATTATTTGCTTTAACTTTTGCGCTGTATCCTTCTTAAGACACTCAAGTTAGATTTGTATTGTTTCGCCTTTTTGATTTTTTGCTTTGAATCAAGGACACTCACTCACCCTTTCACTCGCACATAAACACACACTTTTCCCAAAAATTTTCTATGTGGACTTCAGGTAGTCAAAACATATGTATCTTACCAGAAAAATTTTCACATCGAACTTTTGGATGGAATGCAATAATTCTCTTACTTATAATATATAATATAATAATAAACCCAGTCGAGACAGTCCTAAGAGGGCCAAGGCCTACCAACCCGACTGCCGGCCTCACACCGACTTACAAACCGCAGAGGTGGGCGATCATCCAACCGATACGGGGAGGAGATGTGGTCAGTATCTCGGCATCCCACAGCCGGAATGTTGGTTTTCGTGACCAGGACCGCTTACCTATCTTAAGCTCCTCACTTTCCTCACGATGCTGAGTGCGCACCGGTCCTATACCCGGGACCTAAAATCCGCACCCCATGGGTGAGATCGAACCCGGGCCGCTTTCCGTGGCCAAGGACCAAGACAGGCAGCCTTAGCTCGCTATGCCACAGCATAGGACACTTATAGTATATATGGTATACTATTTTATATTATATGATAATTATATAATAAAAAACATGGGAATTTATATATTGAAGGAAATTTTTAACATCCACTTCCTCTTTGAAATGCAAATGAACCTTACTGTTCAAAACTTATTGTTCATTTGTTACTTCATTGCTCTTTGACAATTTGCTTCCCACTGTTTTCGCCACCGGGAGGTAACATACAAATTTAAATAAAGGAGGGTTTCGTGACTTCTAAGAAAACCAGGCTTAGTTTTGTAAGTTTTCATTCTTTTAATGGACTGAATTTACAAAAATAAACACTCCAAATAGGCCTTACTGCTTCTCAGACAGCAATAGAGTTTACGAAATTGTATCAGATTATCGGGATGCTATTTGAATCTTCTATGTGATGGTTTGAAACCTAAAATGCAGTTAAATGTAATTTGAATCTTTTTCAAGACTTAATTGTTTAAAATGAACATGCCTAGTTTTTACACTGGGAAGCTCTTTATACGGAACCTGGCTGTATTTTAAATTGTTTATAAGTACGTAGTCCGTGATTCGAACTGAATAACCCTGAAGACTGAATCACGGTTTCCCGCATTTAACAATTAATAAAAACGTTCGCTCGACATATTAAATGTATGCAAATGTCTTCAGTATGGAAATTAATTGTTGTTTCACACTAGCCGCGTGTAAGACGCACTATGAAAGGGTAGAACTAGACTGAAAAATGCAATGCCATAGCCGGAATTTGCACCACGGATCTTCTGGTCTCCGTCCAGCCGCTCTAAACCATTGAGCTACTATAGCCAACGTGCCGACATTACAATAAATTCTCCAACTGACTCGTGTTTTTCCCAGTAAACCACTTAGGAGTTCTCATAAACACATGAGACTACCTTAATGGTGCCTTACCATGCTGTACGTACTTTAAGGCCCGGGCTTTATAGCTCGGACCACTATTAGGTACAATTAACCCTATACAGCCCAAATTCGTTTACTGCAATGGTAAAAATATTTCTTTTCCCCAGTATTATTGTTTACAGTTGCATTACCAAACTTACAAGCATTTGTCAAATTAAAAAAAAAAAAAAAACATTTTTCATTAAAAATAATATTTTGTTACTTTGAAGTCGCAATGGTCCACAAGGCTATAGCGGAAATTACTTAAGGCATTACATAGAGATGAATCAATGTAAAAGGTATACTCAACAATTAGGTTTTTACTGTCCATCTCTGTGTGAATTTCCAAACAATGTACTAAATCAAAAGTTACAATTCCATATAGGCTATTAAGACATTTATGACAAGAAAAAGAATGTATTCTAGACCTGGGACATATGGATATAAGAAAACAATATCCTATGAACTGTTTAATCTCTTCACTTGTAATAATTAGGCTGTTGACGGGGTTATTTTCAACACTACAAATTGTTTGACAAGAAATCGAAGAAAAAGAATTTTCGTCAATGAATTTTTCAAAATAGTGTATTGGTGACTGTAGAAAACCAGAATCTGCAAATAACAGCTCTTTCCATGGAAGTAATGGTTGAGCCAATTCTCTCTTGATGTTCTCCACATTACATTATATAGTTATCTCAGAAATATCTTCATCTCTTTCTTCAACATCTGGAACAGGAGTAGAAGAGATGCTGCTTCATTTACACAGAGCTCATCAGTTGGTTCATTCTCACTTTCTGGTATAATTGTGTTACTAGTGTCTTGAATCCCCTTTTCATTATCGCTGTCAGATACAAGAACTGAGTCATCTGACTCATATGCCAAAAATATGAGGGTACATGATATTTGATCTAAAACGAAATTGATTTTGTAAGCTTTATTATGTTCTCGAAGTATAGCTTTCAAATATATGGTATATATCAGAAATATATTTTTAACATTTATGCTTTATAGACAAAAGAGAGTATAACTATATTGAATTTTAATATGAAACTTTGTACAAATAGTTTTCTTTTACTCCAGTGTGCACCCATAACCTAACTTGTGGTCCACTGTAACTTTCAGGTAACATAGCTATTTTTTAAATAATAAATGATATACATTTCCATACGATGTTTAGTGCTTTAAACTATAATTTTACTTTTACACGTGGTACCTAATATTTTTCTTTCAAATAATATTGTATATATAATAAACTTGTTCAAAGTGCCACTAGTAACATCAAAATGCAAAGTGGCTGTATGTGTTGCTTTAGCTTCAACCTGTTGAGTACATTATGAACTAAATAACCAAACAAGACACATACAAGCCGTCCATGTTGTGACTTTCAGTTTTGAAATATCCACAATGGAAAATTTTCATCATAGGATAACAAAAGACGGTTAAAAGTAGTTGTTACTTGAAAGTCACATTGGACCATAGAGGGTTAGTGGGAATTAATTGTTCTTTCACACTAGCCGTGTGTAGGATGCACTATTCATTGTCTATTTCATTGTATTCATTATGTTGTGACTTTTAACGCCCCGTTGATTAGTTTGGGCAACAAAATGCAAAATGGATTACAGTGATCAGAAATTGGCTACAGTGATTTGCGTCTCCACTTGGTATGTAATGACCAGAACTCGGATTTTGTATATTTGCGTTGTTTGAAATTTAAATTTCGGTGCGCTGTTGTATAATAAAACTTGATATGGTTTGTATGAATATTGCAATGAAGCCGTCTGCCGCGACGATAACATCTCATTTATTTGTCATTTTGACTTAACCTTTAATGAGCTGTTAATCGTAATTTCTGAAAAGTGAGCAGTAGGAATGGGAATATTTCACAATGCCAATGGAGGAGAGTGGTAAAGCTTATTTGGTTCATGGAAATCTTAACAACAGATGGAAATGTAGTATATGTAATGTAGTGCAAGTGTGTTAATTTAAGCTTAATGTTTTGTATTTTAAGAACATTTTTAAACTGAATACGATTTTCAGGTTACCAACTGTTGGTTTTATTTAACTAAGATAAACCCACATTATTTTTATACCACTGTTATAGGTGCCCTGCAACAAAAAGTTATACATTACGCAACCTCTGCTTGTAGAAATATAAAATTATTTTAACTGACAAAATAAAATAGTTTCTTCCAGATAACGGTGTACAATACTTTTATTGCAATAAACACGACTAAAAAACTCTCAGATACAACGGAAAAAAGGAGGGTAAATTTTTATGGTCAACTATGCTCAGTTTAACTACATAAATCTTTGATTTCTTCCGTAACCCTAAAACAAAACCTAACTGGTTTAAAGAAACAAAAATACTTAGCAAAATTAAAAATCACAGAAAATTCATTACTTGACAGGACAGCGAAAGTAATAACTAAAAACGAAAATATAAGGTTCAGGGATAAATTTACTTTAAAATCCAAACTCATTATCTCGACAGATGAAAGGAAAGAAAATGATCAGATAGAATGAAGGGAACTAAGAAAGGAACAACATATAGGGAAATAATTAATTCAACGTACCCCAAAGAGGGTGAAACGAAAAAAAAAAAGAATAAGAAATACGATTAATAATATAATAGACTGAAAGAGGAACCAGTAAATATTAATTAACTAGTGCCTGTGATTAAGAATTTAATATAGGATTACTTCAAGATTAATACATGTGAGAAAGGTACAGTGATGTATGTAATTTATTTTAAATGCATATTATGAGCATACATATTTAGTAGATTTTAATCCATAGAGCATGCATGTATTCATGCTTTATAGTGCATAAAAATCGGAGCTCACACAGTGAGCTAAATAAATATAACGAGTTCACATTACACACTTTTCAAGGATACCCATACACCCTTTTATCTATCAGAGTTGAAGTATGCATTCTTTTATTTTCCCCATCTAGCATCAAAGTGTAGGTAGTAGCTGTAGGGAGTATTGTGGTCCACTCAAAAATCTGACATCGAGATGTCTCAGAAATTACATTTTGAAGTTCCGTCACTACAAAAACATACTTTAAATAAAAGTTCGTATTTGTGTCTGTGTGTATGCGCGCATATGTACAATTTTTTCAGCCCGTAATTTGTGAATGAAATATTTGATTAAATACTAACGTGGTATTTAAATTCAGTATCACAAAGATAGATCATGAATATTTTACAAAATAGCCCTATACTTAAATGTAATAATTTATTTAAGATGACCCTAGCTTGTCGGTAGATTGGAGAAAGATGAATAAGCGCGATAGCGGTCTTAACCCCACCGACAGGTGAACAGAATCTTCTGCACGTTTTCTTTCCACCTGTACCCAGAACTTTCTAGAATACTGTATAAAAATTTGCAATATATAAGCGAACTTTCTCGGGAGTCACAGAGTTAAGGAGTTGATGTGTGTTTGTAATTTAACATCAAGTGCAGTTTTACAGTCACTTCATGACGGCATTTGTGAGAGATTCTTTCGCGAGAGATTAGAAATGTTTCGTGTTCGATCCCCAAGGAGGAATAAGCTACTTGGCACGAGTTTCACTACGCAGCTTTAGTCCCGAGAAAATAAAATGGCAGTTAAAAATTGGAACTAAATCAAGTATTATGTGATAGTGCCCACCTCGGTAGCGTAGATATTAGCGTGTCTACCTGACGTTCAAGAGGTCCCGAGTTCGAATCTCTGTCAGCGTGAGTTACCTGAATATGGTTTTTCAGGGGTTTTTCCTTATCCTTCAAGGCAAATGTCGGTTAACTCTAAGCTCCATGGACCCTGGACTCATTTAAGCATCATTTCACCCAATTCATTCACCGTCCGATATGACTTAACGTTGGAGGGCGTAAATTACAACAAAAAACAAAAATAATTATGTGATAGTGTGAACTAACTCAAGTCCAGTGAAAAGTCCAACTAGTTCGCGTTAGTGAAAGGACAGTGAAAATCTAGTGATTTGATAGTGGATTCTGGATAATGTGACAATATCAGCAAAGTCTCACTACAAAAACATGCTCCCGGACTCCAAAACTCTTAACCCTGATAAGATCTGGAATGTTGAGCTTTCTGGAGGAAGGCAATCAGGTTTACCTAGGCTAATTTAGGCGATAAAATAAAAATGCGATGAAAGTAAAAATTCTAAATTAAATAAATATTAATATAGATGGCAAGAACGGAAAATAATAAATAGAAGACCGAATAAACAGAAAAGGAAATAGCGCCATAAAATACAGAGGAAAAATATAATGAAGCATAAAAGGAACTATTTGGGCAGATAAAAATAAAAAAATTCCCAATAATATAGAAAACGATTACTAAATGCTACTTACTAAAAGTTAACAAAGTTTCGCAGTAAGATTTTCTACAAGAAAATAATACATGGAGATAAAAAATACGCTCTAAAGGAAATAAACAACAAGACAGCTAACCCAAGACAGAGGAGTCCTCGTTTGAATACCGCATTCAAACTTTTTCATATGCAAATCAGCATAGCCCATGGAAGTAAGGGTATTTAAATGGAAATAGGGGTCTTGTTCTTGAAACTGTCTCACCTCAAAGGCAAAGACTGCAGAGGAATGCTGATGAAGAGAACTCCAAGTGCAGCTGAACTTGAAACTTTCAGATACAAGGAAGATTCCGTTCAGATCATCATTCACAATGAATTAAGCATTAAAACGAGAAATTTGGTGTTAAGTACTTATATAACTTAAGCAATCACCAATCGTAAAATGGTGTGAAAATGTTGGCTTAAAATATTTGGCGGGTATGTCTTCAAGAAGATCATCTAATCGCTGCTCTTCGGTTTATTACATATGTAAAATTAACGTCACTTGTCCGCACCGTTTTCAGGTCTTTGATTTGTACGCAATTGTCAACCATTTAACAACTGCATACCTTAAAAGTGTTCTTCCAAAGCTCACCGTGACAACACTGTGTTTTGAGATTAAATATGAAGGGTTTAACAAGTTGCATAACGTGGGATAGCTGTCCGCCCAGTGGAATACATAGAAATTATTTGGCTTTACTACTTCCAACCGTCATCATTGCAGATATTAGCATTACTATGAATTAAAACCAGCTGTCGTTAGCCATTGCCTACTGTTTTTGAGCCACAACGCAGCTATATACATCTATCTGTTTATAACCATTTAACTTAAAGAGGAGTCATCGCCCCACTGCATCCGCTATTAAGAAATGGCATAATACTCAGAGATTTAAAAACATGTTCAAAACATGGAGTTCAGGTTTCTTCCTTTGTTGCTTTCTAACATAAGTAAAGTATTCCGCACAAAAGTATGAAGCCCAGATTCATTGCAAATACATGTTTTGACACAACAACGTCGCGTGTTCAAGCGGTGTTTCTTTGTGTGTGTGTGTGTGCTTGTGTGTGTGTTTGTGTGTGTGTTTGTGTGTATGTGTGTGTGTTTGTGTGTGTGTGTTTGTGTGTGTGTTTGTGTGTATGTGTGTGTGTGTGTGTGTGTGTGTGTGTGTGTGTGTGTGTGTGTGTGTGTGTGTGTGTGTGTGTGTGTGTAAATTCTTAGAATGGCTTCCTTTGGAAGGAAGGAAAGCTGGTGGTCTCCGGCCGAAGATTTACGGCACAAAACGTAAAGTCTCATGAGGCCTTTGAGCAAAATTATGTGGTCTTTCATACCTAATATACGATGGAACGATGAGAACTAGAGCAGATAAAGAGCATCCGTAAATAAATGCACAGTTTCATTTCATTTGGATCTAAGCTTTTTGTTTATAGTTTACGAGTTATGCGAAGATCATTGGGAATGAACGATTCACAGGCTCTTCTCAGAAACTTCAAGCTGTGTGTTTCATATCTCATAAAAGCATCTGATACGTTATACCACTTTATCAATCGCAATTTTATTTTTTATACCTCTTACTATTACAAATTTCCGTGGTCTTCAATATTATCCAATTAATCAAATTTCTAGAAGTGTTTTTGAGAAAATAACGATGTTCCGAAGTATCTCCAGGTTAGATTAATTTGGGATGAAAGGGATATTTGAAACACCTTCACGCCTTTTTCTTCTAAGAAAACGAATTTTATACCGAGCTTTCGTGTTAAACCCCGCCTTTCTGTTTTCTGTCATGCCACGCACACATGCGCGCGTGCGGTTGCGGCCTCCCCCCCCCCCCCTCACACACACACACATACACACACATTCTAAAAATGTTATGTTTTCGGATAACGGGGACCTCAAAACGTAAATTAAACTTTCTGGATGGAGTGCAATAGCTTCTCTACGGGTATGTACATAGTAGAGAATGAAAAAGTCATAACAGAAATGATCTTAAACGTAATATTCATATTGGTAGAACAGTTACTCCAAATAGTAATTAGTTTTAATTACTATCAGATTATAACAGTAAAAATCATTTAATGTTGGGATTTATAACATAATTTTAATACAGCAGAAGATTACGTCAGATCTTAAATATATGCCCTAAATTGATATTTGCAAAAGGAAGCTTGAAGAGGATTACTGGTCTAATAACAAGTGCAGTCTAAATGCATATGGCAGATCTGAGGAATGGAGAAAACCTGTAAAATTATTTAAGGGAAAGTGGTCCTGGCAAGATTTGAGCCGAAGAACTCCCGTTCAGAGTGCATGCCTTAAAATCTTAGATATTCGTATTGATGTTTATACAACAGTAAAATATTTGCTTCACTTTTTAACTTAAACCAACTTCTCTTTTATGGAAACCTAAGACTGAAAATTTGAAATCTTTAATTAAAAACGCTAGCTTTTTAAGATTTGTACCACAGCTGTAACATAGTGAAAATATGATACAGCCCAGAATTTATCAATTTCACTTTGATACTTTGGAAAATATGGTAAAATTAGTTTAGTTTTGGTACGTCACCTAAAATGTCCCTTACAGCAAAATAACTTAAATTTTGGTCTTTTTGTTCTTTTGAATTTGCCCTAGGTTTCCCTAGGGGTCTCAATAACTTTAGACTCCAGTTACTTTTAAAGCTATGAATATGACCTTTTTGCCCAAAATTTGAAATTGTTGTGTTTTTAAGTAAAGAAAATGTGCTTAAATGCATCTCACAATAAAAGCCAATGCAATTTATATTCACTGTGTCTCTGTGAACGAGTGTAGCAACTTTCATTAGCCTATCATCAAAAGTTTGATGCAAGGAGCACCTTAAATGATGAAAAATTCTCAAATTTTCAATAGCGAGAAAATAAGGATATAGAATTGAATTCATATCTAACCTAGCATTCACGTAATTTACAGACTAGATTATAGCATTTAAAAATGGCTTGCGGTGACTATCTAACCATTCTTTGACTTCAGGACTGCTTACACAGTTTTATAGACTAAAAGGAGGAAAAAGTGACCTTTTGAAAATGTTTATGAAATTTCATTCATACATATCCTTAAAGCTGCTAAGCGTAAAATCTTGATCACAGTTATGGCTATAAGTTCTGCTGTATTTTCACTAATTCGGCATATCTGAAGTCGAAAATTTGCAGATGAAAACAACACTTCTAAAACATACAGATCCATACACAACTGGTAAACTTTAAGCTTGCATAACTTCACATGCGTTATACTTTTTTATTTTGATTTTCAAAATAGGCACGTCATTAGGCAGTTCGGGAAGAATTCTGCTCTGTGTCACTACGTTTTGTTTCCTTTACAGCTTCTTACTTTTTGTTACTCTAAAACTCATAAAAAATTGGATTCTAAGATGTAGACCATTCATACATACCACCTATATTTATTAAACAGAGTGTATTAAAATAAATTATTTATATTTTTTTCTCGAATTTAAAAGATTTAATTGGAAATATTAGTTTTTGTATCATAAAAATTAATAATTTTTAATTGGTAATGAGACGTTATTCGTTTTAAGGATATCCAGTTTTTTAATAAACGAATTTATAAGAATCGACCAAAAAAAATTTCATATTTGAAAAATAACATCGCAATTGAAATCACAGAAATTAACAAAAGTGTTGCAGTTAACTGCAAGATATATCGCATAGTGAGTGTACAAGAAAAGGTACAATCATTTTAAACGTTTCCCATAGATGCTATAAATTTACAAAGAAGCGGTAGCATCACAGTTTCTGTCAGATATAATTGTGTAACCATTCTGTGCTACGTTGAATTTAAGACATTTTTTTTTTACTTGTTCCATTTAACTACAATGGTCATATCGGCGGCCGTTCTCCTTTGGAACATATCGAAGTTAACTCGTATTCGTTAGGTTTTAATCGTTACATCACACACACATTCACACTCTCATTCATACTTCCAGACTCTGTGGAAGATGGGGAATTATCTTGGTCGGAGAAAAATCCCAATCCCCACCGCCAGGAATCGAACCTGGGACCCCTAGCGCGGCAGGCAGGTAGGTGTTCTACCGACTGAGCTACGGAAGTTAGGGCATTATTTCCGTACTACGTGTTCATCAAGCAGCAGAGTGATTTGCCTCTCATTTCATTGTATTGTCATGTACGCTCTGGACAGTGGAGGATGTATAACCTATATTTAAAAACAGAGTATCCTGTGCCGTGGCGTAGTGGGCTAAGGCTGCATGATTTGGTTCCCTGCCACGGAATGCCGCCCGGAATCGACCTCACGCTGGGGCTGGGGATTTTAAGTCCCGGATATAGGATCGGTGCCCACTCAGCATCGTGAGGAAATTGGGCTTACGATAGGTAAGTCACCCTAGTCATGAAAGCCAACTTTCCGGCTGGGGGTGCCAAGATACTGACCACTCTCCTCCCCTCACCAAGGCGGCCCGGGTTCGATCCCAGGTGACCGCAAAGTGAGATTTGTTGTGGAAAATACGGTGCTGGGGCGGATATTCTCCGGGATCTCCGGTTTCCCCCACCGTCTCATTCCACCGGTGCTCCATCTTCATCTCATGTATCATAGTGTCATCGCCTGCGGTGTCGTATGTATTAAAACTGGGCGTTAAACACTACACCTTTCATTACATTACTCTTCTCCCCGTAACGGTTGCGTGATCGCCCACCTCTAACTTGCGAAGTGTGCGTCAGGCCGGTAGTCGAGTTGGCAGGCCTTGGCCCTTTATGAGCTGTCGCGCCAGGGGTTATTTATTTATCATAGGAGTGAGGCATCTTCTGTTGCATGGCTGGTTCTGGTTAAACAAGGATTGAAGTAAATAATACTTATTTTACGCACTTAGGTCAAGTTGTAGGTAAAAATATAGATGCAACCATGTCAAGCACCGCAAGAAGATGATATTAAGGACCTCTTGGAGGGAGAGATGAGGAGAGAGTCCCGAAGGCGACAGGATCGAGATGGCAAGTGGCGCAGCATGAGCAGGTTTCTTAACGTTTCCATCTCGTATATAACTGACTCATTCATGTTCTACCCAAGGACTCCTCATCTCCTGTGGCACCCTAGCTGAAAGTTCGAGAAAGTTACACCAAACTGATTTCCAAACACGAAAACTTTAACACTGCAATAGCAGAGTACTAAGTGGCAGGGGACTGCGTCCAAATTTACAGCATTCCAGCTCCAGTGATGTGGCTTCTATCCTGCCGCTACCACTTTTGACGTACCTTCGAGGAATAGAATATCTGCTGAGAAGTACAATGTATATTTACTAGGAGTTGACAGCAATACCTAGTGCTGTTGAACATGTATTACAAGGATTAATTATTTCCATGTTCTAAGAATAAAAAATTATAAGGATATTATTATAAAAAATCTATCGACAGATTAATTATTAAAGAATAAATGGTTTTATATTACACACCTGCATCTATGTAGAATTTGGAAAAATAAGAAAACTTACAACCTGAAATGCAAAATCATCATTTATTGTTAGCAAGTTATAGGTAATACTTCATTCCTAATTCCTGAGCTGAAATGGTTATTAAAATGTTTACAATTCCTCCGTTTCTTGCAGCATATGCACGCGATAAGATGCAGAACACGTTTGTTCTCGTTATTCCAGCTGGTATTACTTTGAGAGAATCGTTCGTCATTAATCTCTTTAGCGCGATTACAACAAACTAGCTGGTTTTTAGTTTCGCGATCTCTGAGCAGAGGAATGCCGCTGTGCTGCAATAAAGCTAGTTAGGTTACTGCAGCACATAAACATGATCTGAATTAATTCACTCAGTTAAAATGCTGGACTCTGAAAAGCTGGCTGTTTTGTAGGCATGTAACTTGATTACTTGTAACTTTAAAAGATAGCACTTAACCAAACTGTAGCAGTAATTTTACCAACGAATCGCTTTTCTCTATCTTACCTGTATCTTAAATGAAACTGTTTCTGTGAAAATGCTTGGATAAACATTAAATATGTAGCAAAATAAGTAAGAACAGCATATATAGGCTACAGACACAAAAGTATAGGGCAGAGAAAGCCATGTGAATGTCGCAAAATAGGTATTTGTTTTGTTGTCGCTATTCGGTTTGATCTTTCATTTAATCGAGGCAAATAGCTGCCAGTTCTTAAATATTCCATTCTATCGCTATTCCGTTTGGTTCTATAATGACAGGCAATACCACGTTTATCCTAATTATTTTAGAACAGTAATGTACCGTATGAATATTTTGTAGATGATACATATAAATAAAGGATATTGGGTAGAGAAGGCCACGTGAATTAGCACGTCAATGTTCTACTTGATAATAGTAAATTGTATCATCATCATTATCATCATCATTATTCGCCGTTTACTGTTTTGAATAATTTTCCACTCAACAATCCAGTATACTATGTAAGCGGAATTATTTTATCCAATTTTCCCAGGTACAATTTCAGTTTAAGTTTATTATATACATCGATTATATGAATGAACTGACCATAAGTAGCCTATTAAGAGGTCGTTTTATTCCCAAAAACTCGGGAGTGACTGCTAGTCGCGGGAGATCGTGGTTGTGGAATAACACAACCTCATAGAGATTTGGTTTGACTATTTTAGCGAATAATGCAAGAGTAAAATTTAATGATAAATTTCAGAACTACTTACGGAGTATGTTTACATATATCAGATGTACTGTTTGTCATCCAAGAACCTCTTAAGTCCATTAAGAGAATTAGAAATAGCATATCTTCACTGCCAAATGTCTTTGGATTATACAAAATAAAATCTTGCTTTTTAACAATTGCATGGCAGTAAACAACTGAACTAAGATTATCTGTAATATGATTCATAAGCATCTACTTTTATATTTAATTTTAGGTCATGCTATTGTATTATTTGCTAAAATAAGGAGAATGTAGCTTCAATGAACAAAAGTACATTAAGAACTTTAAAACACTTAATATTGCAATTTCCTACTATTTAAATTTTTTCTTCATATGAGAATTCACCAAATTGTTTCATACCGTACACACAGTTTAGACTGGGAAACTGGCAATAACCACCAGTAACCACCAGTGACCACCCTCATGAAAACGGGGAACACCATTATACATTTTGAACGGTTGGAAGTGAATAACGAAGTGAAAAGGGGCAATGAACGTCTTGGATCCTAATAAAACAAAATTATTTCCGTACCATGGATTTTCACCAGAAATAAATCACGCGTTTACATATATCTGAACTATTTTTACTAGATTTTTTTTTTTTCACTATACTGAATAAGTATATTAATTTTTAGCCATCCATAGAGGTAATTTAAGTCCCGAATGGAGAACCTCATTTTATTTTGAAGAAATTTAAAACATAAGGCTGGAAAGAAGGATTAAGTTTTAAGAGATTTTTACTGTAACAGCAATTTATATTATCGTAATCGTATGCTGTTTAATACATATTTCATCCATAGATATATAATACTCATATGTTATATGAATAATCCAAATTACCCTCCTCCAATAAATAGAGAATTGCAATGTGCAATACAACTATCCCACAGGAAAGTTATCAATATTGCCTTTAATAGCGTGTATTTACAGAATCAAACTAAATGTACAAACCTAAATTAACATATAGGGTAGAAAACAAATATATTGACAGTTTTGATGCATATTTCAAAGTATGCCTATAAAACAAGATAGTTGCACTATTGACTAATATGAACTCACAACTGGTGTTTCATAAAACTGTTTACTCAATGAAACGTTTAACAGATCATAGTAATAAAATGAAAGTAGCACAGGAGTATTATTATTATTATTATTATTATTATTATTATTATTATTATTATTATTATTATTATTATTATTATTATTATTATTATTATTATTATTATTATTATTATTATTATTATTATTATTATTATTATTATTATTATTATTATTATTATTATTATTATTATTATTATTATTATTATTATTATTATTATTATTATTATTATTATTATTATTATTATTATTATTATTATTATTATTATTATTATTATTATTATTATTATTATTATTATTATTATTATTATTATTATTATTATTATTATTATTATTATTATTATTATTATTATTATTATTATTATTATTATTATTATTATTATTATTATTATTATTATTATTATTATTATTATTATTATTATTATTATTATTATTATTATTATTATTATTATTATTATTATTATTATTATTATTATTATTATTATTATTATTATTATTATTATTATTATTATTATTATTATTATTATTATTATTATTAGGGCGCCGGGGTAGCGCGGTGGTTTCGTTCGCGGCTCCCGTTCTAAGGGTCCCGAGTTCGATTCCCGGCTCTGGGGTTGGCGATTTTAAGTCGGCCCTATCCACGCCTTCACCTCTGTCTAGCACACGTGAAGTATCCCCTATGCCCAACGTGGTTCGGAGTCCACGGTAAAAGCTGTAGGTCCTCTCACCTCACCGCCATCTTCACTATCACCCTATCATCGGAGGTAATGGACACCGCCCTCTGGGTGCCTCCACCTGAGAAATGGGTCCGGTCATCACTTGGTGGGGTGAGGTTACCCCGAAGGCCAAGGTTGCCATGTGGGGAGTGTTAGTAACTAACTAACTTATTATTATTATTATTATTATTATTATTATTATTATTATTATTATTATTATTATTATTATTATTATTATTATTATTATTATTATTATTATTATTATTATTATTATTATTATTATTATTATTATTATTATTATTATTATTATTATTATTATTATTATTATTATTATTATTATTATTATTATTATTATTAGTAGTAGTAGTAGTAGTAGTAGTAGTAGTAGTAGTAGTAGTAGTAGTAGTAGTAGTAGTAGTAGTAGTAGTAGTAGTAGTAGTAGTAGTAGTAGTAGTAGTAGTAGTAGTAGTAGTAGTAGTAGTAGTAGTAGTAGTAGTAGTAGTAGTAGTAGTAGTAGTAGTAGTAGTAGTAGTAGTAGTAGTAGTAGTAGTAGTAGTAGTAGTAGTAGTAGTAGTAGTAGTAGTAGTAGTAGTAGTAGTAGTAGTAGTAGTAGTAGTAGTAGTAGTAGTAGTAGTAGTAGTAGTAGTAGTAGTAGTAGTAGTAGTAGTAGTAGTAGTAGTAGTAATAGTAGTATTAATATTAGTAGTAGGTCTTGTTATTAAAATTATTAGTATTATTAATATTATTAGTAGTAGTATTATTATTCATTTTATTATTCATATTAACATTATTCATGTTTCTAGCATATCTCTATCATAACACAGCCTTCATGTTATTTAAGAACTTACATTTCTTTAGCTTAATAAAAAACAGCTATAAATCATGTAAATTGTCTCATTTTAACAATATTTTAATGATAGTTTACTGTGTTTTGTTCAGAGCTGTTGACTTGATTGGTCAATTATGAATAGTGATTCAAGAAGCAAGTGACTAGTGATTCACGTATTTCAAGAAAATTCGTACAAGATGTTCCAGTAATAATTAAAAGTTGCATTGAATAAATATTTTCTACACATTCAGTGAGCAGACTTTCGAGTAGGTAGAAAAGTGGAATCAGAGGCGAAAGGTGAATGCCATAGGACGAATTTAAACAACGGTTCCCTATTATTGTGTAACCAGCTGAGCTCAAGGCAACATGCTAATAAAACATTTAGGTCCCCAACTGCCTCACATTTTTTTTTTTTTTTTTCAAGTAAGCCAAATCTTAAATTCAACTTAAGATAATGTACCTCAGAGGTAAATACAGTCTTAGCAGCTTCATAATTAAGCACAATTAGATCAATCCATATTAATTAATAGTTGTGGAAACGTAGAGTCAGACTGAAAAATTCAATGCCATAGCCGGGAGAGTCAGTTGGAGAATTTAATGTCATATCGGCACGTTGGCCATAGTAGCACAATGGTAGTGCGGCTGGACGGAAACCAGAAGATCCGTGGTTCAAATCCCGGCTATGGCATTGAATTTTTCAGTCTGACTCTACGTTTCCACAATTTAGCCTACACACGGCCAGTGTGAAAGAATAATTAATTTCCATTAATTAATAGTTCTTCACACCTGCCATGTGTAGGCTGAGGTTCCCATAAAAATTATAATATTGCTCAATAGCCTCTTATTTGCATATAAATGCTGCTACATGCCGCTTTGTATTTTTATTTAATGTTAGGAAATACACAAGGCAAGTTAAGACCAAGTATTCCTGGATTAGAGGATAATGGGTATAGAAGTTAAAAAAGAACTGTCTGTTATCTCCAGAGTCTGATCACAGAGTGAAGTGATAGTTAATTGCTAAGTGACACTCTGTTGTTAATAACATTTATTACATTGCTGACAATGATCTACTAAATGACAAAACAGATGTTGATACATGTACCAACAGCTAAAGTGCTGTATATAATATTTGCGTAAGTTTCGTTGTAAGGAATAGAAACGCTTGCCTCGGTAGCGTAGATGGTCGCGTGTCTGCCTCACGTTCAAGAGGTACCGAGTTCGAATCCCGGTCAGGGTGAGTTACCTGGATAAGGGTTTTTCCGGGGGTTTCCCTTATCCTTCAAGCCGAATGTCGGGTAACTCTAAGCTTTATGGTGCCTGGACTCATTTGAGCATCATTTCACCCAATTCATCCACCGTCCGATATGACATAACGTTGGAGGACGTAAACTAAAGAAAAAAAAAGGAATAGAAATTTTAGTTACACAAATGTGACATATTTTGTCATCCCAACAATAGAAGCAAGATGCTTGAGCTTTAAATTCTGCCTCAAAATCTTAGATCAATCGTAATATAATTATGTATAATGGCATGGAACATTCCTGTGACTTGGACCAGCAACTATTATAGCTGTCTGATTTAACTATCATATGTTTTAATAGTGTGCTGCCAAAAATTACAATGATAAGTCATTTTATGTAGACTTTAATCCCACATTTTAAACAATCTTAGGACCGCTGCAGCTCACGTAGATTTTTGCCTCATTAGTAGTGATACGGTACCAGAAAATACCATCAGCTGAACCAGACTGTATGAAAACTGCAGTTGTAGCAGCTACCGGCAAAGTAAGCGCGAGTTTCACAGTTTAGTTCCGGCCACGGTCATGCGATCATTCCGTGTTGTCAACGATGAACATGGGTGTTTGACTTCCAAAAGTATCTAGGTGTTCTGGAACGACTACATAGTTCAGTCAAAGTAATTAGCTGTATGCATGTTTCATATCTACATTAATAGTGACATCTGCAACTGGAGTTGATGGGCAACATTGACCGAAAGCCTTAGATTATTATCAGTAAGGAGCCGTAAACAGTTGATTAATATTATAAGTAATGTACATTATTACAGGAAATTAAGTTAACTGACTTAATTCCCTGTTCAAAACTTAAATGATACGACAAGGGTAGAATAGATAGAGCCTTCTTCAGGAGCTACGGTCTATCAGTCCTTCCCTACGTGGTGCTGACAGGCTGTACACAGCCCGAAGGTTTTTGCTACGTGCCCATACAGTTAATGATTTTTACCACAGAAGGAATTTCTTAAGGATTTTTCAGGTTGGGTATGAGGAGTTTTGTTGGCAGTGAGTTATGAGGTATCTATTGCACTCCTTTGGATGTTAGGCAGGATGCAAAATATAGTGCGCTCTTGTGTATATAACATATTCAAAAATTTCATTGAGAGGTTTAACTTTGAGACCAAAGAGCTATTGGATAGATTATGCAGAGTTCAGCGTTTTCTCTCTACATATTAGCTCCGGAATTACCTCGGGAGTCCCCAATCCATGCGGGGTACCCGAAACAGTCTAAAGCGGCATTTAGTGGGGTCATAAACTTCTAGAAATATAATAAAGGCACTTCTGTATTGAGGTAATTTGGCGTAGAGGTTTGTAGCGTATAGAGGAGACGAGGCTTGTGGAATAACCTCACGGAGATAGACCGAAGTCTTCTATTTTATGCAAGTTGAAACTATAAAATCCACTTATCTGCGGTCATACGCCAGGTCTTGCAGGTATAAAACAGGCGTTGTAGCGGTATAACTTCAAGACAACGGCTTCGAAACCGAGCGACGCAATGGATTCATTGAGGCGATAGCCTCCTGCACTAGCGCCAATACGTCCCTGATCTGGTGGCGAAAAGTCAGTCCTCCATCCCACTTAACACCCAGGTACTGAATAGAATTATCAATCGATCCTTCGGCTTCGGTAGTGGAAGTTGGGACAGTCTGCAAATGAATGGCGCCTTGTAAAGAGTATGACGTAACTTTTGTCTGGATTAACGGACTTCCACCAACACCAGCACCATTCTTGTGTGAGACGGAGGTTTCAGGAGCTATTCGATCGTCGTTGTACGAGGCATGTCCGTAAAATAAGGTCTACAATTTTATTTAATATAGAAAACATGTTTACTATCAATGAATGTTAGTTACATTGATGGAAAGGCGGAACTTACAGCTATTTTTCAACGTAATCACCATTGCGATCGATGCACTTTTGCATGCGCTGTGGCAGTTTTTGTATACCCCTGTCATAGCACTCTCCCGCCAAGTTGCGCAGGTAGCGCTCAACCTCGTTTCTCAAATCATCGTCGGTCTGAAAATGTGTTCCACCCAGGTATGACTTCAATTCAGGAAACAGATGATAATCACTAGGTGCTAAGTCTGGACTGTAGTGGGGATGGGTGAGGGTGTCCCATCCGAACTGGGCCAGGAGATCAGCCGTTGCATGTGCAGTATGGGGACGAGCGTTGTCCTGAGGAAAAATCACTCTCTTCGTCAGCATTCCCCTCCTTCGATTTTGAATGGCACGTCGCAACTTTTTTAAATTTTCACAGTAGCTAGTGGCATTTATTGTTGTGCGGTCAGGCATAAACTCACACAACAATACACCTTTTCTGTCCCAGAAACACTGGCCATCACTTTGCCGGCAGAATATGTCTGTTTGGACTTTCGTGGCTTCGGCGAATTCGTATGCCGCCACTGACGAGAACGTTGTTTAGTTTCTCGTGTTGTGTAGTGTACCCAGGTTTCATCGCCAGTGACAACTGAATCCAACAATTTCTCGCCCTGTACTGCATAGCGCTCCAGGAATCAGAGTGCCGCTTCAACACGTTGCCGTTTATGATCTTCGGTGAACATTTTGGGGACCCACCTCGCACACACCTTGCGATAATGCAAATGTTCGGTCAAAATTTTAATATCGTAGTCTTACTGACTTCAGGGATAAGTTCGCACAGCTCGCGAACTGTCACACGCCGATCTTTAAGCATTTCTTGCTCCACTTTTGCAATTGTTTCGGCTGAAACCGAAGACCAACCAGAACGCTGTTCGTCATGGACGTCTGTACGTCTGTCTTTGAACACTCTGACCCACTTTCGCACGTTTTTGACGTCCATACACTGTAGCCTATGGTCTTTGCGTAACTGACGATGGATTTCAGTGGGGTAGTGCACTTGGCACTCAAAAAACGGATCGCTGCACGCAACTCGCACTTGGCGGCGGAAGTGATAGGAAGCTCCATCGC